>CM075859.1:77505438-78037938 GCA_037975125.1 Latrodectus hesperus | reverse complement strand
GGAAAATGCGAATAGAGTGAGAAAATTGGAGCATCATGTTGTATATGAATGTGATGTCTTTATCCTTCCTCGAGTGACCACTTTAAACTCTCTTCATAATAAAGAATTACACCTTAGCTCCATAAGAAGCCTATCTGAGTTTATAAACAAAGTGGGATATCCTTTGTAGATGGAGATAGGTTATTTTGAATTTGAATCTTGGTACAAAATGCTTTAGCAGATGTAACTTGACTTTCAAATTCAATCAAAAAGAAGATCATTTGATAGCAAAATTTGAAATTTTTTGCAATACTTAGGAATTTTTTAGTTTTCTACTAACATAAGAAGCAGATGTTTTGCCTTTTTTGTCAAAGATGTATTAAATTTGTAGATTACTTAATAGTGATCAGATTTCATATTTTCTCCTCTGCAATTTTTCACATTCATGAGGTTTGAAGTTTTTTCACATTCACGAGGTCTAGAATCTTTTTAATATATTTATCTAGAGTCATTACATTTAGAGTCAATTTTATAGTTTTGAGGGATTCATCAGGTAATCTCCATGTTTTATTTTGTAAATATCCTCATTCTGAAACATGCTATCAACTACCAAACCATAAGAAGCAGTAAAACTGTTAAAACTGCTACAATTATAATTTGAGTTGACATGTAAAATGTGTATTGCTTTCATAGTCATAGAGCTTCCTTATAACCAACTTCTGCTTTAAAATCATCCATAAAAAGTTTTACACTACTTTCAGAGTGGTAATTAACGAGATGGTCACGCTCATTATAATAAGCATCCTTTTCATTTTCATTCCTTTTTCCCATTTGTTGCATACTCATTAATGGAATAATTAGCAAAATTTCCATTTTAATAAAGGTGTCATAACCATTGCGAAATGACCGGAAAATCAGTGATCAGAAGGTTATTTTTTTCTTCAACATAAATCTAGTTCTATATACATATTTTATTTAATAACAACAATAAAAAAAGATGCTTCTTCTTCAAATCACGCAAAAAGTCTATCATCTTTTCTAAATTGCTAAGTCCAGTCTACATGAATTTATCTGTTAGATCTGTGGTGAACAATATAAATAATACTTTTAAGCCTCACAAGATGGCAGTACAAGCTGAATTTTCTCCTGTGAGCTTGGAGGCTGCGCATGCGCGAAGGCAGTTTTTCTGACTGCGGAGAGAGAAGTATAAGTGCGCTCCTCTCAGTCACACGGATTGTAAAAGTTTTGTTGAAGTTGAAAATAAAATCTTTTTTTCTATCTTAGTCCATCGTAATTTTGAAGGCTACATAAGCACTCCAAAATGGTGACCCGGACTAATTACTACGTTTAGAACTTTTATGACCAGTTTTCTAGTTCGGAACTTATTTTCGCTTTTTCAACATCAACGAGTGACGAACCTACTTGTACGCACATCATGTCGGAGGTCACAGCCATGAAGATTCCGGCATATAACTTTTCAGACCCTGTTCTGTGGTTTACCATGAGCGAACGCACATTTGAACTCTTATGCCCCAAACCGGTGACGGATAGCAAAACAAAGTTCAACTACACCATAGCACACTTACCGCCGGAAACAGCTACCGTAATTCAAGATGTGATAATTCAACCTGACGCCACACATCCCTATGAGACGGTGAAATCGGAACTGATAAAGCGCAGCGGTGAGTCATCACAGCAGGAAATCCGAAAATTGCTCGCCGGAGAGGAACTAGGTGATCGACGACCGAGTGAACTGTTACGCGGAATGCATCGGCGTGCGGCATCGCATAATGTGTCGGACGAATTGCTTTAGGAACTTTTTCATCACCAACTACCGACGTCCGTACAATCATCTATCCTCGCAGCCGTAAGCCCGTTGACCCTGGATAAAGCAGCTGAGGTGGCAGATCGTATCATGGATGTAACACCAGTGCCGGTAAGTGCTTGCTCTGTTTCCTCAGACCATTCCCTTGAAAACCGCGTACTAGATGAAATTAAAAAACTAAGCTTGCGTGTAGACCAAATTTCTCGAGGCAGAAGTCGTAGCCATGAGCGTAGCCACTCATTCAGGAAACGTAGCCGCTCAAGTACAAGGAAATATGACCAGTGTTGGTACCACTATAAGTTCGACGAAGCAGCTCGAAAATGTTCGCCGCCATGTAAGTTTGCAAGAAACGAGACAGGCCAGGCGTAATGGCGACTACCGCCTTGCCGCGAAATTCTCGTCGCCTTTTCGTGCGCGACAAAAAGTCAAATACAAGCTTTTTAATAGATACCGGGTCGGATGTTTCCATTATTCCAGCCTCAAAAATACAACGTAGGAACACATTGCACATGACACTTACCGCAGCCAACACTTCTCCCATCCAAGTTTACACCACTCAAACTCTTTCCTTAGACCTTGGTCTGAGAAGAATATTTCAGTGGACATTCTTAGTGGGAAATGTAACCACTCCCATAATCGGTGCAAATTTTCTTTTTAATTTTAATTTAGTACCAAATTTATCGCCACGTAAGCTACATGATGCAACCACCAATGTAAATGCTGACGGTATATTGCGCAACAGCAATGTTCCCTCGGTAAACTCTGTATCAGGTGATAGTGTTTATCATTAGTTATTGCAAGAATTCGCTGAAATTACAAGACCACCGCGTCCAGATCAGGACATAAAACATTCAGTGGTTCATTTTATTAACACGACTGGTCCGCCAGTAACGGCCAAAGCTCGTAGAATTGCACCTGACCGCTTGCGTATTGCTAAGGAGAAATTTCAAACCATGATTCAATTAGGACATATGCGCCCCTCTAAAAGCAATTACGCATCACCATAGCACATGGTCCCAAAGAAGGATACCACTGAATGGAGACCGGTTGGTGACTACCGAGCACTAAATTCTCAAACCATCAAGGAAAATTATGGCGTGCCAAATATTTTGGATTTCACATCAAATTTACACGGCACAAAAATATTTTCACATATAGATCTAGTAAAAGCCTATCACCAGATTCCCATAAATCCAGCTCATATTCTCAAAATTGCAATAATAGCACCTTTTGGATTATTCGAGAGCACACGCATGCAATTTGGCCTCTGCAATGCTGCAGCAACCTTTCAAAGGTTCATTGATGAGGTCACTCGGGATCTGCCGTTTGTCTTTGTATTTGTGGATGACATCTTAGTGACATCAAAATCACCTGAAGGTCACACCGAACACCTTAAAACATTATTTGGTAGATTACAGACTTATGGTCTCAGCAGCTTAAAACCCTCTAAATGTATATTTGGTAAATCGTCAGTAAACTTTCTAGGTTTCAAAGTATCTGAAGTTGGTCTTGAACCCTTAACGGAAAAAGTAAATTGCATACTAAATTTTCCTCATCCAGAAACTTTAACTCAATTAAGGTGTTTTCTTGGTCTGTTCAATTTTTACAGGCGTTTTATTCCGAAAGCAGCCCATATTTTATCACCCTTAACGAAATTTTTAGAAGGGATTAAGGCAGGAAAGGTGGGGAAAACGATACAGAGAAAATACAATGGTCTGAGGTGGCAGGAGAAGCATTCCAACAGGCAAAGAGCGCTCTAGCCAATGCAAATTTGATTCGACACCCAATTCCAGGCGCTAAGCTGAGTGTGTTCGTCGACGCAAGTGATTTTGCGGATTGAGGTTCCCTAATGCAACTGAACGAACACAATTGGGAACCAATTGCCTTTTTTTCAGTGAAGCTAACGAAAAGCCAACAAAAGTTCTCAACTTATGATAGGGAGTTGTTGGCAATGTATACCGCTGTGAAGAAGTTCAGACACATGCTTGAGGGTCGAGTGTTCAGCATTTACACTGACCAAAAGCCACTCATTTATGCCTTCAAGCAAAACCCTGACAAGTGCAGCCCCAACAATGGAGACATCTGGATTTCATCTCTCCATTTGGCACAGATATCCGCCATATTAGCGGATTCAGCAATACAGTGGCTGATACTCTCTCAAGAGTTGAAACCTGCAAAATTTCAGCATCACCTTTCCTAGACTTCAGTGCCTTGGCAGCAGCACAGCATAGCGACACCGATCTGAAAGAATTAATGCAAAATAACACCACTTCTCTGGAATTGAAAAGAATGCCTTGTCCTCTAACATCTACAGAACTAATCTGTGATGTGTCAACAGGCACACCAAGACCTTTCGTTCCAGAAAGTTTCCAAAGAATTGCGTTCGAATATTTTCATTCTCTGTCCCACTCAGGAATAACAGCCACAACACAACTGATAACTGCAAGATATGTGTGGCCTGCTATGAGGAAGCATCTCAAATCTTGGGTCAGGAGTTGAAATTCGTGCCAAAGATCTAAAATTAACCGACATAACAAAACTCCTCTTGGAACGTTCACAGTGCCAGTTGCAAGGTTTGCACACATTCATGTCGACCTGGTGGGTCCTTGGCCTCCATCAGAAGGTAAAACCTAACATCAGAAGGTCTAACAATCATCTACAGATTCACCAGATGGCCTGAAGTGATACCTCTTCGGGACATCACTGCTAAAACCGTTTGTCGAGCCTTGTTCAGCGGTTGGATTTCACGGTTTGGATGTTCTTCTACGGTAACTACTGATCAGGGACGCCAATTTGAGTCTTCCTTGTTCATGGAAATGTCCAATTTATTGGGCACCAACAGGATTCGAACCACATCATTTCACCCTCAATCCAACGGTTAGGTAGAACGTTTCCACCGAGTACTGAAAAGTGCACTCATGTCCCATCCTCATACAAGATGGACTGAAACCTTGCCTCATGTCCTCTTGGGAATCAGATCAGCAGTCAAGCCTGACATCAACTCTTCCAGTGCCGAACTGGTGTATGGTACTTCATTGAGATTACCAGCTGATCTGTGTACAGATACTCCATCACAACATCCTTCTGCAAACGACTTTGTGCGAGAACTGAGGAGTAAGATGAACAGCATCAAACCATGTTCCACATCTACACATACAAAATCCAGGATATTTGTACACCCAGAACTAAACTCCTGTACACATGTGTTTCTTAGGGTGGATACCACTTTCCCAACCATATACTGGTCCTCACGAGGTTTTTCAAAGGAATCAGAAAACAATCACCATTGATATCAATGGTAAGAAACGTTGTGTTTCTCTATACAGAGTCAAACCAGCCTTCATAATGACTGTCCCAAATTCTGACTCAACTGTATTAGTGTCACACCCAAAGGGACAGTCCAAACAGTAAAAAAATTTTCAGTGATGAACATATTTTTAAAAAACCAAATAGCGTGTCCTTTAATTGCTTTTTAATCAAATTCCGTGAGAATTCTCATGCAATGATTTCTTTAAACTTAGCTACAAGGACTTATTTGAGCTAATATTACGCAATGGATTCCTTAAGACATTCCTTGAATAGAAACTAGAATATATTTTTTATATAATCGTTATAAATGCTACACTAATAAATATTAATATGTTTCCGGTAAAATTTTAATACAAAGTAAGAGACAGGAAAACAAAAATTTAACTATTAATATTAGCTTCATGAAAAATGGGAGTAGCAATGATAATCTTGGCCTTAATATGATAACTGTTTTCAAGCGATTCGCTTGAGTTCAGAGAATCAGTTACAAATAGTTCACCACGATCGCACACACTTGTTTATTTTGATCGTATGTTCTTCTCGTATTGGTGATTAAAAAGTGTAACAGGCGTGTAGTTAATAGGTCATTTCTCTTGTTATGTCACCATAATTTGCATAGATCAGTACGTAAAGTGCAATAATCATGTAATTGTGTAGAATATAATATTTCCAAAAAATTATTTTCTGTCATTAATTTTCGATTTGTTGATTACTAACATATTGTGTTTCTGATTTTTTTTAATTGGGTAAATATAATATTAATTTTTTTCTGTATAGTTCATGTATTTCACTGAAAATGTAATTAATATTATAGAAATTTATAGAATAGTGTACAGCTTTTGAATGTAATTTTAATTATCTTGACTTAATGCGATTTTTTCCGATTTCATACTTCGTGATTTCTACGATAAAATATATTCCTTGAGTAGTGTAAAAAATAATTTGTTGCATGACATCGGTAAAAAATTTGCGTGATTCATAAACTTGATCAAAATACATTCATGATATTCAGTTATTCTGATAAAATGTGTACAACCACTGTTTGTAACAAAACTACCCGATTCGGCTGCAGAAACCGAATGATTAGCGTTCTAGCCTTTTGTTCAACATTTCGTAAGTTCAATTCCCACCTCCGGCTTTAGGGGTTCGAAGTCCACTGTAAAAGAAGATGCCATTCTAATTTACTGTGTGTAAAGAATGGTCATTAGGCGATAAACGAATCCAATGCAATCCACTTAATGTTAACAGGTGCATTACCTATTACCATTAGAGTTATCTGAAAGGAATTAAGTATTCAAAGTACTAGTTCTTTGCATATGAACAAGAATTATTGGTTGATCCATGAGTTAAACTGCTGGCATTTTTGTGCCTACAGTATTAAGGAATATTTCTCTTTTGTAATTATTTTATTTTATAATTTATAGTACAAATCCACAGTTTTTACTGTTATATTTATAATTTAAATTTTCTCACATGATTATATTATCTGCTGTGATACTCATGAAAATCAAATTCTGTAACTTAATCTGTTGCAGCTGCATGTGTAATCTGGATCTTGACCTATGTTGATATAGCTCACGCTTCAGATCTAATATTCATTAATTAAAGGATTATTCTGATTGGTTCTATTTAAAATGAGAATTCTATGCAATGTGTATATATAAAAGTGAGGAATATAAATAGAAAAGCTGATAATATTTTGTAGTATTTTACATTTTTCAATAGTTAAAATTGTTTAGTACTTTTTTAAGATGTCTTGATTATCTTGAGTTCTAACTTAAGAAATAAAGTTATATTGGTAATTATTTACATGGTGTCAATAAATATATACATTCTATTTTAGTATTTCTTTTAATATTAAAAAGATATGTTTAAATTTATAAATGATGTATAGTTTAGAAGGGATTTTGAATCAATTCTTAGCAATCAATAACTTATTAAATTGATATTTTACTTGTGACAGATTTTAATCTTATCCCAAATTGTTAAATTCCAAATTTTTAAGTATGTTACATGCTATCTTTCTGTGTGCTTGCAAGATGCATGTAGCTAAATGATTACAAACTTATTAAAGAACTGCGGTAAAACTGAGTATTATGGTCTCACTTTGGCGAATTTGGCAAAATATTTTTTCGCCAAGCACATGAGACAAGAGTTTTGGAAATTGATTGGCAACCCAAAAAGGGTGCCAATCGGGGAGGAATTGGCCTGAAAAAAAACGGCGGGAGTTTCACCCGACTTGAAATTTCCCCTCCCCCTTAACACCAAATACGAAAACAACCATGCAAATAAAGTGGGGTTTCCCCATATTTCAAATTGCTAAGCCTAACCGCATGCAAGAAAACAGTAATAGTAAAAAGAATTGATTAAAGATTCTATTTAAAAATATTTTAAAATATTTTTAGAGAATTAAAGGAAATAGAGAAGCAAGCAATTATAATAACATCTAGTTAAAAATTAATAAAATAATGAATTTGAGTTATTTAAGATATGTTACAAATCATCTCACTACATAGAAAAGGATACAATTCTAGAATAAATTTAAAAAATAGATTCTATAATTTCTATTATTATTGTAAAATTTAAATACTTAACATACAATTCTAGGAGTTCTATTCCTGCAAAAAATAAAATAAAATTCTTACCTTTATTTATTCTTCCGGTGCTCTACATGCACAGCAAAATCAAAAATGAATATAAAAGACGGTATTGAAAATCGGGCGCTATATCCACAGTGAAATACAAAACAAATAGATAGGATTGAAATTCCGGCTCCATATCCAAACTGAAATAAAATTGTGAATATAAAAGACAATATTTATATTCCGCGCTACATCCGAAGTAAAATAAAATATAAATATCAAAAAACAAGATTTAAATTACCGTACTTTACATCCGATAAAAAAAATCTAAAATAAAAATGGCTAACGTTTACCGGATGTGAGGCGACGAGACATTCCAACAATATATTTGGTGAAACATTTGGCGATGTTTTGGCAAAAAAATTTGGCGACAAAAAATAATCGCCAAATTGTAACAGATTTGGCGACTTTTCGCTGAGACCATGGCGACTTTCTGTGCTTTAGAGTTAGACCGTAATACTCAGTTTAGCCAAGAATTGACTTTTATATTATATATAACAGATTAAAAATTTGTATAACTCATGATAGATCAATCACACAAGTTACTAGGAATTTTGTTAAAATCGTAAATAAAATTTACTTAAAAGAATATCAATTTAATATAAAAGCACAAATGACTAATTTTTCCTATATGGTATTGAAAGTTTAAGCCACTGCAACTTCTAATGCTCAAATTTTGACTGTAATTGTATTGTAGCTCTCAATTAAATTAACTCTTATGTACAGATTTTAACTATAAAACAAATATTATATTTGGTTGTTTTCATTTTTCACATTTCCACTTGATTGTGGTATCGTTTTATGTATATATGTAAATCTTTATATTTCATATTTTTATTTATATTTTCAGTTCTGATCAGTATTAATTTGTTTATATAAAATCAAATTGCTGTCTTTCATTTTTGTACATTTTTGTTAGTTTTTAAAATGCTTTTTTCCAACTTAAGAATTTTAGTAAATTTCATCATAATAAATATTTACATCTTGTTATTAAATTTTTAGTTTATTATTTAACATTTGTTTTTACTGACTTACTTTTCGTTTTTCAAATTGGTTTTTCAATTCATTTTGCTTTTGTTAGAAATCTTAAAATGTATATAATATTTTAATTATTCTATATATTTAGGTGTTTATAACCATTTTAAAAGAAATAGACATTGATTTTATAGGATTTTGTAAATATCAATACTTTTGTAACTACCAAAAAATATTATGTTATAAAAATTGTGACATCTGTTTCAGATTGATTTTACAAGGAATTACAAGTCAAATAATCACCATAATTGTTTATTATGTGAAATTTGATTGCATAAAATTTAATGAAGAATGTAAATTTAATTGTGTAGTTAACTGTACAGATATAATGAGAGTTGTTAAAATTGTCTGTTTTACTAGGAAATGAAATTCACCTAATTGATCCTTTCTTTTGTTCATCTGCCCCTCAGGGAGTTTACCTTTTTTTGGTAAACACAGTTGTCACAATCTCGAAGTACCCTAATGATTTGTCCTCTTCTTTCTTTTCCTCTCTCCTCTACTCTTCTGCTTTTTCTTCGTCTCCCAGTGTGGTTGCCTCTTAAAAGGTTGAGGGCTCTCCTTGAGTAGCTTTTGCCGCTCTTGCTATTAGCTCCTCTTGAGGACTAAATCGTCCACGTATTTGCTGTGCATGGAGACCCGAGCCCCTGGAAAGGAGAGTCCTGGTGATTGAGGCCCCCAGAGACCAACACATTACTTTGGTCTCTGCTTCAGATAAACGGGAGGTGGGATTTAGTCCTCAGCACATCATTCGACTTTATAGATCAAGCTATCCGCACATCTTCTGGATGACTTGTTAAGGGTGGAGGCCATCTCAGACATATACTGTGAGTGTATAGGACCTGTGACTAGCACTGGTGCCGCTGGTCTACATTTCTTGTTACACTTGGTGGTGTGGTCTATTCCCGAAAGTTTATATATTACATATGGAGAATAAAAATCTAACTTTACTTCCATGGTAGCAGCAATTGGAAAACCTTAAACCAAAATATTTTGTAATCAAGAGGAAGGAGAGAAATTTTATAACTGTGTCTTCCTTCCTTATTGCAAAAGGAATATCGGCAATTGTTGGGAAAGTCAGAAAAGTTCAAAAGATGTGTTCTCAGGTGACTTGCTTGTAAAGGTTGCATCTGATTCTCAAGCAGCCATTCTGACAAGTATGAAGTCATTGGAAAACTTAGAAGTGACTGTCTCTTCTCTTGGAAACCTTAATTTCTCTTGTGGTGTTATCTCGGCAAGGGATTCATTTTAATCGCCGACCCAGGAGATTTTAGAAAATTTACAGAATCAGAAGGTCTGTGACGCAAGAGGCATTACAGTCAGACGGGGTGGTAAATTAAATGATACTGAACACCTAGTTCTGACTTTTGCGAGGCCTGATCTTCCACAGTATATAAAAGCTGTGTACATGAATTTGCCAGTAAGGCCTTACATACCAAAACCCTTACGATGTTTCCAGTGTCAACGCTTTGGACCTCCGAGAAATGCTTGCAGAGGCTAACTAATCTGCACTCGCTGCGCGGTAGTTTTCCACAATAGTACAAACTGCACAGCAAAGGAGGCAGGTGTCAACTGCCATGGTGATTATCCCTTTTATTCTTGAAGTTGTCCTGAGTATATACTAGAAAAAGAGATAGCCACAATTAAGGTTAATCAAAAATGTTCCTGGAAAAGTCACCAAATTGAGCAGCACTTAAATCTAAATCTTTACTGTTTCCCCCATGAGATTACCTCAAACATCTGAAAAATCTAAATTTAAAAAATCTCCTACATTTTCTAGAAAAGCTCCTTTTGCAAAATCAAAAGCAGAAAAAGCTTTAAAATGAAAAATAACTAAAAAAACATTTCCCCCCATAATACTTTCTCTTGCCTGGAGACTGACACTGTTTCAGTATTTCCCTCAGACGATAATGGATCATTCGAGGATATGACAGAAGACCCACTTTCTCTTGTGGTGTTATCTCGGCAAGGAATTTATTATACTCCAGTAAAGCAGCTTTTCAAATTAAACAATAACTTTCTTTTTATCTTGGAACTGCCATGATTTGCGATCACATCTTAATAACATCAGGTCTCATATCAGTTTATGACCCCGCATGTGTTGCACTTAGGAGACATTCCTGAAGTCTTCCAATAACATTTCTATGCTAAGGTTTAAATGCTTTAGAAGAGACTGGTGATGATTGTGCAGTGTCTAGTGGTGTCTGTATTTTAACATCTAATAATTTCCCCAGTACTGTCCTTCCATTGAATATTACTCTACAGGCTGTAGATGTGAAAATTCACACTAAATGTTTGATTACAGGCTGTAGTTTATATTTACCACCGCACAATGTCATCCGGCAAGAGGAACTCGTTGTTTTAGTTAATCAGCTGCCCACACCATTTTTGTTGATCGGTGACTTTAACGGCCATAATACCTTGTGAGGAAGTGATAATATTAACTCTCGCGGTCAGCAGAAAGAACAGTTTATTTCTGATAACTGTCTCTGTCTGCTTAATACCAAAGAAAGGACATATTTCCATGTACCCACAAGAATGTTTCATTTTCTTGATCTAGCCATTTGCTCTCCATCTCTTCTGCCACTGTTAAATTTAATTGTTGCAAATGTGATCTGCATAACAGTGATCATTTTCCTCTCGTCATCTCCCAGACTGGAGGTAATAGCGTACGACAATATCTACCTACTTACATATACAGTCGAGCAGGTTGGACATTATTTACAAAATTGGCAGATATTGATGATGAAATGGTTGTGATTGATGATATTGATGATGCCGTAAATAGGGTCACTGAAACAATATTGAATGCAGCTAATGATACAATACCTAAGAATTTCCCTACACCACACATGCGTTTGCAAACCTTGGATTGAATAAAGAATGCCAAGAAACTTATAAAAAGCAAAGGAAGTGTTGGGAGTTATTTAGGAGATACCCCACAATGGAGAATCTTATCGCCTTTAAGAGAGCAAAAACACTGGCTCGCAGAGCTCATCGTCAAAGTCAGAAGGAATATTAGTCTTGATATATATTCTCAATTACATCTTCCACATCCAGTAAGCAGTTGTGGAGAAAAGTGAAAGCAGCCAATGGAATTTATAAGAAATTTTCCATTCTTATTTTGAAACCCGGTGCTGCTGTATACTCTTCTTCTAAGGACATTGCTTATGTCCTTGGTGAAACTTTTGCTAGCGTCTCAAGCACTGACTTATATATTCCTTCCTTTTTAAGTACTAAGAGTTCTCCTGAGCGAACACCAATTCGTTTCAACTATGGTCAAGCTTTGCCTTACAACTGTGAATTTCTGGGCCAATGATATCAGCCCAGGTGCTGATGGAATCAGCTATCAAATGCTTTGAAATTTAAGTCTTAATTCCCTATCGAACTTATTGTTTTTGTTCAATAGAATCTGGACTGAAAAGAAATTTCCATCACTTTGGAATGAAGCAATAGAAATTACGATCCTGAAGGCTGGTAAGAATCCTTCAGCTCCTTCACATTATCGACCAATAGCTCTGACGAGTTGCTTATGTAAGACTCTTGAATGTATAGTCAATGCCCATCTTGCATATGTCTTAGAAAATAATAAATGAATACATATTAATCAGAGTGGCTTCCAAAAAGGGAGATTCCCTCTTGATAATATTACTTATTTGGAAACCCAGATAGAAAACACTTTTGTGCGAAGGAATCATCTGGTTTCCATTTTCTTCGACATAGAGAAAGTATATGACCGTACATGGTGATATGGAATTCGCCATTCATTATAGGATTTTGGCTTTCAAGGTAATCTTCTGATATTCCTACAAAATTTTTTCTGCCGTGTTTTTAAAGTATGTATTGGAACAGTTTTTTCCAATACTTTTATTCAAGCTGAGGGTGTTCCCTAAGGCTCCATTTTAAGTGTCACCCTTTTTAAAGTTTTCATCAGTAACATATTGCATCAATTACCACCATCAATAAATGGTACGCTATATGTTGACGACCAGCAAATATCATGTCAGGGGTCTAATATGCGATTAATTGAGAGACAACTGCAAATAGCAGTTAACAAGGTTACTGCATGGTGTGCTGAGAATGGCCATACCTTATCACCAAGCAAGAGTAAATGTGTCCACTTCTGTAGAAAGACTAGCCTGCTTAATCCAATGATTTACATCAACAGCACTCCAATACAAATAGTCAATGAGATAAAATTCCTGTGTATTATCTTTGACCGGAAATTAACCGTTCTTCCTCATGTTTCATATATGCAGACAAAGTGTGAGCGATTGCTTAGTATCCTTAAGGTGTTATCAAATATATCTTGAGGTGCAGATCGCACATCACTCCTTCGAGTTTATCAGTCATTGATTTTATTGCACATTGACTATGGATGTATTGTTTATGGATCGGCTAGATCTTCTATTTTTTGAAGACTGGACACAGTTCATCACTCTTTGAGGATATGTTCTAGAGCATTCCGCACATCCCCCGTCCAGGGTCTATTTGTGATTTGTCAACAATTACTTAGACCTACGACGAATGCAGCAATCACTCAATTATTATGCAAAGATTTCGTTGACCCCACATCATCCATTACATTCCATGGTTCCTAATACCTCTCTTAAAAGACTGTTTGATGCTCGCCCAATGAGCATCCCACCTTTTCTCACAGGAGCCAAATCACATATGTGGCTCACAGACCTATGTGATGTTAGGATTAGTCTATTGAACATTTTGTTTATACACTTTGGTATGAAATAACAAATACTTTTATTAATACCTTTGTTCAATTTAGAAAATCGGACATAACATCTATTGTTTTTCAACAGCTGTACTATTCTCATCACTGTCAGAACCAATCATACAAACTTGTATTCACGGATAGATCTAAATCCGCAGGACATGTCAGCTGTAGAGTTTTTATCAATAACACGTCTTTTAGCTACAGCCTACATTCATCCTGCTCTGTCTTTACTGCTGAAGCTACGGCTATTTATTATGCACTTCATCACGTGAATACACCTGACTGTTATCAATACTTTGTCTTTACTGACAGCATGAGTATTTTAGTGGCTTTGAAAAACAATAGTTTTAACTATCATCCTGTTGTGTCCAAAATTTTCAGAGCATTAGATTCCCTTGCTGACAAATAAAATGAAATTGTATTTTGTTGGATACCAAGCCACATGGGTCTTGAAGAAAATCAAAGAGCAGATACTGAAGCAAAGGCTTTATCCGATCCTGTTTTACCATCAGTTCTTCTCTCAGATGTGAGAAAGGTTATAAAAAGTTTTATAAATGGTCTTTGGCTGGAATAATGGAAATTGCAAGTCAGCAACAAATTGCATACCATTTTCTCATCCCTCACCTCATTATCAGTTTTACTGTTACAAAGTGCTTATGTTAGATTAACTCGCCTTTGTATCGGACACACACGTTTCGCACACTAACATTTGTTTTTAAATGAATTAAATCCATGGTGTGAAACGTGGGATGAACCACTTACTGTTTATCATATTTTAATTTCATTTCATGATTTTAACCAACAACGTTTACACTTTTTTAATACTGATTTTATAACTTTTTTTGCTATAATAGGGGATCCACCCCATAAAAACCTGTTCGCTTTTTTGAGGGCAATAGGTTTCATACATTTTATTTAATTTGTATTTTATATTTTAAAATTATATGAGTACTTAATTTTGTTTAGTAAAGTTTTAATGTTGTTTGGGCTTAAAAAAAATGAATCTAAAATCTAATGAAAATGAAATCTAAAATCCTTTTTTTTTTGGCACAGCATGTCCAATTTTAGACCTAGCACCATAAAACCCAACCAACCAACTTTTTTTCATCTAGGAACATAATGGTTCGTTTGATATTACTGTTTTGATTACTATTTTAAAACTGACAGCTAGATTAGCAGATCGTATTTATATATTAGGCTGTATATAGAGAGTTGTGGTCTCTTGACTGTCTCTCAACATTTGAAAAATATCAAAATTGAATCAAATAGGTATTTGCAACCAGAAAATAGTTGTTGTATTATGTCTAATGTGGAATTTATTTTATGTAAAAATTTCATCCATTTGTGGGTACAAATAACTGGGCAAGAAAGAAATTTCAACTGCAAATATAAATTTCAGTTAAAAAGTTTATAATCATTGAAAAAATAGGATTGTTAAAGTAAAATATTTAAAGTTTTTATAATAACTCATTATTAAACTGCAATTGTTCAAATTATACTGTTTAACATTTTTGCTTAAGATAGACTTGATGTTTAAAATATGTTCATTATGTTTTGTTTAGGAATATTAAAAACAGCTTCCAAACAATATTCAATCTGCATGCTGTTTTTCTGGTAAATTTATACGATTACTCATTACCTGAAAAAAAACTCCATTAATTTCCACTAAAAAAAAACTTACAAAGAAATACCAACACAAAATTTTAGAGACTGACATGCTATATCAGTCAAACAGGCATTTCAGAAATGAAAAATGAATTTTTTCTCTAATAGGTTTCGGATTTTTCCAGGCAAAAAATTTATCTATTCTCAATTTTAGAATGGCACATTTAACAGCTTTATAAATTATAGTGTAATGTCTATTTTGGAGACAAAGACTTCTTAAGTGTTTGAACTTTTTAAAAGCATTACAAGAATATGCTAACATAATTTTTGCAGAATTGTTTTGCATTACAAGCAAATTTCACAATTATTCTCTCCATTTTTTTATAAAGGGAATATTTTAAAATTTTCTAATTGTTAACTATATCATTTGTTGTTAAATAAAGATATTTTATATAATGTAAAAAAAAATTTAAAAACAGAGTATCTATTCTTTTATCTTATCCTGTCACATGAAATCTAGACCAAGATACATCTGAGTGAATATAATAAATGAGCTTGCAAAACTCTTCTTCTAAATTCTTAAAGAGTTCTTCAAGTTATGTCCTTTGTTTCAGTAAAAAAAAGAAGCAATATTCTGTTTCTAAATTTTTGATTTCATGAAGGACAAATTTTGCTTTACTAAATTAGTATAATTAATGAAATTTATTGTTTTTTCAATTAAAACTCTTCTGAAATTTGTGAATTATTTTTTGATTCATTTGCAAAATGATTTTTTTATTATAATTAGTAATTTTGTCTCCCTACAGTTTTCATTGAGAAATTTCACTAAAAAAATATAAGAACAATAAACAAGAATAGTGGAAATAGCATATACAAAAATATTAAAACTATTTACAAATTTTAAAATTTTTTTATGGCAATTGTACAAAACTCTTACTATGTATAAGTAAAAATGAATACTATTTAATAATATGAGGGTTACTCTGAAATTTTTGAGGTACGCGCAGACGAGAATTTACAAAATAAAAATAACGGTTTAATTTTAAAGTACAAAGTATTTTAACACAGAAGACGATTTTTTACTGACTTACTTCAACTTGTTTAGCGTGGAATAAATTTTAAACAGAGGAGAAAATGGAGTTGACATGAGAACATTTTCGCGCTATGATTTCAAAGCAGGATTAAATCAAGAAGAATGTGTTCAACGGCTGCAATTAGCATTTGGTGATGAATCTCCAGCTCATGCTACTGTGTTCAGATGGTTTAGAGAATTTAGAAGAGGTCGCAATTCTCTTCAGGATGAAGAACACACAGGAAGGGGCCGCCGTCGGCAATAATCCCGGATAATGTGTCTGCCATACGAAAAATGTTAATGGATGATAATCGCTGTACCTATCAAATGATACAGAAGGAACTTAACATTGGATCCGCAGCCATACACAAAATCATTCATGAAGAATTACATATGAAAAAAGTAGTTTGCCGTTGGGTTCCCCATAATCTAACTCAGCATCAAAAAGAAGAGCATATCAGAATCAGTAAAGAAACTCTTAATATGCTGAATGATGGTGGCCACCGCATCATTTCTAAAATTGTCACAGGTGATGAAACGTACATACCGTTTTTTGACGTTCCAACACGTCAAGAAAGCAAAGTATGGGCCTTTGAAGATGATCCCACGCCAACAATGGTGAAAAAACAACGCGCACTGAATAAAGTGATGTATGCCGTTTTCTTCAGAAGTACGGGATTGGTGAAAGCCATCAAGTTGGAAGGACAGAAGACAGTAACAGCAAACTGGTATACCACTAAATGTCTTCCAGAAATTCTACAAGAACTGAATGTTAGAGGACTAATGCTTCACCATTACAATGCATCTTCATATACAGCCGGATTAACAGTTGAGTTTCTTAAACAAAAACAAATTAAAGTGATCGAACATCCGCCGTATTCACCTGATCTAGCTATGTGCAACTTTTGGTTATTCTTTAATCTGAAAAAGAACTTACGTGGACATCGTTTTCATTTAGAAGAAGAGATTGATGTGGCTATAAATGCATTTTTTTCATCTATTCGAAGAAATGAATGGCTTGAGGCATTTAATCTGTGGAAAATTCGTCTACAAAAGTGCATTGATGCTGGAAGAGACTACTTTGAACACACCTAAAATTTTGTTATTATAACTTTAAAAACCTAGTTGTATCTCAAAAATTTCAGAGTGACCCTCGTACCATTAAAGACATTCATTTAAAATTCATCACTAAGAGTTTTTCAACAAAAAAATGTTTAGAAGGGTAACAAAAATTTAGAGTTACAAAATTAAGATGAGTGTATTAATTACTTGTATTTTTTTATTGAATAAAATTGTTAATTATTTTTCAATAGAAGCAAATTTCAATACTGATAATTTTAATGATTGACAAGGACATTTTTCCTTTATATATATTTGCATTGTATTTTGTTATAAAAACTTAAAATTAATGTATTTCAGCAGCCTTTACATGCTTTATCTTGCTCAAGAAAATACTTTTTTAAACTTATATTGTTTGTAATATTTTTTTAAAAAAATGTGCAGTTAGTCTAATATTTTTATATTTTATTGTAATGACCAAAATCAAAAGAAAATTTTGTGTAAATTTCGTTTATTTTTTCCCCCTTTTACATATACAATGGTAAGTTTAGAAACCATCATTGGTTGACCTTGAATAATAAACAATTGTGTAATTTTTGTTATACACAAAGTCAATTAACTTAGAGCTAGAATACTGAAAGTAAAAATATTAAATATTTTCATTTCCTTGTGAGGCTGAAATTTATTTTGATTAATTTCCCAATAAAAACAAAATTCTAGAGTTAAAAATTCATTTTCCATTATTTAACTTGAAATAAAATAAAGACCAAGTTAGTATATCTTAAAGATGTAGGAGGCTTTTTTCCTATGGAAGTTAAGCTTTTAATAGATCTAGGGCCCCAATAAGATTTTACAAAATAATGTGAACATTTGTAATTTATGGCAGAATTACTTTATATATATTATGCAAATGAAAATAACTAAATTTTTTACATAATAAAAATATCAGTGTTCTGTTATTGAATTGCTCCTTTTAAACAAATATTAAGAAATAAATTATAATCTCAGTTAAGTTAAAAATTATACGCTAGTATCCTCTCTCTGTATTAACTTCACAAAACAAAAAAATTTGCAACAATTTAAAAATTTTCATATTAATTAAATGAGCAGAATTTCTCTTTTATTTTGCAAATATGTTATTAAAATCCTCAGGATTTTATGCATAATTAGTAAAACTCAATGAAATTATAATTAGAATACACATGTTACTTTGTCCTATTATGTACTTTAATTAGAGTATTTTTTTAGTTTGAAAAAATTATATATTTTCTTCCACAATAATATAAATAAACACTGTTATAGTAAAGCTGAAGTTATAGCTGTAATATTTGTTCAAGCAAGTCTAATTCTTGAAATTGTTAAAATAAATAATTGGTTATCTCCTGAATCACATGTGAATTTCAAAAGAAAGTAAAGAAATTTAAAAATAACTATTGGATCAAGAAAGCAGTGAGTTTAATTCCTGGTCAAGGAATATGTAAAACCCATAGTATTGATTGAATGCATGTTCGTTAATTAATTGTGGCTTAATGTACCTTCTATGTTATAAACATTTTAAGAGAAAGGTAATAGTTCAGTTGTTGATTTCATGTTTTGTCAGTGGCTCAGAAAACTGAGTCTGGGAACCATTTTTGATGTATTCCAAGCTATTGTATGATTCTTATTGTACCTGAAAATCAAAGTTTTTACTAATTCATGTTAATCAGTTGGTGATACTTGAAAAAAGAATTAACTTTGAACCATTGAACAACTTATTGATTCACACAACTTTATTTAATAACCAGTTTTTTATCTATAAATATATTTTGCATTAGCTTAATTCGAATTTTGAACTTAAAATCAATTCCTTAGCTCAAAAGTATTACTTCATATTTTAAATGCTCATTGAATGGTGTGTCTAAACAGTTTTTGTATGTATCCAAAAGTCAACAGGGATTTCTCTTGTGCTGATACTGTATGCAACTTCTCGCATCCTTTTTAAAAGAAATTTTTATTGTTTTGGTCTGATGTAATTAAAATAAATTTTTTACTTTTCTCCCTCTGAATTGAGTTTAAATACTATTATGACTTTATAAAGTTGCAACTTTTAAATGATTCTATATGTATTTGAATTTTTTTAATTTAAGGGCAATAAATGTTGAATTCATTTATCTGTGATTATATATATATATATATATATATATATATATATATATATATATATATATATATATATATATGTATATAATGCTGGATATTGTTGTATTTTCAAATTTCCATACTAGGAATACATCCAAAAATGCATGTAATATTCGCTATGTAAGATAACAGTATATACTTCATTTTATAAAATTATGAATCAGTATGTAGCTGAAAATGAAAGATTATATAATTTTTTTTATTTTATTTTACAAATATTTTTCTTTTATTTATGTTTTGATTGAACTCGGAATCTTTATCTTTCTTTGAGAAATATTTCAGATGGGGGAAAAGTTGTCAATTGTGATAAGCATTTTCTTAGATAACTGAAAATGTTTTAATAGTCTTGTAATAAGTAAATTTACTGTTCAAAATGTGTTACAATAATATAAAATTTTAAAAATATTTCAAAGCTTCATTGGAAAAAGTTATTTTGTTGACTGTAATTTAAATGATTTAATTTAAAAATTATTTGATGCATTTGTAAATATAAATGCTTCGCTAATTTTTAAAGGTAATTTATACTGCATTTAACAAAGAATATAGTTCTTTAAAACTTAATGAAATTATTTTTGTAATGTATTTTTTGTTGGATAAAGCTTAAGACTTTTTCTGCTTCACTAAATGTATATAAATTCTTATCTATTTAAAAAAGTTAAGTTTAAATTATGTATTGCAGCAATTTGATGGATTTCTATCTGCTTCAGTTTAATTTCATGAGAGTTCGAAATAAAAGTATTCCATTATTTATCTTTAAAAGTTGATATATTTTTATGCTTAGTTTTTTAAAATAAATTTTCTGTAGGTTATAATTTAAAGTAAATTTATCTTTTGTAATCAAGTATGCTTTATGATTACATGCTTTATAATTTTTTAACATTTGATTTATAATTGCTTCTCATGTTTCTCAATCCTATAGATATTTTTGTAACAATGGAGCAGTAGAATGAATGTTAACATGGAGTTAGAAAATGAGAACTTTGAACCTACATCTTTTGAAAGAAATTGCATAAATGGCAATACAAAAGGTTCTAATGCATTTAGGACTAAGGAGATTGTTTCTGTTGATAGAGATGACAAAGACACATCTGAAAAATCTGATATTCCTGTCTTACTGAAGTTGGTTGAAGATGTTTACAATCAACGATTGTTAGCAATTGAAAATAATGATAATCTGACTGAAAAAGAAAAAACTGAGGTATGTTGTTCTTGAACAATTATGTGAAAAAAGTATTGTAAAGTATAAATTATAAATAAAAAATCTATATAACTATTATAATGTGCAAGAAATAACCTCTTAATATATTTCCATTACTTGACAAAGGTTTTCTAAACATTATGTAGTATTAATATTCTATTTAAAGGTTTTTAACTCCAACTGTAAAAGATGTTATATAGATGTGCCTAGTTCATTTTATTAGGATTTTAAAATATTGGCTGATGCTTCAAACAGAATTAAAAATTCATATGTTAATAAAATGTTTTCTAAGCTTCGTGTTTGTTTGCTGCCAGCATGAGTAGTTATATTGTGACATGTTGAATCCATTGTTTTGTGCTGCTTATGAAACAGAAACTAAGCTTTTAGTTTAATTCATACTGTAGTGGAAAAAATCTGCCCTTTCCTGGTCAGAAAACATTCTTGTTTGTCAGTTATTCAGTAATGAATTTTTTGTATCAGTTTAAGTAAAACCTATTTAATATAGAACAAAATTATTGCTTAGTGAAACTAATTTTTGATTTAGAAAGCATATTGATGTTCTTTTCAGAGTTACTGCATAGTTATTACTGTGAAGTTTATTACATTATAGTACTTATGCTTCTGTCATGTTTCCTTTCACTCTTAAATGATTTCTATTAATGTTTTCATTGAGTTTTTTTGTCTTCGATAAAAAATTTTAAAGTCTTGAAACTGTTGGAAATCATAATTATGAAAACATCCTAAGTTAATGATGTAAATTTGTGTGCACTCTATAAGTAATCAAAAATCACAAACACTTTTAAAATTCACCTTTATTGTTAAAAGTTATATTAAAGTAAGCCAATTGGAATGATTTATGAAAAAGTATTAATTTTAAAAAATGCTGGAAAAGTATTTTTAAAACATGCTGGTAGGAAAAATCAGAAAATTATTTGAAAACTACAAAATATTCAAATGATATTAAAGAAATTAATTATTATTTTGGGTAAGAGATATTGTCTAATATTTTCTACTAATTTTATTTCAGAAGTAGTATGCCTTATCAGATTTTTGTATTTTATTTAGTTAAGCAAAAAAACACTAAATGAATGAAAATGTTATCCTTATATATCTTTAAAATTGTTGTTGTGTCTTTCTCTTACTTTAAAAATAAATATTTTCTACCTTTTTTTTAAGGCTTTTTATATTTACTTCCTTAATTTTTATCGGTAATCAATATTCATTGATTGGATATAATGTATGTTGAAGAATTCTTATTTAACTTGAAAAAATACTTTATTACTAAATGTAAATTTTGGTTATTATTTAACTATTTAATGATTCTATGTTATATTTATCATAGTTTCATCTTGAAATTTATCAATACTTTCATGAAAAATCAGCTCAAAGAATTAAGAGTTCTTAATGTGTCTTTACAGATTTATTTTATAATCAATTCTTTAAGTTTCAATATGGAGGACTGCTATAGAGAATTTATGTATACATTTTAAATTCTTACCAATATTCATTCCATATTAATATTTATTGTAGCTTTTTATAATAATTAATTTTTCTTGTAATTAGTAAAAAATAATAAACTGAAATTTTCTTTAATTGGAAAAAGTGCTCTAATCTATTTGCCATTATTTTATATTTTTATGTGAACTTTTTGATTATAAGTTTAAGAATAAAAAATTAATTCAAATAATTTTTTCATACAAAAGTTCCATTGCTTTTTTACATTCCTTTTTTTTTTTTTTTTTTTTTTTTTTTTGAAAATATTATAGTTGATTATGGAGAGTAAACTTATGCAATAGTGTTTGAATAAATTTGCTTAGATTGCTGTTTTTTGTATATTACATCATATTTTTGTTAACATTGCCTATTTTTTCTCTAACAATGAAACTTATAATTCTGTTAAACTTTGTTTGGAGTGATAATTTCTATCATATTTAATTACTTTTAATAAACTAAAATGATAAATATTGACATGAATTACACATCTAATACTTTATTAAATGTCAGTAAATAAGTTAAATTTATACATTTCTAGTATTGTTATAATTTTTAAATTAAAAGTATTTCTTGATTATAATTTCAGAATTCTAAAAAAGTAATCTTTTCTGAAATTTGTAAATATTGACAGTTTTTTAATCCAGCTACATTTGGAAATTGTAGTTACATACAGAAATAAATAGTCTGGAATATGAATATAAATTTAATTGCTTTAGCTTCCCAATTTATCTGACACATTTTCTTGTCATTGTCCCATTCAGTGCATTTTTGTCATCTGATATTTAATAGAAATATTTATTTTAGTATTGAAATTTTAAAGTTACATTTTATTTTTCATTTAAAGTTACATTAAATACAATGATTTTTTGCAAAAAAAAAATAAATAAATAAATAAAATAAAGGAAAATATTAAAATCAATTATGGAGAGTAAACTTATGTGATATTGTGTGAAAAGCTTGCTCAGTTTTCTGTGTTTCTTATTTTTACTGAAACATTCTTCATATTTAAAATCAAGTAAATATATAACCACATATATGTGGCCTTTTATTAACTGTGCTTTATTATGTGTGTTTCTTGTTTTTATATTTTCTTGATTACATTGTTTAAATTTTTATATGTATAATTGATTCAAAAAACTTTTACTTGATTTGTAGGAGAAACTTGTAGCTCTGAAATCGTATGTCCGCCAACTTCAGGATCAGAATGATACTTTTGCAGCAACTATGATAGAGTTAGAAAAGGAAGCCCAGCAACGAGTTAAGCAAATGGAAAAAAGGTTAAAGTCAAGTGCAAAAACAACAATGGTTAGATGGTATTAAAGTTTCATTTTTCTTGAAAAAATAATGGGAAATTTTCTGAGTACATAGGTTTGATATTTTGAATAAAAGACATTAAATGATTAATTTTCCCAGTACTTTTTTAATAGTTGTTTATTGCACTCTCTTATAAAAATATTTTCATATATCATTGAAAGTACCCTCAATGAAATTATGTTTAAATAAATTTGTTCTATATTTTATTTGGATGTATGTATCTATGTAAAGCTTATTATTTATTTAATTTAATGTGTTTAAAGTAAAGATTAAAATTATAAAATATTGTTATTCTCACATTTCTACACTCTATTAGTAATTGAAAAATCTTACAATAACATTTTAACTGAGACTTTATTCCAGTGAAAATTGGAAGATTTATATCATTTTATTATTTTAAGTTTATTTATAATTCACTGATTTTTTGCTCTAGTTAAAAAGTCAAAATTTTACTTAGGAAGCTGTACTTAGTATGAATGAATGTGAAAGAGAAATGAGAAGACTTGTTGAAGAACGATTATATATTGAATCCTTATATAGGGTAAAGTATTGTAATTACTTTGTACCAATATATCTATTTTTAAATTTCTTTTGTTAGCAAGCTATTATATTTCATTTTCTGCATTTTTTAATAATGTATGGCATCACATTAACCAAGAACTTTTTATTCAACTGTTTATTTTAATGTAAGTTTTTTGTTGGATGTGTATATTAAATAATTTCAACATTATATTTGAATTTATATGAGTGCTCACCAGATATATATAATGTATGTATTTATTCATATGCATTTTTAATTGTTATTGTTTTGTATAAATAAATATTTAATTATGAATCTTGTTTACATTTTATGATTTAAAAAAAATTCTTTATTCCAGCTCGAATAATACTCATTTATAAATTTTCAAGTGGTCACTAATAAAGACATAAACAATAGCCTAAATATTTACTCATATCCGAATTGCAAGTGTTAATCTATGAATCATGTTTTATATAAGTTCATTATAAATCATATATTATATGCTTGAATGACTAGTGGCGTCTTAAACTAAATTCTGTGCTTCTATATTTCTTAATGTGTCTATCTGCTATATCTAATTGTAATCACCAGATCATGTATTGTGGGATAGTGCATAATATGCTCCTACCAAAAAGTCAATCTAATAAGTGACACCCAAGTTAACATTTTTAGATATTTGTTGCTAACATTTGTGTGGAGTGATGAAAGTCAAGTCTAAAAATTATACTTTTTATGAAAATCACTCTGAAATTTTTGAAATTCACTTAGTTTTTTTTTAAAGCTGTGTTCATAAAATTTTAAAAGTGTTCCAAATATTCTCTTCCATTAGCAATGCATTTTGTGTTGTTTTTCAAGTTTCATGCTTTTGACCAATCCTATACTTCTGAAGAAAACAATAAACATTGCTTTTTTCATGCCTTTACTATTCTAAGCTTGGGATCATCTTCAAAAATTCATATTTTACTTCCTTGACTTCATGGAACATTAGAAATTATTATGTATGTTTCATGCATGTTACACTTTTAAAAGCATGATGGCAGCTACTTTCTTTAAGTAATTTAATATTTCATTACTCATTTTGGCAATCTCCTCTTTAGTACTCAATTATGGTAAACTATTTTTCTCATGAAATTACTCATAAATAATCTTTTGTATAGCATTGGATTAACTGGTAAAGTCTTTCTGGTCATTTTATGTGTGCATCAATTATTATTGATTAAAATTTCCCATATATCAGGCACATTATTTATAACTACTGTCAACAAATTCTTGTATATTATCCTGAAAAGAATTGAGACCTCTATCAAACACTAAGCCATCTGAATACTGTATCATGAAGTACATATTTATTTATAAATGCTAATTCTAAAGCTTGAATACATTCTTTTTCATTTAATATTTTAAAATCATAGAAAATTATACCACAATAGTGTTCTCATATCAACACCATTTTTTTTCTTATGTCTAAAATTGACTTTATACTACTTGCAATTTACCAATGAAAAATCTGCCTGCATCTAAAGTTTATATTTTAAAATCTAACTCTTAATTTTTTGACCATTTCATCTGCACATATTTCCGAAATTTCAGAGTGAACATAGTATTTGCATAGTAGCTTAATTAATACTATGAAAATGAATCATATTATAATGAATTGTTACCACTAAACTTTGGTTTTATGCTTTGCTTCAATGATCAGAAGAAAGTAAAAATAAAAGTTATTTACTTATTCGCAGTTAATATCTTATTTAATTATTAATCTTGCTCCTTTTCAGTACTGTAGATTGTATAAGTTAGGAAAATTAAGTTACACATATTTTAATGTTGCATTTACTATATGTATAAAAGATTTTCACTTGTACCATAATATATATGTATTATCATAAAAGTTTAATAGTAGTAATTTATTTAGGATACAAGGCAACATTTGTCATCTGTTAAATTAGAAAACAATTATCTACGTGATCAGAATTTCAATTTAAATCATGATGTTCAAGCATTATTACATGTTATTCATCATGCTCGTTCAACTGGGCATTGGGAGGTAAATTATTTAATTATTTATTGCTTACATAAAAGTTACAGTGATTTTTTTCTTGTACTCAGTTCTTTTTTATGTTCTTTTGCTGTTAAATATGTAAATTATTTGTTTTTACATAATAAATGTGTTTAAAAAGAAGAAACTATAATTAAAAACAGCTGCATATAAAATCCTAATAAATGGTGCAAAATTATGTACACAGGAAGCTCCTTTTAAAAATTTTATCTACCTATTGTGTAATTATAAATATATTTTAACAGCTGAAAGAGATAAAACAAATGTTTCTTATTCAAATGTAGGAACTTGTATCACTGTAATAATGAATTATACAACTTAAGTAATAAATTGATTGAATTCCTACAGTCTTATACTCATCTGTTAGTTTTGTTTTTATTGTTAAAAATTTAAATTATTAAGCCAACTTATTTCTACAGCAAATATCTTTTAGTGGGCTTTCATTGTGTGATTTAAAATGATGTTTCAAAATATATAAATTTATTGTGTATTTTCCTATTAATAGTGTATAATTTTGTAGCTGAATAAATGCATAGTAATAATCTCATGTAATTAACATGCAGAGCTTAATGTAAAAACATTTCATTTCAATTATTATATTATACAGTGTAATTCCATTTATCACACTATATATGAGGGCAAGAAAACAGCAAATATACTCACGATTAATGCTGCCATCTATTGAAGTTCACTGTGTTGTACTCAGTTTTTTATTTAGCTAAGTCAAATTAAATAAAAACAAGTCTTACATTTTTGTATAAAAATTAATGCAATATGTTTCTGAGCTTCTTTTTATCAGGTTTCTTATTAAAAAGAAAGAAAACAATTGTAAAAAATGAAACCAATCACAAAAAGTTCTGGTTCTATAAAACTAAAAAATAGTATATTTCTCTTTTTTTTTTTTTTTGCTACAAGATTTGTAATTAACCCTTTAGCGGTTAGGGAAAGTAGCAGTTTTCGCTTACTTAATTCGCGCTGTTCTGCGACTTAAGAGCAGTCGAAATTCGCAGCTGTTTTCCTCCGCCGTTCTTCCGAAAATGTCACCCTTCTGTGGCGATGGGGTGGATAGCTCACCTCGCGCGTTTTATAAAATTCTTAAAGTACTTTTAATACATAAACACCAGTTTTTAAGTACTTTAAAATAATTAATAAATGATAATTTGTAAATAGTAAATTATAAACGATAATAACCAATTTTATAAATGATTATCGTTAAATATAAATACAAGTTTATACAAATATTAAATTGAAAAGTCTAAATAAATACAACTAATGTAAAACACTAATGTTGATATATTATGAACAAAGTCGTCATCAGATTCAAAACTAGATAAGCTTTCTGTATCACAATCATAATCATCGTCATAATCAATATCATTTAACTTTCGCTTTTGAGCCAATTTTTCTTTACAAACACTCAAAATACCACGCCAAAATGGCTATATAAACAACAATGTAAAAATATAAACAACTTCAATCATTATGAAAAGAAATTCATGGAATCCGTTATCTGTAGACAGTAAAACTAACTAAATTTGCGAGTAGGATTCGTTTGTAACATTATCAATGCAAAATAATATTGGCGAACGAGCTCAGCTCGTCAGCGCGCATTGAGGGAAAATTTAACTACAGCGAGCTGAACTCGTTTCTAACCTTTTCGGTCGAAAACACGCTGCCGAGCGGAACTCGTTTGCGCGCATTATGAAGCACGATTCGATTGCGAGCTCAGCTCGTTCATAACCATCAAAGGGTTAAAATTAGTTTCAACTTATTTTGCAAATGTACGTGAACATAATTAATTTCCCATAAGGCAGCATTGAAAATTGTATGAGACTATAAAAATATATTGCTATTTGTAAACATCATTAATCTGAAAAGAAAAACAAGTGGCAAAATTACATATATAATGTAATGGCAGGAAGAAGTGATTAAATTTGTTAATAGTTAGCAGTAAGCAGAATTTATTACAGTAGAGGCATCAATTGCTCAGCTTCGAGTTCAATTTACCTTAGATAGTAGATATATAGGTATTTCATTCCACATTCTTCTACTCAATGATAAAATTTATTGATCATAATGGCTGACTCGTTCCATATTGACTATCAATCATGAGATGCTCTTAAAATGACAAATCTGAAGAAAATCTATGCCAGGCAAACAGTAAAATATTAGTGTCAAAGAAAATCAGGACAATGTGTGGCCCAGTGTGTTTGTTCATTATCTTGTTGAAGATTACGACCATTCATATCTTGAAGGTGGGACACAATAGCGGGTGAAGATATTTTTGTTTATCCAAATAAGAAGTCCAAACAAGGCTGCATACTCAAACTGTCTTTATGCCATCTGACTAAGTCCTGGATGCATATAATGATAAATATGAGCTGACAACTTTTATTCTTGGATCTATTACTCACAAAGACACCAACCTTTTATGCTTATAGATTTTACAAATTAAATACTTTTGTAAACATATGCTGGATAGTAAATATTTGTATAGCATAACATGTGAATGGAAACACCCTAGATTTTTAGAGAATCTTGTATGTATAAGAAATAAGACTGTGCCTTTGGCATATTATGCAATTTGGATTCACGTAGGAATGAAATCATACAAGTGATGAGTAGTATTTAGAACAACAACGTACTATTCTTCATAGAAAACTGTGGAAGAGATTCCAATAGAGGTTGTCCATTCTGGATTGAATACTCTGAATTCGACCATAACTGTTTATTTTAAAAAAAAATTTTCAAAGGTAAAAGAAATTCATAGGTATTACATTTAATACGACATTCTAAAATGATAAAAGATAATTTTGTATATTTGGACATCATAAAATCAAAAAATTTTTATAAGGTAATATATGTTTTGCTAATTTTTGAATATTAAATATTAATTGAACTAATTTTTGAATGCATATGAATATATAAGTTAATAACAAATTTTTGGAATATCCAGAGCCTTCTTTTGGGTTACTTATAAAAACATTTGCTTTCTTTTTTATATAAAAATTTGTATTATATAAAAATTAAAACGATTTTTAATTCATCAATTTTAATTCTATGATTGTAAAATGAATATATATCAATAGTAATACAAAATATATATTTTATATATAAAGTGGTCCAAAGTAAAATTTTTTTGCATCCCTTCTAAAATAAAAGTAATTCATATAAAACTACTGAAGAAGAAAACTATAGATCTACCTTCAATTTTCGTAATGTACTAGGTGGAATCTAGAATGTAAAATGTATTATATCCTTAAACAGTGATTATTAATTATAAGAAGCAATTTAGGATTAAATTAGAACTGTCATTCTAGTAATTTATTTTCCATTCTTTTTATTTATATTATTTTTTGTGACACTTTGCTACATAATTTCCCATTTAAGATATTTATCTCTTTTCTTTTTAGATGGACTGTGTAACATTTTGTGAAGTTACTCCTGAACAAGTTTTTGGGCCTGTGCAATCCATATCACAAATGTTAGTCCATAGTTCTTGAAATGTTTGATGTTTTGATATGACTAACAAATTTTTGTTCCAACATTTTTTACAAGACATTCATTTTAAGAATATATTCATAATTAGATAAGTATTAAATTTATATAATTAGGCACATATTAAATTTATATTGTTGTTTTGCATTTCTGTTAATTATATATAGTATTTTCCTTAATTAATCTTTTACTTACAAATGAAGCACACATTTTACTTTTACTCAAGTTTTAAAGAGTAATAAAAAATTAAAAAGAAGCATATTAATTTGAAACAATGCAATTCTCTAGTAAAAAGTAAGAGTAATTGTGAAAAATATCCATTGTTAAGCCTTTTGGTTTTATTTATTAAAAATTATTTGGTGGGCTTGCACAGTGGATGATCAAGTAGCCCTAAAACAGTTGATTTCAAGACGCAATTTTTTTTCTAGTATATTTTTTTCTCTTTTTAAAAGCAAAAATGTCTATAATGAAGAATGTTTAGCTAGTACAATTTTAAATAAATCTGTAAATTTCCATTAATCAACTTAACCTGTGAGATCATGAAAATAATGTAAAAATACTTCAAAAGTTTTGAAATTAAAAATTTAAACTAAACAAATATTAAAAATTTGTAAATTATTTTCAAAAGCTCTACTTTGTGACCCAAAATTATAAACATCAACTGGGTTAGTTCACAGCTGATATTCCTGGCATTGATTAGACAAGTGGTTGATGCTGTTGCTGAAAAGGGTTGCGTTATGTTGACATAATGGACATAATGGTAACTAAGTTTTATTTCATTGGATAGTGGTGTTTCCAAACTCTATGAATCGATCTATGAATTTTGTCCCACAAATATTCTCTGTGATTAAAATCAAAGAATTGAGTTGGTCACGATAGTAATCTATACTTTATTTATATTTCTGAAATTCATTTAAGATCAATTAAACTTGGTTAAGAAATACATTGTCTTGTTAATGATAATCATCTTTGTATGGGATCATTATAATCATAAAGAATTTTATAATTATGGTAATGATACTGAAGTAAATTATAATGTTGATATATGTGCTCACACTTATTAAGCAACTAAGTACTCTTGAAGAACATTTTATACTTCAATCCACCTCTAGTAGCCTGATCAGTTACTATTTTTAGATGTTCATTAATTCATGCTTTGTGTGTTATTATTTGATCATACCGCCTATAAAAGGGAATAAAATGCTAAATTCATCAGGTTAGATTACTTTTATCAGTTTAATGACAAATTTCTTCATTTTAGGGCCCACAAAACGTGCTTTTTCTTATTTTTCTGTGAGGGCAAAAGCCACTCTTTATGACTTTTTGGTGCTGATGACTGTTTTTTGTAAAGTTCCTTATGTGGACTTTGGGATATGCTTTATGATGCCTTTGCTTTTAATTCAGGTGTAATTTATCATTTTGGTACCCTTTGATAGATACAAACTGTGCATATTATTCAATTTTTATCTGTTTTCTTTTCAAGCCTTTTTCAACTAGAATAGCTTTAATTGCTATAAGTTTTTCCACATATATACTTGCACATTCTAAGTAACTAAATACTCCTTAATAATTATATCTGTAAAAAGTTATTATTTCAGAATCACATCAGCTCTTATTGCATCAATAAACATCTCTCAATTCAAAAAAGTTTAAATCATTCATTGTACTTATTTTGAGAGTAACTTCTACCATAACTATGTCATACAAAGCTAAACGTTCTTCATATTAGCAGTTACTTTGTTACATCTCTCTGTATCTATTTCAAATTAGTTTACTTTAAAATAAATTATATTTCTAATTTTTTCTTAATTCAGTTTATGCTCTGAATAAAAGGCAGAGTTGCTTGTTAAACAATTTAGCTAATGATAAAAATTTCTTAATAATTTTTTGTTTTCCGTCATTGAAGAGGTAATATTGAAGATTTTCAGTATTGATTATTTTGTTTCAAAATAATAAAATGGAATAGAATCTTCAAAAAAAAAGAGAAAGCAATTATGTGTTATTTTGAGAAAGATACTAAGATAACTATTAACAGTTTTAAATTTTAAGTATTTGATGTAATTACTCTACTAGATGCCAGAATTCAATTTGTTATATTTATTCAAATGAAAAATAAGCCCTCACTTAACAATGAGTAAAAATTTAAATGTTTCCCTCGCTTCAATGAAAAAATTTTTTAAACATTGTGGAATCTTCATATATTTCATTTAGTTGTTAAAATATGAACATGTAATAAATTGTATGAATTAAATATGCATATTCATGCTAATGTCTGCAATCATATCAACTCTTGAAAGTTATTTTCAATTGATAGGATTGAGTAAACAAAAAAATACGAGTGATAAAGTAAAAATTTAGACTGCCATTAACAAGTTCAGAGATAATATTCTACCTGAAAATATTTTTATCTTTAATATTTCCTGTTTTCTTTTTAATGTTCTATTCGTGTGTGCAATAAATGTCTCAGCAATTCATTATGGAATTTTTTACAGCTATTCTGCAGAATCAGAATCCCATTTATATGACCAAGAAAGGAAAAAAGTATGTTTTGATTTTTTTTTGCTTGATTTATTAAAGTGTATTTGTTTATGTGCTTAAATATTCACTGTATTAAACTACAGTATAAAAAGGTTAAAAATAAAATATCTGATTTTTATATGTATTTAAAAATATTTTTTATTAATTATTGATTTCTTATTCCAATGTCCCATATGCTTACAATTCAGATAATCAAATGTTTGAAAAATTAACTTTTTTTTTACAATATTACCATTAGCTTTTTCATGAGTATATTCAAATTTTGTATTCAACAATTTTTTTCGTGAAATTTCTTTGATAAGATATAAATTTACTGCATTTATTTCTCTAAGCTCTGCTAAATGTACTATTTTCAAAGTAAAATTAAGTTTATTTAATAATTTTTGAAATTGACTACAAATTTCTCAACTCTTTCAAAATGAAAATTTTATCAAGAATAAATTTATTTAAGGTTTGTTTTGAGGGAATGTTTGTGTTATGAAATAAACTTAAGGACATTGTGGTGAAACTCGTCATAAGAGAAAAACACTGAGTTAACCCAAGTTTGTAGAGAATAGATTCAGAATACTTAAGTTAGAATATGTAATGAATAGTTTTATTTACTTATTTAAATACAATAACTTTGCATTGTAAGAAATAAAATTTTGATTAATATTTGTGTTAATATAAGTTTCTTACAAACATATTTACAAAGCATTAAGTGCCCAGGGTAATGAGAAATATGAAAAAGATTATATAGACTCACCTCTTTAGTATGCATATCTCCACTCCTTACTGGTTTGTTGAGACAAGGCTTCTGCTTGCTGTTTTTCTTTCTGGTATCATTCCAGTTAACCCTGATCCAGCCTTCTTCCAGGACAATTCTATTCATCTTTGTCTCTCCATTTTTTCTCACTCTCTGCTTATCTCCCTACTCCGAATTCTATCAAGATGTGGGTTGAATTCGTAAAAAACGTTTACTCCCTTCTCTTTCCTCTTCTTCCTCATTTATCTTTCTTGTCTCCATTTTTTGTGTCCTCTTGTGTTCAGCCTTGTCTTTTATTAGGATCTTAGTATCTACCTATTTCTTGTATTGGTTTCTTTTTGATTAAAGTAACCAATGGGAGAAATAGATTTGGTTACTTATGATTATTTTGAGAAAGATACTAAGATAACTATTAACTAGTTTAAACTTTGAGTGTATGTTGTAATTACTCTACTAAATGCCCGAATTGAGTTTACTATATTTATATATAAGTATGTAAATTTCTGTACTTCCAGGAATTGGTCTAAAGCTCCCCTTTTAACCCTGGACTAGCCACATAAAAATACAAAGGAGAATATGTTTTTTTATGATCCTAGGTCACCCATTCATTCCAATGGTGTATGTAGAACTGCAGTAAATCTTTATGTCTTCACTGCAGCCTTCAGGTGTTTTATAAGCTTTTCCATCAATGCAATTTTTATATATTTATGGCACTTGTCTCATTGTTGCAGAATTTTTAGGGATTTCCCTTCCTTTGCATTTAACATATTTCCAGAAAGAAATTGCTGTTGAATGCATATATTAACAATAAAAATATATTTCCTCTCCAGCCCCTTTTATTTCATTTACACTATGACAAAATATATAGATTCTGTTGCTAACTGATAATAATGTGAATAAAAGTCGGTTTATAGTCTGCAATTTTCTCCTCCATGTTATAAAGTATATTTATATGTTATTTATTATTATACATAATATACCAATGTGAACATTAGAATACTGATTTTTATTTCTTATATATCAGAATATTAAACAATCTTTTTTGCAAACATATTTCATGTTGCAAATAATACAGATTTTGAATGTGCAAAAAATTCATTTTTAATTAATTTAAAAATTTAATTTTTTAAACTAAAATCATGTAATTAAATATTTCAGTGTAAAATGTAATGAATGTATTAATAAATGAATTTTAAAAAATTAAGTAATTTTAGAAAGAATTTTGAATAAAACAGATAAAAGATACACCAAAAAACAGGAAATTAGAGCTATAAAATTTGGAATACCAAATGAATAAAATATCCTAATTACTGCACAAAAATTTTCCAACAATCAGGGATTTAATTTGTATTAAAGTTATTTATACAAATTTTATTTGTATTAAAGTTGTATTAAAGTTAAAGATTGTTTAATATTCTGATATATATTTCTTATATATCAGAATATTAAACAATCTTTTTGCAAACATATTTCATGTTGCAAATAATACAGATTTTGAATGTGCAAAAAATTCATTTTTAATTAATTTAAAAATTTAATTTTTTAAACTAAAATCATGTAATTAAATATTTCAGTGTAAAATGTAATGAATGTATTAATAAATGAATTTTAAAAAATTAAGTAATTTTAGAAAGAATTTTGAATAAAACAGATAAAAGATACACCAAAAAACAGGAAATTAGAGCTATAAAATTTGGAATACCAAATGAATAAAATATCCTAATTACTGCACAAAAATTTTCCAACTATCAGGGATTTAATTTGTATTAAAGTTTTTTTAAATTATATTTAAATGTGCTACCATTGTTGAGATTGATGACAACTATTTTGCATTTGGATAATTAAAATATATTCTTGCTGTATTATGCATTGAATAATTTAAAACATTAGAATGTTAAACTATTATGCCAAAATTAAAGGGGGGGAATCTTGCATTGTTTTACAGAAGGTCTCCATTTTTACCCTAATTTTGTCATTCAATTTGAAAAAATCAAGATAACCACTTTCTTGGATATCCAAAAATAAGAAATTTACTTTAAAATACTCAAAATTTTTATAGTTCTTGACAGACTTTTGTTTTATTGTTATAAGTGGTTCCAATCCCCTTCTCACTGATTCTCAGATACTTTAGAAATAAAAATTTGAATAAAAAAACAGGCAATTGCTTGAAAACTTCTCCAAAATGCAAAATAAAGAATAAGATTGAATGAAAAACTTAATACATTGAGAAACATTAGTTATATAGTTATAACATAAGAAACAAGTTATATTTTCAACAAACTGAAAGCATTAATAATGATTTTTATTTTGAAAAAATTAAATTTGTTGTTTGCTATAGTGTTATTGTTAAATAATATTTTATTTAGTTAAACTATGTCAAATATTGGACTTCAATGCACTATTCAATTTTTCTTGTACGTTGAATATTTAGACTCTATTCTTTATTTAATGGCACTGTTATTTTTCAAGTTTAAAAACTTTAATTTAAAAATTGTTTGCTTTCTATTATATTTAATCAAATAAATAATTTATTCTCTTACCTGGTATTTTCTTTGAAAATATTCACATTATATGAAAATGGAATAGCTTTGACAAAAATTTAAATTGTGACTAAAGCATTTAACTAACAGAACAAAACTTTTATTCAGCATATTATTCATTAACTATTTTTGATCTATTTATTACTTCTTCTGCCATTTCAGAAGCATTTTTTCAGCTTTCATCATGTAACATTATTTCACTTATTTTTTAAAAATTCCAGAATATTAAGCGCATTTTTGTAATTGGAAATTTTAAGTTTGTTGAGTAAATTTTTATAAAATCAGGTTGAAGGAAGAGGAATAAGACACTTCTAGTATTTTCTATTTTTAGTGAGACTTAATTTAACTTTAAATTTTATTCTATTTAGTAACACACAAGAAAATGTAATTTCACAATTACAAGCATTTTATTGCTTTTTAAAAATTTGCATATTATGTAAATTTCTTATGAATATACTTGGCATAATCATTTTATTTTAGCAGCTATATTTTTTTCAGGAGAAGACTGTTTCAACTGTTCTTCCATCTAATGTTGGAATTCCAAAATGTGTTTCACTGCCAGAAATTGGAAATATATACAGCAATCTACTTCCTGTTAGAAAATCAAATTCGTATGAAACAAATACTGATAATCTAATTTTAAATATTAACTGTTTAAAAGAAATTAGTAATAAAACTAGAAAAAATGAAGGCACAACAGAATTATTAAAAGACATGTCTCATAATGGAAAAAATGAGCAAATGCCATGTATTCGAAAAGGACAAAGTGAACCTCATCTTTTCATGTTTAATGATAATGTGTATAAATACAGACCTTGTGAATCTATTCATAAAACTTCTGAAACTGCTTTAAATGAAAACTATCAATCAAGTCTTCCACCATATCAAAGTATTGATTTAAAATTTCCTACTGATGAATCAGCTCTTAAAGTTTGTGCTTGGAATAAATTGAAGAATAAATCTTATGCTGATGCTCAAGAAAATTCAGTTTTTAAGGTATGCTTAGCTTATTTATAATTTACTGTATATTCCTTGTGAATGTAATCTGTGTGAAAATTTTCCATTGTTATATTTTTAATTTCATAAAATTTATGTTGCATTTTTAAATGGCTAATAAGTCATCAATGAAAAATTTTTATTTCTTTACATAAAATTAACAATTAAGATTTCATACAGAAAAGTTTATTTCACTATTATTTTCTATAACCATAATATGTATGAAGAAAGTTTTTTTTAATTTACATATACATTCATCTCTGTTAATAATTTACATTTTTAAAGATACATAAACTGAAACTAAATACTGTTGGTATTTGTCATTTTAAAAATACGATCAATACATTTTTTTTATCAGAAAAAAAGTATCTGTTTAAATATCTCATTTTATATTAATATTTCCCTTTAACAAGTGGATATAAGACTTAGTTCTCAACTCCAGAATATGTATGTCACTATTTCTACTGCATAGTTTGCATTAAATGAAACAAAATGGATTTTTTCTTACTGTTTACTGTAGATTTGCAAAGTTTCTTGGGGATGCATTTATTAAAGTCAAAACAGCATTGTTTCAGATTTGTAACCTTATAATCTTAATACTTGAAAATCAACTGGTAATTCATGTACATGAAATCGCTTGGTCTCTAATCTACCAAAACCTACATTGATGTGAACGTTGTTTTACAAAATTGTTAATAACAATGGTTTATATAAAGAACTATATATTTAAAGTCTGCCGGAGGAGTTTTTGAAATTTTAAGATGCGCAAATTTATTTTAGATTGCATGGTTGCAAGATAGATCCATAATATTCTTACAGTATTAATGTTTGACACCTAAATTACAGCTTTTTTAATAATATTTGTATAATTTGGAATGATATTATGATTGATTATTATATATGCCATTTGACTAGTATTATATAAAATGAAGTGATAAATTTCAATAAAAGATCCTTATCTTGTTCTTTACTCATCTTGCAACTTGAACATTATCATGAATATATTTCATGATTACCTTGCAACTGCTTGCATTGTACATAATAAATCATACTGGAACCATCACGAAATTCCAAATTTCTTTGCTACAATGGAGATATTATGCCCCATATCTTTTGAACCAACTATGATACTGTGTACAAAGTCACATAAATCCATATAACCTGACATTGTCGCTGTAATAATCGATTTAACAGTTAACCAGACACTTGTTGTCTTATTCAACTCGCTTTACAAAATTTAGATTGATTTCACTCCTCCAGTATTTGCATATGCTTGTTTGTAACAATTTTTCTGACACTTGAGTGTATGATCCGTTTGAAGAAAAAATGGAATTTTTCTAAAGAATAGTTAAGCATGGCTTAAAATGAAATAGTTATAGAAATATTTCTCAAACATATCAAATTTTATTTAATATTTCAATATGATTAAACTTTAAAATTTTTCTCCTATAATAAATTATGAAGTTTGATTTTCAATGCTTGATGTTGAAATACTTTGTCCCTTTTTGCCAACAATTTAAATACTTGAATAAACTATATAATATTTTTTGTTTCAATTTTTCTTGTAAGTTATAGACTAGCAATTTTAAGTTTTGTGGTGCTATTAGTTGTGTAGATTTTTAAGCTGCTATTTTATAATTTTGAGTTACTTTATCACAGTTAAAAACACTGATGAATCTTCAGTGTAATATATAAAAAATGATAACTAATCGAACACTTGACTGAAAAAATTCAAAATTAATTTCCATTTAGTTAAATTATTCTGTGTTAAGAAATGATGTTTCTAATTAAAATTTATGGCTTTTTCTATAAAAGAATAAAAGAAATGTATTCCACTTTTGGTACTGTCTGCACAATATACATAAATCTGTTTTCATAAAAAATGCACAAATTTAAGATTATTCATCATGCCTTCTAATTTTAATACAATCAGTTCTTATTATTAAAGATATGTATTAATTAAATGGATAAAATATGTTAAATTTAGAAAAATTTTTGCTAAATAACTTCTAGGGCAAATATTATATTGTATTAAAGTAACAAAGAATATTTAATTTAGAAAAAGCTAAATAAAATTTTTGGCACTATTTTTAAATATTTTCCAATTATGTGTGATAGGTCAAAAATTATTTAGGCAATATATAAATTTACATATATTTATGCTGTGTTCTTTGTAGTTGCTTCAATGAAATCAGGATATTGCACATCCTCTACTCTTTGTTCTCCTTATTTCACTAATTACAATCAGACTGTGCTATTTTACTCTTGTCACTCCAGATTACTTCCCACATTAAATTTCCTTTAATTTGTGATATATAGTCATTTGTAATCTATAGAAAATTAATATATTCCATAAGCACTTGAAGTTTAAAACAAAAATTTCAAAATAAGTCCACAATTTTGGCCACCACTGTATATATTTGAAACAACTGATTCTCATTGAATTAAGCCTTATACAATAAGTGACTATTAAAGAGGATAATTAAATTAAATAATTTACTGTGATTTATAAATAAACATAAAAAGTATTTTTCTTGAAAGAGAATGTATATCTCATAAAGTAAAAATATTATAAATTGTTCTGTATAATATTGATAATTGTGAAAAGAGAAAATGGGTTTCTTTGTTTTTATTTGTGTAACTATTTGAACCGATATATTTATAATTTTTTAAAAAAAAAAAACTACTATAAATGTGAAGTGTAAAAAATTAATATCAGAAAGAGTATATTTTAACATAATTTTTATAAACATAAATGTTTCCACTCTGTGATTAGAAACAGGTTGTATTTAAAAATATGTTTTCACTTACATTGAATTATAAAAATTCTGTACACAGAAAAACATTAGCAAAAGCAATTACTCTTATTCTCTTATCAGAATTCTTGAATATTGCTAGATACAGAATTGATATTAATACAGATTAATAATTAGTGTTTACTAATAAAATATGTTTCTGTAAACATAATTGTTAAAATTTTCTTAGAAGGATTAAAAAATATTTTAATTACAGTAAAACTTCTTATATATTCTATGTACTATTCTGTATAGAATTTTATGATATTAATTTCTTCAAAAGATTTTTTTGATTATTTTTTCAATCAATGTGTTACAATTCCTAAAAATTTATAGGAGTATATATATATATATATATATATATTATATATATATATATATATATATATATATATATATATATATATATATATATATATATATATATATATATATATACATATATTGATACAAATTGGAAGTAATATTTTAAATCGGCTTTTTTTTATGATAAGCATTTTTTTCACTTTTCAAAGAAGAATTGTTACTGTTCTTTCTTTTATTTCACATGTAGAACAAAGTAATTGACGAAATGTTATCAATAAACATAATGTGTACCAAAATTGCTTTTTTAATTGCTTTAAAATTTCTTTTATAATAATGTATGATTACATCATTCAAACTTATTGTGAGACATCTTAATATTTAGGATTAAATTAGATAATACCCAAATAAGTATTAAGAGATAAGGATATTTGCATGTGTATATATGTAAGTAATACTTTTTTTATATATTGATATTTCTTAACTTTGAATAGAACGTAATAACAGTCAAATATTTATCATAACCTTATAATTTTTGTCATCAGTTCAAATTTATAAAAATTTAGGTAAGAATTGTTATGTGATCTTATTGGTAATAAGCAATAGACTCTAAATCTTTTTCTTTTTTTTAAATTTAAATGCACTGAATATTTTAATAATATGCTTTGTGGTATATATTTTGCTCCATAATTATGGATATTATCCAAATTATCTCTTGTGTTGATGTCAGTGGTGGATATTACTACAGCTATAATTGCTGCATTTTTGTTTTAAGAAATTCCTGAAATCTCATTTGATTAACAGATGGACAAATTTTCTTTGTATTAAGTACTGATAAAACCAGAATAGTCTTATACTTCAAAAGCATGGACTTTGATAATGAAAAGAAAATTGATAGTTGTCTTTGGAAGAAAGGTTCTGAGAAAGCATTTTTGGTGCTGTTTTGGAGAAAAAATATTTATGAAGGATATAATAAAAATATACAGGATATTAACTATATATCAGAATGTCAGAAATGTAAAGGAAACTGGAATTAGTAGACTTCATTTAAAAATATATATGGGTGTGGAAAGGGGCTGCATTAAAGTGTTAATATGTAAAGCAATGTTGACAAGTAAGTGAACAGACAACCTAGTTTATGTATCACTTCTGGAAACAAAGTGATCCTCAAGTGTACAACTCTGAATGAAGAAGATTGAGTATTAGGTTAAGTCTAAGTCTTATCTGAAAATTACATGTATATACATGCTTTATTCAGCTTTTACGTGCATTCCTAATCATGAAATGCATATAAATATACTCCATATAGTTTCAACAATGTATGTTGCTTAGAATCCATCTGGGAAATATGATTCAAGGTAATAAAGCGTTTTCATCTGCAGAACTCAAGCATCCTCTCAAGGCATTTATGCACTTCTTTTATGAAATATTTAAGGCTATTCCACATGCTTTTACGTTTCTGACATATAGTTTTGAAACACTTAGTATAAAATCTCTAATAGTATTTAATAGGACTCAAACCTTTAATAATAAGATATAAATAAATTTGTAAAATTAAATACTGATGGGCAGAACATCTATTTAAAGTGAGTGCAAAGCAAACTGCAGTGTCTTTAATACAACTTTTTTGGAGATCTAGGGATAAATTTAAAAATACATAGTATTGCCTAAATAAGTATTTTGCTGCACTCAAAGAAAAATTAGCAATCATTTTTTTGTAGGGTAAGGGACTTCTGAAGAAAGCTTAGGCACAGAGAGCTGTCAAGACAATATTGATTATGAATTCTTTAATATGCATGAATTATTCATATTATGAATATATTTTGTATGTAAAATGTGTGAAAGAATATGTTAAGTTCATTTATTCTATTTTAATTGTTATGTGCTTAAATTTGTCAATAGAACTGCATAAAATTATTTTGCTTTTTATTTTTCTAACCCTCTTGTCACTCTTTTATACAAAATATTTTTAAATTTTCCAGGATACTACTTCGAACAGCTCTTTTAGTATCTCTGAATCAGAAATTCGAGGAATGAACAAACAAATGCTTAAGTTGTTTGGTGAAGAAATAACTTCTTGTCTTCAGGAGAAAAAAACTCTCTTTTCTATAGGTCTTCAAACTGAAACAGATAAAGTAATTGAACATTTAAATATCAAATAATTGATAAATATATTTTATTAAGTTTTTAATGGATATTAATTCTATATTATTAGACATGATTGTATTTTTTGCTAATTGATGTCTGCAACTTACTTTTGTTGTATCACAAAGGTGCTTTTAATAATTCATTGAATTTGGTGTACAAAAGAGTTTTCATTAAATGTATATCTAATACTTTCAAAAAGTAACAATTGTCATTGAACCTTAAGTTCTATAAAAGTTATCATTATATCAAAACTTGACTTTTATATTCTTATTAAGAAAAATCCGTAAATTAATATATATTGAATGTCTTTATTGTGAATGTTTTAATGTATTTCTTGATAAGGTTTTTGATTTCTTTGTTCAAAGGGTAATATAAAGTTATGAATCACTTTACTATCATTACAAATTATATGCTTATGATGTGGCTTCCAAACTTTCTGGTATTAAAAATCAAATATTGAAGAAACAATTTACCACCAAATCACTGTATAAGTATATTCTGCCATTAAAAATAGTATGTCTTTTAAATTATGGTATGCTCTCAGCTCAAATATATTGTACAAAATATCCCTGACATTAGTTTCTTTGTAACATATCTGTATCTTGTAAAATATACAAATTGTTTTAAGCTAAGCAAATGTATCTCACTATAACATGATCTTAATTAAATAAATTTTACAAATACAATTATATTCATTACATGATAATGAAAATCTAAGATACAGATATAACATTTGGAGGATACATAAAATTTAAAAAGCAAATATACATTTCTGAAACTCCTTAATTTTTAGAGCAATCATTAAGGTCTCTATTGATATTTATAATTTTTCTTTACTAAAACATTTAATATTTATACAGTCTTTCATAAAAAAATTTTGAGTCTATCGATAATATAAATAGTGACTTCTGACAAAAATATTTTTAAAAATGGAAAAAGTGATTTGTGCTGAAAACATGGAGTAAATGCCAGATTGAATTACGAAAGCAAAAAATTGCTCAGTTTTTTACTGTGAGTTCAATTAAAGACTACTTATCAATGGAAAAAATAGCTTTCAAATTTAAACTCAACTTAAAGTCCTTAATATTGTTTGACATTTCTTAAACTGAGGCAAGACATAGTTCCATTTCAAATTTTAAGCAATATTTCTTGGGAATTTTAACTTCAAGAATTCACATCGCCATAAATTATAATATTTTAGTCAGTATATATTTGATACCTTGTATGAAGAAAGCATGAACTTAATGTGTCATTCTCTTTAAATTTTGAGTATAATTGGCATTGTACCCATAGAAAGCAATACATTAGCTCTCTGTCGCTCCTAAATTTAATATGTTCTATATCAGTTGAATTTGCAGTTTTGAAATTTTGCTATTTTTAATGAATTCAGCAAAACTCTGACTTGTCATTTCAAATCAGTCATCCAAGAAAGCAAAGTATTTAGTTATAAGAAATTAAAATGTAATATTTACTAGAGAAAAACAGTTTTTTTAAATGAAGCTTTCACCGTTATAATCACATTGCACATTTAAAGATTTGTTTCTTTTGGTCACAAGCATCAAAATTCTCATGTTATATTTTTCAGCCTCTATACGTTTTGTATTGGTAGCAGAAATTTACTGTATTCTCTAACTCTTCTAATGTCCAGAAAATTTCATTTTATGTGAAAGGTTGAAATTTCTAGTAGTATTGTCCAGTCTGTAAAAAAAGTTTCTCCGAATTAATCTTACAAATTTTGAAATGCAGCTACAATATGAAAGCAAGCAAAAGTCATGAATAAACTCAATTCCTATGAAAACATTCCTCAACAACAGTTTTAAATGACTTGCCATAAATTTCTTTGTGTGTTACAAGATATTGTCTTGTAATATTCTACGGAAAATCTAAACATATGCCTCATATATAGTGCCTTTGAGTGGAAGAGGATAGATTAAATGGACTTTCTGAAGTTCGTATCCATATCCCACCAGTGTAGGAAGTAATGCTGTACAGAATTGAATGAAGTTTTATATGTATATGTAACAAAGTGGTTTTATCCTATAATTATTGCATTTTTATAACAAAATTGTTTTTACTTTCTGGATGATACTCATGTTACTCTAATGCATTATTCCTACAAAAATAATTTTGAAGATAATTTAGTTAATTCATGTTTTCATAATAACAGTTCTTATGTATGTGTTTGCCACAAAATATCTCAAGCACTACATTCAACATAACTAATAATTGTTAAAATTGATTATTCCTTTTATTTGACTTTGGCCAGCTTGTAAATGCTTCTGGGTGTACAATGCACTTTTTTAATGTAAAACATGCTGTTTATACTTCACTATCATGCACACTGTATTAAAGTTTTGCAATGCCAATTGGGTAGTTTTTATATTACAATATAGTTAAACTCAAGTTTTTCCACTGAAAAGGACAGCTAAATGCATGATGATAATCCTGCTATTTTTACATTGTTTGCATCGTTGTGTAAATCATAGTCAAAAACCTGACAGTCTTATCTTTTTTTTTTTTTTCATCAACAGAACTATTTGAAGCATTTGATGTCGGATCCAAAATTCATCTTTTGCATTTTTCAATACCAATTTCATTTTAAGTAATTTTTATATTAAATTTTTTTAAAAGTTTTCTCTAGTTTTCAAATCAAATCTACATGTTTTTATCAAGCTGTCAGCATTATAAAGTAATGCTTATTTGTATCATTTTTCATTACACGTGCATATAAATACCTACCTACCTACATGACATCTCAATGTAGAAATATAAGATTTACTCTTTAAAGTTATATCAAGATACATTGTTTTGTTTTTTTACTAATTCATAAATATTCCTTCCAAAATTTCTAAATTTTCTTTTCTTGGATATACCATTTATATTTCTCAAAAAATGTAAGTAGGTCAAAAATAAACTAGAATTTGGAAAAAAAAATTATTTTTTCTATTAAAAAAATGTAATGAGTAATGTACTAAGGTCATGAATCTGAAAGTATTGTAAGAAGCTAGTAATTCCATATCCAAAATAGTAGGTTTTTTCTGTACAAATGTTTGATTTTATGAAGGATCTTATCATGCTAACATTTACATGAAGGGCAGATAATAATAAATGAAAATTTTTATAAATATTTAACTAGAATTATGAAATATTCAGTCTATAAATTTAAAGATGTTTAGCTTGTGAATTTGATTATGCTTATAACTGTTCAATAAAAATTGTGTAAGTCAAATATCATGCATTATACTTGAATAAATTATTTGCAGAATTCAGAGAGCTGGCTCTAAGTTAATAAATAATACTTAAATATTCTGATGTAAATTTATAAATTAAATCATCTACTTTATAAAATATTACCTTTAATGTGTGTATTGTGTGCTTAGCTATTGAAACAATTACATAAAACTAAAAATATGTTTATATGTTTAAGGAAAATATTTAAAAGAGTATTTTTGCACCATATACTATTAAAAAGATGACTATTGATTCTCAGCTCATAGAGAATAAATTGCAGTCTGGTTTGTTATACTCTGTAATCTGAGCAATGTTATTATGGTACTATAATTGAATTTCACTAAAACTGTTAATCTTAACCACAAACACAAATATCGAATAAAATAATATTTTATTATTCACATCTAAACTATCTGTTTTATCATAAATGTTTCTACTGTAGTTAATAAAGCATTTGTATTTAAATAGGCTGGTTAAGGCATCTTAAATTTTTGGAATAAGTAATTTTTGTTTTCTAAATGTTTTAAAATTAAACAAATAATATTATTTTGACTACACCATACCGAAACATGCATTAAAAATGCATCATTTTATCATTTCAGTGTAAGCCTTTTTTGTGCATTATTATATATATATATATATATATATATATATATATATATATATATATATATATATATATATATATTCTGGTAACAAACTATTAAGGATGATTTTGAAATTATTTACATCTCTTTAGACCCTTTTTATTCAATATAATCAATCATTGATCAGATTTTTAGAATGAATTAGTGAGCAAATGTTACTTTTTGCAAACTCAGTTTTGTGACAAAAGTATTTTTATAAATTAAGAAGAAATTGAATCTACTCTTATTAAAAGTAAATTTATTGAGGCTTTTGATAAAATAATTGTATTGTACTCTTTCAGTCACAGTAAAAAATATTTAAAATGAGTAGCAGCATGTGTAAAATTACAGAGTATTGCATGAATTTACATTCTGTAGGAATAAACGTTTCTTCCAATTATATCAACCATAAAATAACCTTATTGTTTCATTTCATATTTGAAACAATCTTGTAACTAGTAATAAAATTACATGTATGGTGTCTCTTAATACAAAATGAAATTTAAAATTTTGTATTTAAAATAAGTTATTTCATTTAAAAAAAAAGTGTATTATTTCTTTGAACAAAATGCAATTTTTTGAAATGTTTTTAGATAACTCAAGCAACTCAAGTTGAAATGAATGAGGGTGACTTTCTTGATATGAATTCAGTTCAAAATAACATAGTGCAAGTATTGAAAGAAAACCTTATAAAAGCAGAAAATAAGGTAATTTTTATTTATTGCAAAGTTGTATTGCACACTAATCCAAAATGTTGAAAATGCTATCAAACGTGTGTTATATAATTTATTTGGAGAGTTATAGAACATATAGTTGATTTGTAAGTGCTATGTAAAATTTATACTGTATTTAAACAGTAGCAGTAAAATGAAATTATAAATCAAAAAAGGTGTCAAGAAGTCAAAAAATCTGCTATGCATAATGTACAAAAAAACGATGATAATTTTAAGGGAAATAGCTTTCAAAGTGACATTGTCATGTACAGAAAACTACTGAAAAAATCAGTACATGTACAGAAAAAAAGTTATCTGTGGTCCTTATTCAAGTAACAAACTAGCAGCCTCATAGTTAGAAGTCTTTCCATCAATTTAATACTTTGTGAGTTCAATTCTTACCTCTGGCATGTGGCTGTTTGTAATTATTTGGAATCCATTTTAACATTGTAAGTCTGGTTTCAACTAGCTCTCGCACACAAAAAATGACCATAGAGCGAAAAACTAAACTCTTATTCAAATTATTACTTGGCCTGGTAATAATAGATTTGATGAATACCATTTTACTCGTTATCATGATTAATTTTGTACAATCAACTCATTAGGTCAGCAAAATCCAAAAGTATTTGCAGGGTCCTACCCATAATGCTTCATATAGGCTCATGGGGAAAAAAATCCAGTAAGCTTCTTGACCAAAGTATTAAAATTACAAAGATAAGCTGTTGAAACTACTTCAATGTATTGACAAACAATATCTTAATGATATGTATGTTTAATACCTCAACTCATATGATGGGAACACAGTTGGGCATAGAAAGTCCTTGTTGTTTTGCTGCTTTAAAAGATAGTTGCGAATAAAAACTATAGCTGTCTTGACACCATAGTTTATCATTCAACATAGGATCTTGTGGTGAACAACAGTTCAGTTGGTATCCCAGTTCTGACTGAGTGGTCTCCAGACAAGTCTTCACTAGTCATTGGCACCTAATTTGAAGCACAGCTCACCACTGAAAATAATTCTACTCCAGTCAATAAGATTACATATCAAATGTGTCTAACACTGCTGTAAATGGTGTTCCAATTTCTTGTAGTATCAAAAATGAAAAATCTAAGACAAATCAGCCCTAACTTTCAGTAATATGAATTGGAAGCACTCATTCCTGTCAACATCATTAAAAAGTAGCCTCGATCCTATCTAAGCCAAGCTGAGAGCTAAATGGTTAGCACTCTGGCCTCAGGTTCAACAGTTTGTGGATCCTCTTCTGGCATGGTTATTTGTAGTGATTTTACTTTAAACTGCAGGTCCAGGACTAATTAGCCCAGGTTAACACAAAAAATGATTGTTGTACAGCAAATAAACCAATCCACTTATATTCAATTATTGAGCGGTTTCTCGACTATGCCAAGTGACTCCTTCAAGTTCAATTACATGTTCTCTTTTATAAGCTCTGATATCTCTACATATAGTTCATACACCTATATGGAAAGTATAATAACTTTCTATCTGAGCGTATGAAATGAAATTTGGAAAGAATTTATGCCTTTGAATTGAAATTTATTCAATATTTGATCAGTTACCTTGTTAAGTTGCACTGCAGCATCACATGTATATTCATTTGCTGCATATTTTCAAAGTTTAAGATTTTTAGAAATATTTGCCTTAGATGTGTTGATAATTTATTCAAAGTAAATAACTATTGTTGTCTTGTGACAAGTGCAAAAGGAAAAGATAAAAAAGAAGTCATATGGGACCAAAGGCATGGAGCACTGCCCTGACCACATCTTCAGCTTTTTCCATATAAAAGGTGTCATGGCAGCAGTTGGGGTTGAGGCAACAGAGATGCAGTTGAAAGTATGCCCCAGATCCAGCAGAACTCCTGTGCACTGCCTGCTTTCTGCATAGGTTCTAAATCTGTCGGGCATGATTTTCATACCCCTCATGTGTGCCCAATCCGCATTCTGTTTTCTGTTGATGGTAGAGGTGATACCACAGTCATGATTAACTTCCACTAGGCACCATTTTTTCCATAGTACCCTGCAGAGCTGATGCCTTACGACAGCGATTGATTGTGTTGAAGCAAGTGGTAGTCATGGGAGGTGGATTGATATTCCTAACTTCCTCGTAGAGGAAATTTGCCTGTTCATTTCCCTCGATTTTAACATGTGCAGGGACCAATTGGATGGTGCAGATTTTCTCCCTTGCGATTGTGGTGGATAAAAGTGTTTTGATGTCTTGGACAAGTCTCGTTTACCTGCATTAATGGCTTCCAGAGCAGATTTGCAGTCAGAGAATATGTTGATGCCATTCAAGGGAATTGACAATGTGTGGTAAAGGGTAAGAATTGCCTTTATGGCAATCAGTTCACTGATGAAGTTGGAGGCACTTTTTCCAACTGCAGCCTGATATTTGAGGGATGTTTAGTCTGGAAGGATAAGAAAAATGCCAGAGCTTCCCCTATCGCATTCTGAATTGGAAGAGCCGTCAGTGTAAGTGGTGACAAGGGCTGGTTTAGAAAGCTTGATAATAGCTTCCATACCTCTTCTCCAAATGGTTTCTTTTGGTTTGCTTTTTGAACACATTCCAGCAGGTCTAAATTGATCTTAACGCTATGTAATGGTTTGAAAGCGAAAAATGGTTCTTCAATAATGTCAAGGCATGTGTGGTTCAGACTAATGCTGTTTCTGGTGTCTTTGTTGTATTGAAGCGTGGAGGATATTTTTAACCTCTACGTGTTGATCTAGGCACGAAAACAAGTGGTGTGAGACTGCATTCAGTCTCAGCACGCAGGTTGAGGAAACTGTAGCTATGATGAGTTTAGTAAATAACTATATCATTGGTGATATTTATATCAGAATATGAATAGTTGAATTGTGAAGTTCTACACTACTGGTCTTACAATATCGAACTGTTCTGTCACTTTGGGTAAAGCTGAGGTTTTTGCATTATATGTATTCATGGTGAAAAACTTTTCAAAGCCTTTTACAAATCAAAGTAATTTTCATTCAATCTTAAATTTGTAAACCCTAAATGGTTGATTTTAGCTCTAAGGTAAAATACAATCCTTAATAGAAACTAATGACATTAAAACATTTATTTAATTTTTACTTAATTTCAAATAATAAAGTTTATATTGTAAAGATTTCTGTAAAATAAAAGTCAATTTTTCATTAAATGACAAGCTACCGTTGCACTGTGCTGAATTTTGCTGAAGTAGAACATAAGTATTTTAATAAGGCTTCAGTTTTTAAAACATTAAATACAAAATTTATAATGTTTTTAGGCTGAAGAAAAGGGAATTCTTATAGAGCAATTACAAAGCCATTTAACTACTGCTGTAAAAGAAGTAAGTTTGATATTTAGGTAATTTTATATTAGATAATATATTAAACATTTTGTATTATTTTGAATTATAGTTACAGTTAAAAATGTGTATATGTGTAGTTATTTAATAACATTAGATTATTTTAGCCTCTCTTAGTGGCAACTAGTTATGAGATATTGATACCAACCAGTTTAGTAATTAATTAACTCACCAATTAATATATTTAATAAATAAATACAGTCAGAAAAATTATCAGATTAAAAATACTGCTAGTTTTAAGCCTCTGAGATGATTAAATGTAATAATAATTTAATATTGATATTCAGTATGTTATATACACAATTATTTTGAAATAAAAAAATTAATTTTCCATTTTAACTTTCTTATCAATTAATTTTGCTTGAGAATTGTAAATTTGTTTAAATATTAATAAAACATTAAATTTGAAGTGAAGTATATTTCTTATGATGAATATCATATCAGTATTACACAATCAGTAATCTTATGGCCTTAGAATAGTTTTGATTGAATATTTGTGATTATGATATATTGTGCAAAATTTTTAAATAATTTTGTATGATTCTAAATTTTAATAAACTTTAAGTACTACAATACAAATAGAAATATTTTTGTGGGTGGCTAAAAGAATTTTCATTTAATATGCTTTTGTTAATATCAGTAATCTAGGAAATTATTTTAAGACTTTATCAGTTTCTACAGTTCTATTAGAGAAGAATTTTAAATTTAAATACTTAAATATTTTCTTGGTATATTATTTTTAATTAAGATTCAATTTTCTGATCAAATGTTTATCCTTTGAAAAAAAGGTTGATTCTTATAACAGCTATATTGCCAAAACTGTTACATTTCATGTACAAAAGTGTAATTTTTTATTTTTCAGATAGTTTCATAACTAAGAAATTCATCTTAAAAGATACAATTTTTTTATTATGTTCTAGGAAATTTGTATTATAAGTTGCACTGCACTTTGTATAGATAATTGATCTGAAAATCTATTAAAATACAACTGTGGCGAAAAACTGGCTCTTTTAACAAGAAGGTCTTAGATATTAATAGAAAAGCCAGGTTACATGTGGACTTCACAGTATTTGATTTTGAGAAAGCTATTGCTTTTCTCTTTGATAATTATAAATTTTAAACAAGGAATGTAACCACAAATAAAATCACTAGTTGATGAAATGTATAAATTTTAAAAGTTTAAAAGAATGCTTTTTTTAACATTTAACATTATTTTTTTTAAAATTATTTTGAATAATCATCGTATAATGCTGAAGTATTATTAAACAAGATATTTTGATAACTCTTATTCCACCATTGAGAAGAGGAATCCACAAAAAAAGGTAAGATCAGTTATGTTTAAAATAAGATGAGCTCCACTTACAAAACTTAAGTGTTTTTTATCTTAATTCAAATTGGTATGTTTTGTTATTGTAAAATAATAAATTGTGTTTCATTACTTTATGTAACTGCTTCTTCAGGTAGACTATTACAAATAATTCTTTACTGTTGTATGTCTTGTATTATCTAACTCAAGTAATACAATATAAATTATACAGTATAAGTAATTAAGGAATATTAATCCAAAAAATTTTATTTGAAAGCAATTTTTTTATTTGTAAAAAATAATCAGAAGTTTTTAGTTTATTTAAATTAATAATTTCGTATTTATAACCAAATAAACATTTTATTATGAGTTACCATTAGCTTGTATCAATATGTTGAGATATATTTTGAATGTTTATTCTTTCCTATTGTCTGTAGGTTGAATTGAAGGACAAAGCACTGGTTAACTTAGAAAAGAAACTTGAAACTTCTCGCAATACTTGTTTTAGTTTGAAAAGTCAAATTGATGATTTAAATTCTGAAATTAAACTTTTACTCAAAGATTTAGAAGAAACCCGTATGCTAAATTCAAACTTTAAGTTACAAGTAAGTTCACTTTTTAAAATTTATTATTAACAAAATATTTAGTTACAAATATATTGGAAATAAATTGACATGTTATTTTAAAGCAAATATTCATAATATCTTATAATTATGCGTTTATGTCTATGTGTATATATAAATATATGCGAAGTGAGCCAAAAATTCAGTAAAACTGTATGAAAAGTAAAGAATAGTTATAAAAGTGGGCAATTGTGTGTCAAAAAAAGTCAAATTTTATTTAGAAGGAAAATTTAATGATAAAATGTTCACTGGAAAAGGGTACTGAGGAACTGCAATGCTGAACAACAGTATATTCCAATAATTTATTGTACAATAACAAGTTTTCAACTTCATCACCAATATTCTCTGTGATATTTCTAAGGTGACTTATAACACTTTTTAACAAGAGGTTGCATGTCATAATGAATTGCAGGAACTTCATGATAATAGAGTTTCTGAGTCTATCCAGTGTTAGAAAAAGCAATTATATGCAAGTGCTTTCAAATAACCCCACAATCAGAAACCTATCAGTTCAAGAGCAGATGATTGTAGAGGCTATACAGTCCTGCACCCTCAACAGACAATCTTATCCAAAGATATGCTATAGGAATCGTTCCTCTGAATTAGCGTGTTGGTGTGCTATCCTACTTAAAGGTCATTAAAGATAATTTCTGTTTAAATTAATGCAAAGAGGTGTTTTTTTTTTTTTTTTACCAAAGAATGGACTAATGCTCACTGACCACTGCTCATATTTCATCCAAATTTTAAATATGATTCATTGAAGAAAATAGTCCAACAAAGAAAGATGAAAGGAATTCTGCTTTTATTTGATGCTTCTAAACAAAATCCAACTGTCCAATTTCTTGCAAATGGCACATCTTTATCATTTTTCATTCCTTTTAATTACAATTTTTTAGCTTTAAATTAATTTTAAGCTCACTTGGTATATATGTATATAATGCTGTTAGTAATGTCTAAAAATATTAATAGGCTGTGATATAAACATAAGAAAACAATTTTCAGTTATAATTTTTAAATAGATACCTGCATAAAAGTCCATTATTTGGGAAATGAAAAAAAGATAAATATGTTGTAATGTTTTCTAGCTGCTATTAATTCCATTAAAAAGCTGGTAACTTTACAGTCAGAGAAATGATTAAAAATGAAAAAAACAATAATGGAATATAAAATCAGCAATATAAGCTTATTTGTGACTGAAATTAACATTTAAGAACATAAGCAGTAGATATATGATTTAAGTGTATTTTCAATGGAGTACACTTAAAATATTAATAATATAGGAACATGTTAGTGAAAAATTAAAAAAACTAAAATTTTTAAATAAACAGCCACTTTGTCATTTAATTAAAACTGATTTTTAGTTTTGTCACTTAATTCATTTCTTATGCTATAATAAAAATATTCATATATGATAATATTTAAGTTTCCATATTTGGATGCATCTCTTTGAAAAAACATTTAAATTTTAACCTATTAAATTTAAACTACAACTCTTTAAAAATCACAAGATATGGATTTGAATGTTAATCTGTCAGTTTTTTTTTTTATTTTTTATTATTATTATTTATTTATTTATTCAACAAAGCAGTGTTAAATTTTTAGGATGCACAATTTCACTTTTTACTATTCGTTACATGACTATATAGTTGAAATATTAAGTATTTATAAAATTCATCAGAACTAAATATAAAATAATTTTAGTTAGTCTCTTTAATATCATACTTTACTTTCCTGTATTTTTGTTAAAAATTTTAAGTATATAATCTAAATTTAGAATATTGATCATCCTTTCCTGATTACTTAGAATTTGAAACATTTTGTAAACAATATTATTTTGCTGATGAACTTGAATATGTGTGTTAAAAATTTATAACAGGAAAAAACTCTAAAGATTAAAATATTTTAGACTTACATTAAGATTATTTTGAATTTCAGTTATTGGTAATAATTATTGATGCAGATTTATTGAAAGCAATAGTATGATTATCTTAAGTCATTATTCAAATTTTTGAAATTCTGAGTTGAGCAATTTGGTTAGAGTGTCATCCATCTTTAATAATTTATATTAAGTTACAAGAGCAGATTGTGTAGTGTATTTAAATATTATCTTTAAACCCTTATACACTGAGTAAACAATTTACAATTATGAAGGTGTTTCATCATTACTCCTACATTATCAGAATACCGCATTTTTTCATTTATCTTTTTCTTTCTCCTAAAATTGTGAAAATACGTTTAGGTACTTTTTTTTTTCAAGTTTCTAACCTTTTTTCTCTTGTCTACTTTTTAAATTACTTAACAGTCGAATGTCAAATCATTTTAATTAAAAGTTTTTACTTTGCAACTATTTAAAATCTCAACTTTGATTATAATTTCCTAATGTATGAATGTACTTAAATGTAAGAACAACATTTTAAAGTTTTGTATTTGTGGGAAAAGCATTTAAAATGTGGTCTTTTTTTTCATTCATTAATTGTTATATATTTAAATTATTTGTTGATACAAAGTATTGAAGTACTGTTATTTTGATGTTTTCAAAAACGACATATTTCAAATTTCAATTTTTTAGTTATCTATAAATATATATACAAGCAGTTGAATAACCTTTTTAATGATATAACTGGAAAGTAAAATAATTAAAGCAGATAAATATTAAATTATAAAACTTTGGATCCAGTATCAATTTAAAGAGCATAACATTTTATTTTAAATGAATGATGTATGTATGATATCAATTCATCTTAGAAATTTTGAGTTAATTGCTAAAAAACAGTGAATAACTGTGGAAACATGTTTATATGTGTTTATTTTTGCTAGAACAAATTATTTATGGTGTCCCTACTACATATAACCGAGACTATAATAAATAATAATAGCAAGGTTTAACAAAGGAACCTAAGGTGCATTGTTACCAACCGTAATGATTTGGCTGTACCACATGTGGTTTTTTTTTAACTGTGATATTTTATAACCACTGTGGAAACATGTTTATATGTGTTTATTTTTGCTAGAACAAATTATTTATGGTGTCCCTACTACATATAACCAAGACTATAATAAATAATAATAGCAAGGTTTAACAAAGAAACCTAAAGTGCATTGTTACCAACCGTAATGATTTGGCTGTACCACACTTGGTTTTTGTTGAACTGTGAGATTTTATAATCATATAAAACCGTATGGATTAATGTCGTGAAGTTATTTGAAAAATATAACACTTTTTCCTCTAGATTTATTAATGTGATTGGTTATAATGAGATCTTATATAAAATGTATGCACATATACACAAAAGTTTTAAGGAGAAAAAAGGGATTTAAATTATCTAATATATATTTTTTAAAGTCCATTATTATCATTGCTTTTAAAGATTAAATGGTACTAAATAAGAAGGGAGAATTTATTTAATTTATTAACTGATTTTAGTATGTCAATAGCAAGGAAATTAAATGCATCCATTCTAATTTTATATGACATGAAACAATTCATGTATAACTGTTTGAATTGATAAACAATAAATAAAATGCAGAAATTTCTTTTGTCATTGTCTAATGCATCTAAAATTTAAAATCGAATGATTCTGTTTTATAATTTATTTTTTATCTTCATAGAGGAATTTGAATCAAAACTATCTGCACACTTTCAAAGTTGTTTTAAAGACTCTTTTGATCCTGTTAAAAATAGCCTTTTTATTTTAACTTATCAAATAGGTAGAAGTATTGTCGTTCACATAAAGAATTTAATTTATTTTTGCTGCTCTCTTATGGTTCACTTTTTATTGACCAGAAATGTATAGGTTTTTTTTTTTTCTGTAAACAGTTTTTTGTAAACAAATGATAGAGTTTAAAGAATTAATCGGTTACGTCTAAGCATGTCATTGACACCACATTAGAAACAAAATATTTAACGAATATAATGACTAGTAAAGATCTACTTAATTTTGCTGATCTTGGGCAAAAGTGGCAGTTATATTTGGTTGACCAAACAAAAAAAAGACATCACAATGGAAAATTCAATGCTCCATTAAATGAAATTGATGAATTTAAGAAAATATATTCAGTTGAAAGATGAAATAAGACAATATATTCAGTTGTAAATGAACTAATGACAAAGTGGAGTTTTCATGAAGAAAAAATTAATATATAGTAGTCTATTAAGTAATTGAGTGACTTAAATCTTGACTGCATATACACAACTTTTTTATGTTACTCAATGGTTGAGTAGCTTAAAAATGTTTGAAAATAAACAGAAAGAAACATATTTTATTGAAAAATGATAAGGAAAAAAGAAAATTTAAATTGATACTTTATGTAAGTCATAATAGTGTTTATTTAGTTTTCATTTTGTCATCTCTATTATATTTAAGTATTCCTATTTCAACATGTTTTCATTAATTTTATAAATTTGAAGATAGGTACCTTATAAACAAATTTAATAACTCTAAACATATTCACTGTTATGTATGTACAATATTTAAGTAACTAATGTTAAGAAATTTGAATGCTTGAATGAAATCATTACTATTATAGCTGTAGATTTTAAGTTTTTAATATAATCATTAATTTTAAATATAATTTAAATCAAAAATATTTATCATTACCTTCATTAAAAAATATATGTACATATTTACAGCATAAAATAATAGAATATTTATTGAATGTGTGAAAATCGCTTCCTGGAAATTTGATTGTTTTAAAACTTCTGGAAATGTTTCTTAAGAGAATCCGAACAAACCCTGTGATATAATTCATTTTTTTATTACTACTTTCCAACAATTGACAAATATTTTAAATTCCTCATTGTGTAATCTGAGTAACTATTATGTTTCGTTTTTAATTTAAATAATTCCTAATTCGATTTCTCGATCTGGTAAAAAATGGAATTCTTTCAACGTAACATAGGAAAATTATGAGCCGAAATGTCTACGTGACAAAATTAAAACGAAAACCGATTCCAGTTCATCATAAAGAACAGCTAAATCCGTTTATGTTCGGTTTGAGGAGGCATTTCGCATTATCATAGTTAACAAGTCTCGGACGTAAACCTGAACAAGCAGATCACTCTGCCCGAAGCGATCCTGTAACTGTTCTATGACTTTGGGATAGTTATCCGCTGTTGGAGGGAAACTTTCTACTAATCTTGCTGCTTTCGATTCTGACACTATTGCCTGTAGCAAATACTGGAACTTGTCTTCTGGTGGAATTTTCTCATCATCAATTTTGGAGAACTGACTCCAAGAACCGAGCCATTCTCGAGCCTCACCGGAAAACTGCTTTAGTTCTAACTTCAGGAGCTTAAATTGTTTCTTATTAGAGGTATCTTGAGACTTCTATTGTCATAGTTACTTTACAGCATTTTTCAAAAAGTTCAATATATCTATCACAATATTCTTCTGCTGTAATGAAATCTTCTTCTTATAACCGTTCCGAATCTTTTGAAGTTAAAATTCCGTTCTCTACATCTTGTTGAGAAACTTCTAATCTTTGAAATTTGTCTTCCAACTGCACGGATAAAACCGAAATAACATTCTTATCTACTTCTGGTTTCAGCAATTCTTGAATTTTATTCCCACAGGCTGTAAAGGATGTTCGTAGCCCTTTTCGTTTCTGTTTCAACAAATCCATTCTTCAGTAAAACTTTAATTTCAATCTTGAGTCCCACGTTGGGCACCACTGATATTACATTTCGTTTTTAATTTAAATAATTCTTAATTCGATTTCTCGATCTGGTAAAAAAATGGAATTCTTTCAACCTAACATAGGAAAATTATGAGCCGAAATGTCTACGCGACATTTAAATTGAATTATCGAATTACCAATAATGACTCTGGAATATCTTGAAAAAAAAAGCATTTATTCCATCAAAATCGTAAACATTACTCGGTGAGTGCCGGATGCATTCTAAAAAATAGTTTTGAAGTTACACATTAACGCGAGCAGTCACATGACCCGAAGCAGGAGCAAACTTCGAAGTGGTGACGTCACTCGCTTCTTCTCTGGTTATTGGTTGTTACAGTAACATTTAATTTGAAGAAAATCGTGAGGAAGTTTTCTATTGTTTATGTACTATCATATTTTTAATTTAGATATGATGTTCAAATCTTAAAATGTAAAATTTGAAAGGGACATGATCTAATGGAGATAAAGATATTAGGAATTTCCTGTATCATTTCAGTTTTTTCCATGTAGATTGCTTAGCCTTGATGAGAAGATTCTCTTTTCAATTTCCTAAAGCAATTACTTTCTGAAAATTCATTTATTTTGCCTGTCTAATTGATAGTTCTTGCCATCTGTATAAGTTTACCAGTTGGTTATTCCTATATATCAAATTTCTACAAGTTTAAGTTTAATCTATTGTTATCTAAGCCAGTGGTTCTTAACCTTTTTAAGACGTGACCCAAATGTGAGAAATATGTTCATGTCGCGACCCAAAAAAATGTCAAAATTTTTTTATTGCTTTATTTTAGATCGTATTTTTAAAAAATCTTCAATCCTACGATGATGATTTTTTTAACTAACAAATTTTTTATTTATTTTTTTAATAATAAAGATAGACAAAAGTACTTTTCTATCCAAGGAAAATTTAATTAATAATCAAGTGTTTTTAATAATTTTTATTGACCAAATTAAAATATATTTATAACTTTTTGAAAATAATTGACATTTTAACTTATTCCTAAAAAAAGAAATATCAATACATATGTTAAGTCATTTAAATTTTAAATGCAAGTCATACAGTTTTAATAAAAACCTTGTGCTTGAATACATTTTGAAAGATCTTCAAACCTCGGTTGAATGCTTGTCAAGGAGCACCTTACACCTATTTCAGGATTTAACTTGTTCCGGTAATTGTTTTTGATTACACACAGAGCCGAAAAACCAGCCTCACACATATATGTTGTTGAAAAGGGCAATAATATTTTTAGGGCTTCTTTAACAATTATTGGCTTTTCGGTTTTTAATTTTAACCAGAAAGCTCATAAAGATTCAGTGTTTTTGTAGAAATTGTATCGAAGTGCTTGGTCACTTTGTATTTCTATTAATTGTTCATGAAATTGATTAATATCAACTAATTCCTCATGCAAATCACTTACATCAAAATTAAATGGCATTCGAACCCAATTATATTTGAAAACATCGTCTGCAGGGAAATATCGATCAAAGTCTGCTATTAGTTTTTCTAAATGATTAATAATAATTTTCTGTATCTCAAAATCTGTGATATCAATATTATTGTCTTCAGCAAGTAAATTAAGAGTCGGGAATGAAGCAAGTTTCTTTACTTCAACCTTATTTCTCCATAATTTGAGTTTATTTTTAAAACATGTAATTTTTTCAGTTAATTCAATAATAGTATGATTACGTCCTTGCATAGACGTATTTAGATTATTTATTTCAAATAAAATATCTGACAAATAAGCAACTTGAGTAATCCACTTCAACTCGGAGAATTTAGATGCTAATGGGTGTGTTTCTTTTCTCTCAAAAAAAATTCGACTTATGTCCGCAATGATACTTTTTGAACAACTTTGCCCCGGGACAGCCATCTAACTTCAGAATAATATAATAAATGTTCGTATTCTGCACCAAATTCGAAACACAGTTCGCGGAAAATTCTACAGTTAAGAGCTCTTGATTTGATAAAATTGACTACCGCAACAATTTCATCCAAAACGATACATAATTCGGGTGATAATTTTTTTAAAGCAAAATTTTGTCTATGTAACAAACAATGAATCGATATAATTTGTGGATTCATTTGTTTTGCTCTTGTCAAAAATCTCCTTTGAGATGCTGTCATGGCAGCTGCACCGCTGGTGCAAATACTGAAACACTGATTCCAATTTAATGCTTCTTCTTTAAAAAACGAATCGACCGTAAGAAAAATATCTTCACCTCTAGTTGTTGTTGACATTAATTTGCAAAATAAAATGTCCTCCTGTATATCTGTTAAACCTGGATACCGCACGTAAACCATGAGTTGAGCATCTTTACTTACATCTGTCGTTTCATCCAGTTGAATGCTAAATAAACTAGCAATTTTTATAGCAGAAATAAGTTGATTCTTAATATCAAATGACATATCATTAATTCGTAAACGAATTGTATCATTTGATAATGATATCTTTTGTAATTTCTTTGAGCTTTCATCTCCGCACATGATACGTGCCATGTCAATGGCAGCAGGTTTTATAAGTTTTTCAGCAATATTATGGGGTTTCTTTTGTCTTGCAATATGCCAAGCCACATAAAAAAGAAGCAAGAGTAGCTTGTTTGGCAGAATTTATAAAATCATTACTACTTGGTGCATCCAAACGCTGTCTTTTTAAATGGGCTTCTTTTCTTTCGAAAAAGTACGATCTTTTCCCTCAAAGGAAAAATTTTTATGTTTTGCATCAAAATGTCTTTTAATTTTGTTCGGTTTCATCGATTCATTACTTAATATTTCACTGCACAACACGCATTGCAGCTTGTTCAATCCTCGATCATAAATGCAAGTAAAACCTAATTCTAAAAATGCTTCCATATATTCACGTTTTGCCATTATTAGGGTGATTACAATTTTACAATAAGCACTGCAGCTTGATCACTCCACTATTAATAATAAGACAAAATTTGTTTCTAAAATGCTTGTATTCACGTTTCACTGTTATTCACAACACAATATGCAAAAACGAGTTTTTGACAGAGAGCTTACTGAGTCTGCGCGCACGCAAAGCAATGGCGTGCGTATTACCAACACCTCCTAGAAGAGAAAGCCTCAGGACAGGAATTGGACGTCACTTCCGGAAGCGAATCCCTTCTTATTATTTGGGGTGTATTACTAACTTTTTTGGTTCGACTCAGCGCGACCCAAGAAATATGCTTCGCGACCCAATTTCGGGTCGCGACCCATAGGTTAAGAACCGCTGATCTAAGCCATAACTTACAGATTATTTTCAAAGAAGAAACATTGTGCATGTTTTGATTATGCTTGGAAATTGTTCACAAGAAGTGCTCACCATTTAAGAAATAATCGCTCAAAATGAAGTCTCCGTATGAAATCATTCAAATAACAGTATTAGTAGTAAATAATTTTTGATTTTTGAAGTGAATATTTAGTGCTTATGATATTAATTTTGCTTTTATTTGCTATACTAAGTTATAATTAACAATCCTGCATCAAAATATGTCTTGTACTTTCTCATCGTTTATTTTAAAAATTTCTTTGAACAAATTAATTTATATCAAATGGTATGTTCATCGAGATATTAAATACCATTAAGACTTCACTTAAGATTTAATTCTATCTCCTATTCTTAAGAGTTAATACTAGCATGAGTACTCTTTAGTTCCATTAAAACATCCCATTGTTTCTGTAAGTACTAAAAATTCAGGATTTGCTTTTGCAGTCATCTAATATGAAATTAAATTTGCATGATGCAAATAATTAAGAAGTCAAAAACGCGGAAATCTTGATTATTTTTGCAGTTTCCTAATATTGATACTACTGTGTATTTGCTTATAAATACTTCTGTATTATATAATTTCTGATAGGTTCCCTCTAGAACTTGAAAAACGTGCATTTTAAATTGCAAACTAATGAAGAAATTTAATGTTAAAAAGGAAATGGTCGCTCTTTCATTGAACTTTTCCTACAAATAAAAAGTTCCATAATGTATATGTTGATACTTTATATATTACATTCATTATTTTTCATCTTTTGTGATAGGCTCTAGCTCATACTGTTAAATGACTGTCAAATTTTTTATTACATTCAGTTAGTATTACAAAATAAAGAACATTTTTATAACTATTCATTCTAATCGTTTGATCACGATGAATTGCATCATTTATGAATAATGTCGGGAATTATAATCTGTGTATTTAAGTTATTATTAAGTTTTGAATCATATTAGGATTACTAGATAATTTGAATAAAATAATAATTCTCATGGTAATTTTAATATGACAATGGGGGGGTAAGTAATTATCTTGATGAAAAGCTAATCTTTCTCTGAAAAGTTCCTTATCTATAGCAAGTTTAAGAGTTATCAAATAATTTCCATAAACATCAGCTGTAGCAGAACTAGTAAGTTTATACTGTAAAACAGTTCCCGTATTTATCAGTTTAATAACATGTCTTTTTCTTAATACATGGTCTTTTGAAATGATACAAATTAAAATTTTAGAAATTTTCTAGTGCTTTTCTCTGTTGGGAACTGTACAGGTCTTTATAAAGATTAAACCACTTTGGCATTTATAAAACTCCCGTAGGATCGAAATCCCAATATTCTTTGACTAATAATTTGGAACAGTATGTATAACCACTATGAACAGCACATAAACTGGATAAGTTTTTATATGGATCACAAAATAAACAGAACTTGGCAATTTTATATGCATTTTTTACATTTATTGTAGTCTAGATCCATGAAAATTGTATGAAATTTTATATGCGTGCAGTGTTACCTGAAATATTAAGGAATAAATAAAATCATTTGTATTTATTCTTTCTACCCTAAAATATAAATATGTGTTTTATCATATTAAAATGGATGAACTAATAGTTATAAAAAATCATTATAATATTGAAAAATTGTTTTAGTACTAAAATATTTTAAAAGCTTTTGTAATATTTATTAAATATGTGTTTCATTTGTCAAGTCATTTGCCATAGTTTATGTATTACTTTTTCAAACTGAATATTTTCATTTAAGATAATAATAATTACAGGATTAATATATTTTATTTTTTAAAATCATGTAATAAATTGGAATCCTTACTTGAATATAAAATAATTGCTTTAAAGTTCTCTGTGGTCTTGTATTAAAAAATCATAGAAAATTAAATGCAATTAAGGATACAATAAATATGCACTGTCTTGAAAGTAGAACCATTTTGTTATTGAAGACAAGAAATGTTAGAGATCTCTTGATTTTTAATTTCAGTTATCATTATCCTCTCAATAAAAATATTTAATACTGGGAAATAATTTTAAAAAATTTCACAAATTAATGATTTACATTTTATTTTTAATCTATATTTCTATTTATAATTTTGCTCTTCCAAAATGAATGTTTTAATTTTAGATAGTAAAGTATATTAAATTGTATGATATTTGAATAATTTTAAATAAAAGCAAATATCCATCAAACCATTAATCTTAATTTTAATTTAAAATGAACATATTTTACTTGCAGTAAGTACAAATATAAATACAAATTTTTTCTAATTAAATATAGAACTAAGTGAAATTTAACTTTTTATTTTGAAAATCAAAATATTGGTATAGTAAATGACATTAGACCCCATATTTAATAATTACTTTCTCCAGCTCTTTAGTTCTTAAATTACAAGTTTCCTTCCTACTTTATCGTAAATTAAAAATTATTTGAAATTACTCTCAGTATTTTAAGCACTTTCTTGTATTAGTACACCAATTTACTTTCATTGTTTTAAAGTATGTCTGCTAGTTAGTTGTAAGACACTTTTGTTTTTGTTTTATCTCAGTTCGTATATAAATTACTATGTCATTTTTTTAGATGGAACAACAAAGTCAAATAATAAGAACTCTTCAGGAAGCACTTGTTCAGTCAAAACGTGCCTTTGATGCTGCACATCCTAAACTTCCTTTAATTCAACCAGTGACTACTGAAACACAACAAAACAGAAACCAACCATCAAAAGGTTCTATTGTAGATATATGATTTAAAATAGGTATTTATTTTATATCTGAAATTGTTCAGTGTGGCAGCTGATTTCTTACCAAGTGAAATACATTTTGTGTACTTTTTTATCCTACATTTTATCTCGGTGACAAATAATTGCATTAATGGTTTTGTAAAAAGAAATTCTTTTCTTTTATTGTTGAATATTTTTGAATTTTTATGTATTATACATTTTATACATATTGTTCAAGTCATTAACTCTTCAAATGAAACAAAATTGTATGCTTCTAGAAATAATTTATAATTTATATATTAAAATTTATTGATATATTTTGGAAATTTAAAGTGTGATTTAAAAAGTAACGTTACTAAAAATTTATCCCTGTAAAGAATATTGATGTTTACTGTTTTGATAATTTTATTTAGAGCAAAAAACTTAAATCATGCTAGTTTTTTTTATTTTTTTTTATTTTTTTTTTTTTTCCCCTATTTGACAATATTTAGTTTTTTATTTAAAAATTCTAGTAATTGATATTGTATTAAAAGAATATATATATAATGTGAATCTAAGTGTATTTATTCTTGACCTTTAAAAGAGCAATAATATTATAGTATAATTATATCTTGATTAAAATCTGATTTTAATATTGCTACAATTCATTTTCCTTCTGATTATCACTAATTTTTTAATAACTTTTGTTTGCCGATTATTTTTCATACCATTTTGTATTTCATAACACAAGATATTGTTTATTTTTCTTATAAAATGTACCAGTCTTAATAATGTTTTTCTTCTACGTTGCAAATTTTCAGTTTTACTTATGTTGTTATTTGAAAAATTGTTTAAGAATTTTTATGTAAAAATATATACATTGCATTTTATACTTAGAAACACAATAAAAATTTTTTCATAAAATCAATATCATATTAAACGTTTTTCAGTAAATTCTGTTATTTCATTTTATTGATTACTATTTGGTGAAATTATTTAATGTCACATTTTAAATTATCACCAATCGTTCATGCTAACTAAATTTACCTTGGTTTTTCATAACTAAAGCTAATAATCTGCTTAATGGTCTAAAATACCATTTTGTTATTCAACAAAATATTATAATATTTTTTTTTCTTATTAAAAGATATGCTCATTTCTATAAGTGTGTGTTCAAAAATATGATTAGAAAAAAGTACAATTTTTATTAATTTGTCCTTTATAACCTTTATGAATTTGTGTATGCAGAATACTGTCAAGTAGTTTTATTTTTTAATAATTTTAACTGATTGTTTCTTCTTGTTATTTAGTATACACATTTAAAGATGAAAATTGCATCATCTTTCAGATCAGTATAGAATTACCATTTAGCTTAAAATTCTAGAATATAAACACTCACCATTGCTGTCTCCTATCACTTTTCCTAAGAATTTTTTAATTGTGTTTATTTTTATGTTAAAATATTTGTATCCTTCAAATTTCATGTTTTCATTATATATTCTTTGTTTTCTAAAGTTATAATTTTTGCGTTGGAAAAAATTTTCATAAAAAATTATATTTGTATTTCTATCATGTATTAGACCATAAATCTATTTTCCTTTTAAGAACTTTGTATTTTGGAAAAATCTCTAACATTGTACTTTTCAACCAAAACTTAAAAGCAAAATTTCATTCATACAATTTTATTATACTATTCCATTTTTATTATTATACTATTCCACTTATATATATATATATATATTACTTTACTTATATTTTTAGCTGAATTCAATTTAAACCATAGAAAGTTATTTTTTAATATAATTTGCATTATTTAAATTTTTATTTTTAGATTTTCTGTATTTGTAAGAATTTAACAATCATGATCTCTAAATGTCATGTTCCCTTACTTTGGAACTACATTTGACTATTATATCATGTTATGTGAAATGAGTATACTATCAAAAATTGAGGATTTGCTTAGTATTCTTTTAAATGCTAGTTAAAAAGCAGTCCTTTAATACTGGTTGAATAATATATACTTTAAAATTCAACTCAGAAAATTATTTGTCAAAAAAATTTGAATTATTTCATTGTTCATACAAATGATTTTTCTGTCTAGAAACTAAATTCATTTTGTTGAGTCATTTGTTTTTTATATATTTTTTCTGTAAATATATAAAATACAATCTTTTGATATCCTGCATAGTTCCTTTAGTTTTAAAAGAAGAAAATTAGCCTTCATAAAATTCTAAATAATAATTTATCTTTAAAGTATAAATATTTTTCTGGTCAATACTTTTTTTTGACATTGTTTCAAAAGTCGAGAATGATAACTTAAATCAGAAATTTAAAAAAAAGTTTTGAATGATTAAATTTAATTTCTTTCTCCCTCTTATAAAATTTTGCACATTATCATTTAATTGCTTAATTTAGTTAAAGAAAGGCACATGCTTGATAATACACAATGAAATATTATAAAGAAAGGATTAAACTATTTGTTTGATGATGCTTAAAAAATACACACACATACAAACTTTCTTCATTTTAAAATTTTTTTTTTACATTTTTGTAACAAAACTTGTTAATATTGTATTTGAAAAATTGAAAAGTAAACAACTTAAAATGTAAATTCAGATTAACTAATCAAAATTCAAATAATTTTTTGTCCTTGATAATTTTCTATCATGAATAAAAATAGTTTAAAATACTTTTTCTTTCAAAATTTTGAATGTTAAACTGCATTTTTATAGATTTAAAAATATTTTTTTAATAAAGTTATATTAAAAAAATTACTTTTATGAAATTTAAAGCAATCCTACTAAGATAAAATTAGTAAATGAAAAATATATTTGCATACAGCCAATCATCTTTTTCATGAGAATTTTTATTAATATGATTACTGTTTATATTTGCTTTTCAATTACAAATATATTGCAGTTATATAGTTTTGTTAAAAGTCATTTTAAGGAATCTCCTGTTTCATTCATTTTTTATAATATTGCATTTATATATAAAAATACTAATTCTTTTATATTATTTAGAAAATTACTTATAATAAAAAAATTAAATCAAAATGTTACTTGAGTAAAATGTTGTAATGATTTTATTTATTTAGAATAGGGTGAATTTTTAACATTATAATTTGAGAGCATTTATTTAAATTTGAAATAGCTGAAAAATTGTTTAAGTTATGTACTTAAGTCTGGAATTCATTTCATTATATTATAATACTCATTCATTAAGTTAAAAACCTTGTTTATTATTCTTACATCTGTGTGAATTGCCTTTCCCTGTTTTTTATGAAAGCGATTGTGTTACTTGGGCAGTTGTTACCTTTGAATCACCAAATTGTAATTATTTTTAATAGTTCCTTTTATAAAAATGTTTTAATTTTTTAAGGCAGAGCAATGTATAAAGTTTTACACTTCCTGTATGTACTTTTAGAATAAAAGGATTACAAACTGCTATAATGGATATTGCATTTTGTTTTTATCATTTTAAACTAGATTTATGTAATATTCTTATTAAATTTTCAATATTTCCCTATAAAATTAAAGTATCTATAGTCAGAAAAATTCATATTTGTCTTACCTCATAAATTTCAGTAAATAATTTTAATTCCATATTTTAAGATTAAAGTGAAAGTAAGTATTCCAATATGGTTGAAAAGGCTTTCTAGTTTATTACAAACTTACTCAACTAAAAATTCAACTTCAAAAAGTCATCTGCAATATTCAAAAATGGCAGAATAATGAATATTATAATTTAAAGAAATAATTGCTATTTAATGTGAAATTTATAAAGACAGCTAAAAGATATCACTTTGTATATTTATGTTTAGTAATTATGAAAAAAGAATCTCTGAAAGATTATTAAAGTAAAAGAAAATCAATCAATCAATCAATATATATATATATCATGGGAATGATCTTTAACAAAATGGATAAATTATGGATAAATTCTGCTTTACAATTAGAAGTTTACCTATTCTAAAGATTATAATTTTGTTTTTTGTAAGAAAATAAAAAGGATACTTTTTCATAGTATATATTTACCTAACAGATATTTTTTTGAGGTTTTTGTTAAATAAAACTAAGAAAATTTTTTATTGTTGTCAAAATTAAAATTCATTAATTTAATTTTGACAACTCTGGTTAAATTATGGCTTCAAAAGCTTTTGAAAAAAAGAATACCAAGTAATGCAAAATCCTTTAAATAAACAAAATAAGAGAGTTGTATTTGTGCTGCCTTAAAATAATGAGGTCTGTTATCTATACTCAGTGAATCCTTGCGTTTTAAATCAAATTTCATTCAAAAACTCTTGCACAAAGCATAAAAAAGTTAAAACTGTTTTTTAGGAAATCAAATGGGATTTTTCCCCTCCTTACCAATCCAATTTAGTACTAAAGTGCCATTTTTAAAAGTTTAAATTTTGATCAGATTAATTTAAATTTGTGTATTATCTGTTATGAAAATAGTATTTTGAAGGCAGTCTCATATTGCAATTTAGGTGCAGTTGTTCCTATTCGCAGAATATGTAATGAGTCTTCTGGGGGGCTGATTGCATTTGAATTATATGTTATGTATATATATAATTTTATCTGGAAACTAATTTAATTAACTTAAATAATCAATAACTTACCTAAGGAAGTAATGTTTATAATTGGGTTAGATATTCTAAATGAGGGCAACGAACCAACTTTCATTGCTTCCAATCGATCTGAAGTAATCGACATTACTATAGCGACAACGCTAATTAGTAAAAATATCGACCATCAAAACATCCATTTTGAAATTCACTCTAATGTATGTCTGGATCGCATGTTCGGAGACCCAGTTAGAACGGACTGGAAGAAATTCCAGGAGGATTTCACTGGGTTAGTTGAGCTTGCGAACAGATCTATTAGAGACAATTACGATCTAGAAGTTACCGGAGACCTTCTGCACAGTAGTATTCTAGATTCTTATCATAACAATTGCCCTATTCGCACTAAGAGAGCTAAACTCCAATGTCTTTGCTGGAATGACTCTCTGGCAGCCGAAAGGGCAAATGTTAGGAAACTTTTTAATAAAGCCAAGAAAAATGGTGAATGGGAGATCTATAAAACGGCCCTCACTAATTATAACAAACTTGTTAGGAAAAGCAAAATTAACTCCTGGAGAAAGTTCTGTGAAGAGATAGATTCTATCTCTCTAAAGGAGCAAGATTCCAAAAACTCCTCAAAAGAGATGAACCTATTTTGGTTGGCACCTTAAAGGATGAAGAGGGTAATTTTGCTGCTTCCGGGAAAGGGGTTATGAAAATTATGACCAAAACTTACTTTCCAGGAGCTAGAAATATTTATTGCAACGAAGGGGAACATTGCATTGGCTCTTTGCAAAGAGTCAATAGCAATCAATGGACCATCGCTAAAAATATCATAAACTACAACATTGTTAAATGGGCAATCTTTGCCTTTACACCTCTTAAATGCCCTGGGCCTGATGGAATTATGCCCATCATAATCCAGAAGGCAGAGAAGGTTGTTATACCAGTGCTAACTAGAATTTATAGAACTAGTTTGGCCCTGGGATATATACCAAAGACATGGCAAAAGACTAGGATTGTTTTCATTCCAAAACCTGGCAAGGACACTTATGACCAGGCCAAGTCATACAGACCAATCAGTCTTTCTTCATTCTTTCTTAAAATTATGGAGAAAATCATTGATCGGCATATTAGAGATTACTTGAGTAGAAATAGTCCCTTGCATGCTCTTCAATTTGCCTATCAACCCCGCAAATCTACTGAGACTGCTCTACATCAGCTAGTTTCCAAGATTGAAGCCACTTTGGATCAAAAGGATATTGCCTTGGCAACTTTCCTCGACATCCAGGGTGCTTTTGATAATACTTCCCATCCATCCATCCTCAATGCACTTAGAGGGGCAGGGATTAATCAGACCCTGTGTACTTGGATTGAGGCCTTAATTTCGGATAGATATATGCAAATGAACATCTTAGGTGAATCATTTGAAAAAAAGACTACTAGAGGTTGTCATCAAGGAGGTGTTCTGTCACCATTACTTTGGAACCTAGTTGTAAATAGCCTTATAAAACATCTAAATGATAGGGGCTATTATACGCAGGGATATGCAGATGACATTGTCATCCTTATCCTTGGTAAAGATTTTGACATAACTTGTCATCTCATGCAGGATGCTCTAAGTTATGTAGGTCAATGGTGCATGGATAGGGACCTGATATTTAATCCTCAGAAAACCTACCTTGTACCTTTTACACGCAAAAAGAAACGGAAAGGTTTTTTCATACCAAGACTTTTTGATGTTGAAATCAATGTGGCTTCAGAGGTGAAGTATCTGGGCATCTAATTAGACAAGAGACTCACCTGGAATAAGCACATTGATGATAGGATCAACCGAGCAAAGAAAAGCATTATGATTTGCAGGCGAATGCTTGGTAAAAACTGGGGTTTACATCCAAAACTGATGTTATGGATGTACACAGCTTTTGCCAGGCCCATTTTCACATATGCCTGTGTGATCTGGTGGCGTAAGGTGGAACAGAAGACTGTGATTGACAGACTGGGGGGTCTACAAAGACTAGCCTGTCTCTGCATCACAGGAGCAATTTCCACCACGCCAACCAGAGCATTGAAGGTTGTGTTGGATCTGACTCCCTTGGACATCTTCATCTGCAGCGTTGCAAGAGTGAATGCATACAGAATGAAGCTGCAAAACCACTGGTATGACCAGCCTGTTGCCAAAGGGCACAAGGGCATCACCAGGAAAATTCAAGACCCTACTTTCATGATGCCATCTGACATCATGGAAAAAACATACATGTTTGATAGGACATTTGATATAGTTTTTCCAACTAGAGACGAATGGGATAACAACATGTTCAAAACTAAAACAGGAGATATAATCTAGTTCATAGATGGATTACTGAAAAACAGCCTGTCGGGACTGGGAGTATGTGGCGTGTCACCAAGAACCAGCCTATCTGTAAGCCTTGGACGATACGCTACGGTCTTCCAGGCAGAAGTTTTGGCCATTATCCACTGTCTGCGACTGTGGAAAATATCAATCCGCAGCAACCCACTTGGTCCTGCTTGAACGCCAGAGGGCGTTCTTTGCAACTTGTATTTGTTATATAGTTTTTTAGTCGCACTTTTGTTTTTGCTCGCTTTTGTAGGAGAACTATGTTTCTCAGCTCGGATCGATTCAATCAGCCAAAAGTATTTATTATTTTTTTGTGTTATTAAATATTTGTTACGTTTTCATGCGTATTTATTTAGTGTACTTCTGCAGTGCCTTCACCGGATCTATTTAGTTTTTAGTTTGATATTTTTTTTTGGTGCATCGGCCGGGAAACGGCACTGCACTTCGTTATTCGTAAATCATAGGAAGCCTTTATAGCCGTTATAGTTTGATTCGATCAGCATTCTGTTGTGCTTCATTTATAGTTCTTCGATTTTTGTGGGAATATCGTTGCTTCTTCCATAGATTGGATATTTATTACTGGAGAATAATTAGGGTGAATTGTTTATTCTTGATTTATAAATTAGTTAATATGGATACCGAAAAAATTAAGAAAAAACGTAAAGCTCTTAAGAGCAGTGCTACTAGATTTGTTAAAAACTTAGATGTCACTTTACTTAATGAAACTAATGTCAATACTTTAGAAATATTATATAATCAATTAATTGAAAAAATTGATAGTCTTAAAATTGCTGAAAATGAGCTTCTTAGTGGTATCGATGCTAATGATATTGAGAGGGAAGTCGAACAATGTGAGATTTTTATGGAAAATTTAATTTCCTATAAATGTAGAATTACACAAAGAATAAAAACTCTTACCCCTCCAATTGTGTCACCTGTTGTTGACTCTACTGACGCGCTTAGTTCAAAGGGAGAGAACACTCTAGACAATCGGTTAAATTGCCAAAATTAACTGTTAATAAATTCTATGGTGACCACAGATCTTGGTTAGAATTTATCAGTCAGTTTGAAAATGTAATCGATAAAAATAGAAGTTTATCTAGAATTGAAAAACTAATTTACCCTAAAAGCCTAGTAGGAGGTGCAGCAGCGAAAGCTATTTCCGGTTTCGCATTAACAGAAATTAATTATGATGCAGCTTTAGAACTATTAAAATCTCGATTTGGACAAAAGAATTTACTCATTAATGCACATTTAGGATCTCTGCTAAGCTTAACTCCCATAAAAAATACAAGCGATACGAATAGTTTAAGAAAATAGTACGATCGTGCGGAAACAGAAATTAGGAATTTAGAAAGTTTAGGTATAAGCTCGGAATCTTATGGTAATCTTTTAACCCCGATTATTTTAAAAGTATTACCTGCTGATTTAACTTTAGAATTTAGTAGAGAAAGTAAAAATGATGATTGGAATTTGGGAGCTCTTCTTCAGTTTTTAGGTGAAGAAATACTAAGAAGTCGCGAAAGAGCTCTCTCTTTCCATCCTCCTGCTAAAGAAAAACAAATTTCAACTCCCCCTTTTCAAGAGCGCAGTAGTGGGGCCTTCGGGTCAAAGTCCTCCCACCGCGACGCTTTTCCAAAACCGAAAGGCAATAATTTTTCTGCGGCTGAGCTTTTAGTGAGTCACACAACACCTAATAAATGTGTTTTTTGTAAGGAGAATTCGCGTACGACTCTTTCCTGCGATTCAGTCAGCATAGAAAGGAAGCGCGATTATTTGAAAAGAAATAAGCTTTGTTTCTTTTGTTTTTCGAGTGGAAACCCAATTTCATCTTGTTTAAAACTTAAAAAAGATAAGGGATGTTCATTTTGTGGCTCAAAATCACGCCCAAAAACCCAATGTTACAAGTATTATAATAATTCTAACGAAGCAGTTTCTATCACACAAGAAGAAAATAATGACATCTTTCTAACTTGTCTTCTTGTAAAACCGAAACTAAATTGCAAAAAGTTTTATTGCAAACTGCGTCAGTTATTGCTCGTAATGGAGACCAGTATAGAAAATATCGTTTATTGGCCGACACAGCGAACCTTTATTGAAAAAGAGCTTTCGAAACTATTAAAACTTCCAGTGATTCGAAAAGAAAAACTTTCTGTTTATTCTTTCGCGAACCAATCTCCTATTGAAAAAACATTTAATATAGTTAGATTAAGATTAGAAAATAAGGAAGATCGAAATTCATATTTAGAAATCGAGGCATTGGAAACGGAAAAAATATCCACTGCTCATATTCCCCCGCCTGACATAAACATCATAATTAATAATAAACATTTAAGAAATTTAAAATTAGCGGATACATCTAATAAAGATGTTGAGATTTCCATTTTAATAGGCGTGGACTATTATTATAATATGACGGGTAGAATAAAACGAATTAATATAAAACTTGTAGCTGCTGAATCTCTCTACGGCTGGTGCTTAATTGGAGTCGCAGACTTCTAAAAAAATTTCAGGGATACTTTCACTATGAAAGTAGTTATAGAAGACATTTCGAAACAATTAGAGACATTTTGGCAAATAGAAAATCTAGGAATCGAACCAACTAACGATAATCTAAATTGTAATGATAACAAAATAATTTGAAGAGAATATTCGGTTTCGAGATGGTAGATATGTAGTTAAATTTCCCTGGAAGGATAATTTAAAAGAGTCACTTGATAATAATTATGATGTTGTGTATGGAAGATTTTCAAAATTGTTTTATAGGTTTCAAAATGATATCTCCTTATATAATGAATATAAAAATGTTGTAGATAATTACATAGATCAAAACATTGTAGAACCTGTTCCCGAGTCTTGTGTAGTAGATAGTGCTGAATTTTATTTGCCGCATAGGGCAGTTATTCGTCATGATAAGGTGTCTAGCAAACTCAGAATTGTTTTTGATGCCCCCTCACATGAAAGAGGCAAGCTTTCATTAAATGACAGTTTGTATGTAGGTCCTAATTTGTATCCTGATTCATTTGAACTTTTATTGTCCTTTCGAAAACATCCAATCGCATTTACAGTAGATATTAAACAACCATTTTTGAATATAGAGATAGATGAATCGGACAAAAATGTAACAAAGTTCTTTTGTACTGACAATCCTTTTTCACTTTCGGAATCTTTAAAAGTTCTCAGATTTAATAGAGTTTTATTTGGAATAAACAGAGCTCACCCTTCCTCTTAAGTGCAACGATTAAACATCACTTGAAAAAATATTCTTCTCTTTTCCCACACTCATGAACTTTTGAACAACTGCTGTTATATTGATGATATCATAGGTGGACAAAATACTATTGCATCAGCATACAAAACTACTGTTGAATGTGTCCAGATTTTTAACGAAGCGAATATGCCTTTACATAAATGGGCTACAAATTCTTTGGAGTTACGTGAACTTTGGATGGAAAACGGTTTCTCTACTGAAATAAAATCAAGCCCAATCGGTCAAAATATGATAAATTATAAAGTGCTAGGCATTTCCTGGAATACTGATAGAAATTTGTATTATTTTGATATAGAAAATCTATTATCCTTTGTATCGAAAGGGACTGACACAAAAAGATTTTTGTTGCAAGTTGCTGGTCGAATCTTTGATCCAATAGGATTTGTGGCTCTCTATGTGATTCGTTTGAAAATTCTTATTCAGAAAGTATGGGAATTAGGTCTTTTCTGGGATCAAGAAATGCCGCAGATTGTACAAAGACCATTTAGAGAATGGTGTCTTGAATTGAAGGAACTTAGTTTAGTGACAATTCCACGTTTTTATCATTTCACAGATTTAGATGCAATTGATGTGCAACTTCATTCCTTTTCGGACGCATCTAAAAAGGCCTGTGGTGCAGTATTATATTTTCGTGTCGTCAAAATTGACGGGACTGTTGTAACTAGTTTTATCTCCTCGAAAAGCAGGGTTGCTCCATTAAAGACACTTTCTCTGCCTAGATTAGAATTGATGGGAGCACTGCTTGCTGCTAGGCTGTGTGATTAAGTTTCCAAAGCATTAAAGTTGCAGAAACCTTGTTATTTTCATACAGATTCCTCTATCGTTTATCATTGTATCAAGGGTAAACCGTCCCGTTTCAAGCCATTCGTTAAATATAGGATAGAAGAAATTCAAAAGTTGACTGAACCATTGAAATGGAATCATTGCCCTGGGAAAGAAAACCCAGCTGATATTTTAAGCAGAGGGATGTCAGTTAAGGAATTGAAGAATAGCGAACTTTGGTGGCATGGGCCATCTTGGCTTAAACAAGCAGAGCAATTTTGGCCCAAAATCAAAACGAAAATGTAAGAAATCAAGATTTAGAATATAAAAGTAAATTTAGTGACATTTCACAAAATGAAATTGTCCTCGAAAATCGTGAAAAACTCAAATATTGATAAATTTAGCAGTTATCTCAAAATATTGCGAGTAACTGCCTTTGTACTTCGATTCGTAAACGATGCTAGAAACACTTTAAAGATAAAGGATGTCCTAGAAACTGATGAATTAAAAATGTCAGAAGAATATTGGATTAAAGAAACCCAAAAAGAAGCGTATGGACCCGAGTTGATAGATTCGGAAAAAACTCAAAGAGTTAGTGATTGTTCAAAGATTTGTTCTCTAGTACTCTTTTTAGATGATAGGAATATTTTACGAATAAAGGGTAGATTAGGCGAATTAGAACTTTCCCTGGGTGAAAAACAACCGATTTTTTACCCCAAAACTCAAAGTTCTCGGAATTACTAGTTACGCATGAGCATACAAAGAATTTTCATAGTGGAGTAGCAACTACTTTTGTAATAGTCAGAAGGAAGTTTTGGATTGTGAAAGGGAGACAACTCGTCAAGAGTGTTATCAATAAATGCTTAATTTGTAGGAAATACAATGTTTAGCCAGCTAACCAAATAACAGCTCAACTTCCAAAAGATAGAATTTCAGAAAATCCTCCCTTTGAAATTTGTGGTCTTGACTTTGCAGGACCAATATTTTACAAATGTGATAGAGGTCAGAAAAGCTTATTTTGAAATTTTTACCTGCGCTGTAACTAGAGGAATACACTTAGAATTAGTCTCATTGATGTCTACAAAACATTTCTTACTTGCTTTTCGGAGATTTATTTCCAGGCGATTTAGTTGCAGCGTTGTTTATTCAGATAATGCTAAAACATTTAAGGCTGTAAACCGGGACTTCATGGACTTTTTCAACATTTTACAGCATTCGGAATTTAAAGATTTCATTTCATCTCGTGGGATTAGATGGAAATACATAGTTGAAAGAGCTCCCTGTTGGGGCGGATTTTATGAACGGCTCGTGAAATCAGTAAAAGATCCACTCTTGGGAAAGTCTTGGGAAAGAAAAATTTTTGGGAAAGCTCTCCTAACGTTCGAAGAACTAGCAATGATTATAACTGAAATCGAATATGTTATCAACTCGAGACCTTTATCTTATGTGACAGATAAATTTTCTGAGCCCGATCCTTTAACACCTCTTGACTTCTTGCAATATGGAAGAAAAAATCATGATTATCCTCTTCACTTCGCTGAATAAGCAAATAGTCTGTCAAATAGAGAATCTTTGATCAAGAGCAAGCAATATCAAACCGTTCTTTTGAAACATTTTTGGATCAAATGGAAAGAACAATACCTTTTCGATTTGAAAACTGTACATCGTTATAAGTCACCAAATGTTTGCCCAGAAGTGAAGATTAATGATGTTATGCTCGTTGAAGAATCCTCTACTATGGGACTTAGGAATAGTTCAAGAAACTTTTCAAGGTAGAGATGGACACGTTAGAGCCTGTATTGTTAAAACCAAAAAGGGACTTTTCAGAAAACCAGTACAATTGATATACCCTTTCGAACTGAACGAGTGAGCTGGTTTTTATGTATCCTTTATTGATATTTTTGAAGCATTTATTGAAAATACCTTTATTTGTAACCTGAATTCTGTATAAGTTTGATTGTAATTTAATTGATTCATATATTTTGATTGTAATTTTGTATATTTTTGTACTTTGATAATTTAATACTTCTAATGTTCAAATTTTAAGTTTTAAAATGTTGATATAATTTAGTGATTTTTGAAATTTTCAATTTTTTCCTATTTCTAATTACAGTAATTTGTTCAAAAATTGAATAATTTGTTCGCCAACATTGAATAATTTTAAACCTTATAAAAAGCTGTTTTATGTAAGTATTTGTTTAAATGTATTTAAGCTAACTAGAATAATCTTGTGTATAAGCTTGTAATCTTTGAGTATTAACCATTTAATATTAGTTTATTTTTGTCATTTTGTAACTAGATTTTTCTTGTATTTGTTTTATTGCATTAATTCTATAGATACTATAGATGAACTCTTTGGAGAGTTCATGGTGGGGAGCTGTGGAAAATATATATCCGCAGCAACCCACTTGGTCCTGCTTGAACGCCAGAGGGCGTTCTTTGCAATTTGTATTTGTTATATAGTTTTTTAGTCGCACTTTTATTTTTGCTCGCTTTTGTAGGAGAACTCAAAAGGTCTCAGCTCGGGTCGACTCAATCGGCCAAAAGTATTTGTTATTTTTTTGTGTTATTAAATATTTGTTACATTTTCAATTGCGTATTTATTTAGTGTACTTCTGCAGTGCCTTCACCGGACCTATTTAGTTTTTAGTTTAATATTTTTTTTCAGCGACTAAATATGAGGAAGGGTTACCACGGTAAGCAGATTCTCATTTTTAGTGACAGTCAAGCCGCTTTAAAAACGCTCAGTTCTTTAGAAATCAAATCTAAAATGATTTTGAAATATAGAAATCTTCTTACAAAACTGGCAACTAGAAACAAGGTGATCCTTGTATGGGTGCCAGGGTACAAAGCATCGAAGGTAATGAAAAGGCTGAACTTGCTAAACAAGAATCGTCTTTTGCTCCCATTATTGCAGAACCTTTTGTGGGATCAATTTGAAGACCGCAAAAACCAATGTTCGTAGATGGGAAAAACGGAAGATGTATGAAACTTGGCTCAACACTCCTGGTCAAACCCACGCTAAAAGTATGATCTGTGGATCATCAGCAAGAATTGCCTCTGAAATTCTAAGATGCTTTAGGCAGAAGATACGTTTAATCGTAGGCTTCATAGCTGGGTACTACTATTTCAGAAAACGCCTCCATAAAATGGGACTGTTTCAGCAAGACCCTATCTGCAGGAAATGTCATACGCAAGAAGAAACGGCCAAGCATATCATTTACGAATGCGAGGCTCTTGCCCTCCCTAGATTAACTTCTTTAGGCATCATCCATTCTAGAGAGTTACACCTAGACTCCTTTAAAGAGTTATCGGACTTTATTAATAAAGTGGGTGACCCGAGCAACTGGAACTAGGAAACATTGGGTTTGGAGTTAATAGTACAAAATGCTGATAAAAGCAGAGGTGCCCAATGACATACAAACCCAACTCTAAGAAGGAGAATGCTTATTATGTCTTCTATAATAACTAAAGACAAAAATATGAAAAAATTTCTTTTTCACTTATAATGTGTCCTAGAAATTTTACCAATTTCTCCCGAAAACCTTTTATTTCATCCAAAAATGCTTGGAAACAGTTTTCTGAAACATGCAAAATAAAAGTTACAATGCACATTTCAAAGTGTTCTATGTAGGACAAAACTTAACTGTAATATAGGAAGCCTTTTAACAATCGTGGTCATGTTAAAAGAACGTCTAGAAAATACGCTGCAATACAGTAACATACCTTTGATATTTAACATCTATTATTTTGTGTTTGGCGTAGTTGTTAAAAAGGTTGCGTAAATATTCAATTAAAAAATTATATGACTTATGATTTCTGACAAATAATACTAAAAATGCTCACAAATATTTAATTTAAAATCAAGAAATGACATGCTTAATTGTAAAATTATAAATTCTTTTGTTTTGCTTTTAATAATTCCTATTGATTTACCATGTGCTTAAAATTGATTTTCTGTTTTCTACTTTTTTCTTCCTCAAAATGAAGTTTCAATTTACTGAAAGATCGTGCACAGCTGAGAACTGAGTATTTGGACAACGTAAATTTAAAAAAAAAGGGTAATCTTATGTATACTAAAATATAATAAACTTTTAGATCATTATATGTGTGCTTGCATTCTTTGAACATAACAATAAAATAATCACTTGTGAGAGATATTTTCCATAAAAGAGTTCCAAAATTTTTGTACCTGTTTTAATTTTTTGTCCACATTATAGCACAAACCTTCAACTTATTTAGGAAGCTAAACTCTTCATCTAAATAATTGAGCTTTTATTTTTTGAAGATAAGTGCTATTTTCATGACACTAATTAATTCTTTTTCCGTAGTTCAACTATTAAAAGGATCAAAATTCTTTTTTTCCATGCCTGATTATAATCGGAAAATTTTGAAAGCTACAATTATAACTCAAAATATTCGCCAGTAAATTACCAAATTCTGTTACACAAATCCCAACAAATTGTTTTTCCTTTACGAAATTAACAAATAAAAAAATGAATTAAAATTTTCAAAAAATAATTCTGTACCATCAAAATCCAAATGAGAAAAATTATTCTAAACCGAATTAAGCCAGAAGTGTGAAAATATAGTTGATTTTTCCAAAAACAGCTGGCTGGAAAAGAGAAAGGATTACTTGAAAATATATATCTTGAGATGCTAGAACAATATATTCTCTCTGCACTCAAAAAATAAAAATCCGTTCCTCTTTTAGAGAACTGATTTCTTTGCATATAAAACAGACAAAACTGAAAACACTAAAATTTTCTCTCTGAGGTTATTCAAGCACAACTTTAACGCTAAATCTTGTCCTATTTAAAATCCAAGCAAACTAAAATATGGGCTGTGGTCATCCTGTGAATTTCACAGCAATGGCACTCGGGGAAGATCTTCTGTCTCTGCTGGAAATTGGGTACTCTGATATGGCCATTAATATTCCTTCACGGTGCTTGAATATAAATTCATATAAAATTATATTATTCTTTATGGTTATTAATATGTATCCAAGAAAAAAATTCAAAAAAAGTACTGAATCCAAAAAGTACAAGATTAAAAAATTGAAGTATCTCAGAGCTCTCTCTTCTTGACCGAACATTCTGTGTTAACGACATACTTGGTGTAAATAATATAATTTATTTTCTCGCGATACTATTATATGCAGAAGATAATTTCCGGAAACTTTTCATTAACAAAACTATCCCGCTTTGAAAGTTGACTTTAACGTTAAAAAATCATAATCACACGTCAAATAATTATTTTCTAATAGAAAAAAACATTTTTGTCTAAATATAAAAGTACAAATTAAAAATTTGTATTCCATTGGAAAGCACTGCAAATTTTGTAAAAGTAATTTTAAAAAACAAAATCATATGGAAACCACCTTATATAAATTACAGAATTCAAAATTTAAATTCAAACTCCTTCCTCCTTAGTTCTTTTTGACAAAAATGTTGACTGGAAACAAATTGCTGGTTTATACAATTTCCTTGTATCCATTAAAAACGCACTGATTTTACTGTTATTCTCTGTCAAGTTAAGAGGGACAAACAAACTTAGAAAATTTGAGAGCAAGCAATAAGCGAATAAAAAAAATTACCTCATTTTCTGAAGTTCTCAAACTTATAATTTTAGTATAATCCTAAAAAATTTACTATCAAATTTTCTGCAGAAATGTACAATGAAATATTCAGCAAAAAACAAAACAATCGAATACTTTATGATAAAAAAACTATCTGTAAAATAGCAATATTGACGTCATTCTCTAAATTTTGGGATTATCTTCTTTTTCCTGTAATTAAAGTTTGTTTTGACACCGCCCTTAAAACTATACAGCCGCTTTACTCTATTCTAAGGTGCTTTAATATCCACTGCATAAACTGCCTTCCTGGAAAGCTTTTCATAAATAGTAGATCGAATTTATGTGTTATAAGAGAGAAACCCGGATAATTCCCCAGCACCCACAGATGTATCCAGAAACAGTACAATATCCATATCCTGTTCTACAGTTATTTAGATCGAACACAGGACCTTCTCCATTCTGAAGCTCACTGTTTTACCACTAGGATATTGCTCAGCTAACTTAAATAAAATTTTAAATTGTAAAAATTTTTATCAAATAAGACTCAAATACTATTGTGTTATCTCAGAAAACACCACTGAGATATGGATACTTTTCAGCTGCTCTACACCTCGAATAGCTCTTCTCACATTTAATTTTATGGTGCCAGATATATGAATTACTGTTAAGCAAATAGTGAGCTAATTGAAATATGTAATAAAAGAGCCCGTCGTATAGACTTGAATCTTTGATGTACCACAATCTCTCTTAGTGTTTCCTTTTCAGTGGGTAAGAAATATTCCAGAAAACTAATTCAATCAATAATTGCATTCGAAAAATAAAATCTCGAGTATTAGTCTAAGAATAAAGTTTAAGTTGCTTGTACTGCTTTTTTTTTTTTTTTTTTTTTTTTCCATTTACGGATATGAGTACGTTATCTTCAAGGTTTAATGCTTAAATACAGAAACTAGGAACTAAGCCACCTTTATAAAAAATTTAGTCAAATAATGAGATCATAAATATTATAAGTGGAATGACCCTCTTATAATTTCTATGTTAAGTTAGTTATAATCGCAATTACATTCACTCAACTAATTCACTTCAATTAACCTAATAATTAATATTAAATAGGAATCGAAAATGATTTTGAGCAGTATTTGATGCAGTATGATTATCTCATTAAAATAATAACGTATTTTATCTCTCTCGTTATACATGAGTTTCTTAAAATGACCTGTCAATCTTAAATTACATGCCTACCAACTTTCATACAGGAGCATCAAAGGCATTTTTCTGTGAATTTTTTATCACATGAAATACAAATTTCGTATCTTCATTAGCTTTAAATGATAAAACCCTTGTGTTATAAGTCTTTTCATAGTTGGAAAAATTAATTATTCGCAAAAACCAACTACATCCTGTGAGTGGCCAGTTTATTAGGAACACCCACGACTATGAAAATGTGCTGACCTTGCGATTGCTATGCCTCAGGTACTTGCGTGGCGCTTGGTAACATTATAAAGCACCTTCAACTGGTCATAGTTTGACCACCATCATGAGAGACACGAAGGATCGTCCGACTTCGAGTTATACTTGTTTTACTTTTTTACCGAATAACTATTTAAAGGGTTTACAAGAATTTTTTAAGCAATCAAAAATAAATAGCCAGAGGCAACCCTGTGGTCGCAAATGACTCATTTATCCAAGGAATAACCGTAGGATGTGAAAATTCTTTCGTGTAAATGTAAATGTCTTGGGTCTTCAACTAAACTTAGACTAAAACACTAGATAATAGAGTAATATCTCTGAACACACCACACATTAGCAAGGCTGGGTTACAAAAGTAATCGGCCAGTTCGAGTATGTTTGATCTCCACCCAAAACTACAAAAAAGTATCTCCAATATGTCCGTGATCATCAACATTAGATCATCGACGACTATAAGAAGATATTCTGGTCGCGTGAAATCCGTTTCCTATTGAACCATGCAGATGGGCAACGCAGAATATGAAGGCGGTGTAATAATCTATTGACATACTTTTCGTCTACTGATGTTTATAGAACACAGTAAATGTCAGGGCTACCACAATATGGTCTGCAGCTAGATTCATCTCCATATAGTTATTTTTATCCATTTGAAGTATATTTCTAGCAGGATATATTCCGTGTCACAAAGCGTATCGTCATGGAATGATTCCAGGAGCACAATAGTGAATTCAATTACTCCACTGGTCATCACAGTTTTCAGATTTGAAGCCAATAGAACATCCTTGAGATGAGGTGGAATGGGTTTTTCTAGTGATGGATCCACAACCATCCAGTAAGCATCAGCTGGGGGCAGCAGTTATATTCGCTTAGACAAACATCACGGAAAAATATTTTCAGAGGATGATGAAATCCATGCCTCAACTAATTCGTGCTGCTTCACTAATAAATGTGGACCAAAACAAAATCAGGGGCATGTTCCCAGTAAACTAGCCACTCAGTATATGTGAATAATTAAATATTAAGCATCAAGTTCTAATTTTATAAAGTATATTTCATTTAATTATTTATTTATTTTATTCAGATTTATTATTAAAGTTTTTTTTTGATTAATTTTTTTTTTCTAAATTAAATATTTCCAAAAATGGTGCAACTCCATCTAGTAAGCCTGCTGCAAACTGCAAATCAGAAAGTAAGAAACTGCAAATCAGATTCACAGTAATTCTGATGCTTCACTCTCCGATATTCGGAGTACAGTTTTTGCCGAAGATAGTGTGTAGAGTGAGTTCTCGAATGTTTTCACTCAATTATTTCTCCCAGTAAATATTCAGTTATTAATTCCAATGATTTAAAATAAATCATGGATTGTGAGTAAAATTGAAAAAAAATTATATTTTATTTCTTACTTGCAATTGTTTTGTATATTATTAACCATGAAACTCCCAAAATCTGATGCTATTATTATACATATCGTAACATATAAGTATTTATCTACATTTATTTATTCACATATAAATTTCCAATGAATGTATTTACTGAATATTATTCCAAAAGAACTACTGTTTCGATTTATTTGGCTTCATAGCACTTTGAAAATGCCCCTGGAATCCATTGTTTTATTTTCTGTGATGTAATTATATATGTAATATAACTACTGCGTTTTATAATATCATAATATTAGTATTTTCCATTTGATTTATTCATATACTTATGTAAATTTATATTTTACAATTGACATAAAAAGCCGATTTGAAAAAACTGCTAATATTTGTAAGTTTGTTTTTTTCTAACATTTTTATTAAAGTTTGGTTACCATGAAAAAATTTTTATTTTTTAAAAATTCGTCTATTTTAAGAATCTCATTCAACAGCCATAAGTTTTATTGCGTTACAATTTATTTGGCTTCACAGCACTATTCCTTGGAATTTATTTTTTCCATTATCTTCATTGCATTTATATACGGGGAATATACCATATTTTTATACTGTGTTTTTAACATCTTACTACAAATAGTTTCCATTCGACATACTTCTTCAGTAAAGTTATGTTTTTCATATGAAATTTTTAATAGAGATTTCTTTCACAAAACATTATTTGATTGCTGAGTTACTTATTGGTAAATTACTTAAAAATATTTTGTTACAATGGATAAATTTTTTAATCTTTAGACACCAATTTTCTGTTTCTTGTATATATTAAAAAAATAGTTTTAAATTAAACTTGTTTCATTATGCAGGGAAATTCAATTTATTTAAATCAAATGTGTTAAGTATCAAAAAATGTATTTAAGAATTGGCTTGCTAAATTTTATTTATATAAAGTACTGAAAAATCTCTGTGGATAATCATTTCAAATGGTAATTTTATTTGTCTATAACTCACTAATTTTCACAGCACTTTAGAATGGATGAAATGCCAAAAGTTATTAACAAAAATATTCAAAGTATGACTTGTCATTATATAGAAATGTATCTTGAGGAATACATATGTTGAAAATCCAAATACTAGGATTTTTGTGATGCCGAATTAAAAGCAAGTGCAAATTTATAAAAACTACAAACCATATGCAAGTGTGGTTAAATTTTTGTTACAATCATGGTTTCATTTTTATTGCAGGGGTATGGAAATAAAGAAGTAGCTTTTCTCTTTATAGTGGTCCTGTTGTCTTTTTAAATTCTTAATTCATTATTTATTGATGCACTCAGTGCTTGTCAACTTGTAATGTCTGAAAATGCGGGGATATTATGGTATTCGTTTTTGTTCCGCCAAATGCCAAATTTTATTGCCTTCTTCGCTAAATCTAAGCGCTTAGAGTCATAGCATGGTGACCCAGCTAACTGAACAGGTGTTTATCTCACTGTGACGATGCGTTGTAGGCGGAACCATTGATGTCTGAGGAAAATGTGATTGGGTTAATATAGGCGGAGTTATGGACATCATTACAAATGTTACTGGACATATTTAGCAGCGTTTTTTCTTGTTCTAAGATATTTCGTTCTTAATTATATTAGGATTTTTCTGATAATTTATTAGGGCGATTTCCTTACTTTAAAAATGCTTCCTTTACTCAAGAATTTGTCGTTTCTAACTTTATATCTAGTTGTTGGATTTGAAGACAAAGTTAAAGCAGTTGATGCAAGATTTAGGTATTTTACCTAAGAGGATTAATGTTGCTCCTAAATGTCCGAAATGTGGATCAAAAACTGTTTTGATATAAATGTGAATGAAATCATATATACAGTTAATTAAAGGAAATAACATTTTAAGTGTAAATGAATGTCGTACTTAGTTTTTACATTACCCATATAATTTCTGTTTTAAATCCTAAATTCAGTTAATGTTACCATTGAAAAAATTGTTATTATGAAAATAACATGTAAATATATGTCACTTATAGAATAATCTTTTTCTTATTAAAAAATTAAGTAAAATAAACATATTGTAAAACATAATGTGATTATACACATATTTATACACAGAAAATGAAAATTTGAATACATAAGTTTTTATTGTTAAATTTATAGGTGTTGTGTTTTAGTCTTAATAAGAGTTCAGCAATATAGAAATGTAACGTGTAATCTACTTTTAATATCTATATCATAAAGAGACCATGTATTCACAATTGGTAGGTAGTAAATATTTACTTTTTTATTTCACTTCTCTTACTATTTTGTATGTTAATCTCAATATAATGTAATTTTCATTATATAACAATAATTTGTAAATTTTGCTAAAATTTTAGGTATTGCTTAAAAGAATAACAAATCTGTCACTTGTGTTTACTTTTCAAAATGGAATGAAAGATAATTATTTTCAAGCATGACAATTATTTTACTCATGTAAGATGCAACAATACATGATTAAATGAAAAAAATTCGTATTTATTGCAATAATTTAAAATAGCCTCCTTCTAATTTAGTAATCAAAATAAAATCCTTTGTTATTATGAGCTACATATAATGTAGACTAACCTATAACCCAAGATAGGACCTATCTTGGATGCTTAAATTGGAACAATTTTGGTAACCAGCCTTGGTCCTATCTTGGCAGCCCAGATAGGTTCAATGTAGGTTGCCAGGCTTAGCCCTATCTAGGTAACCCACATTGGTCTCGTATAACAAATTTTAACCATTCAGGATTGGTCCGATATGGACCGCCAATACTGGACCTAGTCAAAGCCATGATTAGCCAATATACAAGCTATTTTGCTAAACTGTTCTTTTCCTTCACATTTCAAAAAATAATTATTAAAATTTGCAAAATTCTACGACTTATTCTTGGGGTGAAAAAGGTTTACGGTATAATACGTAAATAACCATTCTTTTTTTATTAATCACTTTTCGCTCGCACAAATGAAATAGGAATGTAAATAAGCAAATCGAAAACCATAGGGTTTCTGAAACTATAAGTCTTAACAATATTCACATTTTATACCACCAAATTACCACAACTACTTTCTTCTAGTGCGCATGCGTTAGAATTTCCATCTGGAGCCGACGTTCAGGGCTCTATCTTGAGACACTGCAAAATATTTTAATTGTATAGCTGAAAAAGGGGTGTTGCCAATCACGTTAGATATTATGGAGAGACTATTGGAAAGACAAACAGGGAAACGAATATTGTACGAAATTATAATGAAACAAAATACAGAATTATTCATTAAAATACTGAAGTTTATAAATTTTGGTAATATCGCCTATAGTCGTATAATCTGTAATAATCCTAAAAGATATATCTGAAAAAATAGGCGTGGCAAAATTCCAGTATAGTAATTTGGGGTGGTACTGAATTTCATTCTCGCATTCCTCTAGAAAGCATTGCTGGTGCAACATCTCTGAGCTGTCGGAGTCCGTGCTCCCATACCTTAGTACACGACATTAGCTATATTCATATAGGATAATTCGCACCCACACACAATGTTCAAGTGTTCTTTACTCATCACATTGAATTGTGTCCTTGACCAGATTGTTGCTGAATCCCGATCTATCATGAATAGGAAAAAAAGTTTAAGTCCATTATTGGCAATTGGATCTGTATACAACATCAGATAATACAGCAGATCAATTATGTCAATATGTAAAAAACATAGATTCTTAAGCCCAAAACATGCATCCTAAGCTTTTTTCTGAGAAGCGTGTCAGCAGTTGCCGCCATCAATGGTAGCTTCGTTAATTACATATTTTGTCATCATTCGCACTTTATAAGAGGCTATAATGTCAATCATTTGATTACTGTATAACATGTTATTTGCCAAATAAATTTTTCTGTGATATTTCCGATCTTTCTCTTTATGTTGCTTGAGTCAATGTGATGCAATAACAATCAAACAAACCTATTTAAATGGGAATAATAATAATAGAGCGAATAATGTGGACGTTAAGAATGTAACTCATCAAGTTGTAATTTTTAATAGAAATTATATTACTAAAAAAAATATTAAAATATAATGAATATTCATATATCTTCTCTATATCTAAATCGGATAAGCTGATTTCAATAAACAAGATTAGACTTCAGAAGATAGATCAAAAAGTCAGATTACAGCTCCTTTTTAATCGCTTTTAGGACATTGCTGTTTAACCAACCATTATAGTTTTTTAACACACAAAAATTGTGTTATAGTGCGCCCAATAGGTTGATGAAAATCCACCAGCGAGATACGAACTCGCGATCTGTTTACTAGACAGGCGTTTTAACCAACTATGCCCTCTAGCACCTTTATCTTCACTAGTAAGCCTTCTATCCCCGTGGGTGGTATTCATATTTGTCTTGACGTGGAAAGAATTTCATCAAGAATCTCGCCAAAAAGTCGTAAAGTCAGCAAGAATCTCATTAAATTTTGCCAATTCAGCAAATCACAAGAAATGCAGATTTTAATATAGAACCCTCCTGAATTGAGCAATTTTTGCCCAAAATCTATGTATTTTACATCTTTGAGATATTTTAAGACAAATACGCGTACAAAAATTTGTAATGGTATAAACAGTTAACAGTAAAAAATGTATGTGTTTTATTAAAATTTATTGATTTATATGTAGTGAAATTTATTTTAAATATTAAATAATTTGCATTCTAATATTTAACAATTTAAATATTTCATAATTTACTGCGACAGCTTACATGCATTTAATTAAAAAAAACATTTATCTAATAAAAGAAAACAAGGGAAAATTGAACATAATGTAATTCAGTACAAACATTTTAGACGCTGAATTATAAATAATTTCTGCTTTTACTCCATGTTTTTTTCTTTTAATAACGACATTTATGACCAAAAATATTTTTAAAAAAGTTTTTTTAAAGAGTAAAATGATATCTTTTAATAACTCTAATCTTGCTATTAAAATTTAATATTTAAACACTTACAATTAAATTAACTAGATATTATAAAATAACCTTCGCTTTACAGTGGTTTCCATGCTATATTATCAGTGGGGAAATAGCACTAATAGGGACTTGTAAATTTTCCTTAGTTTAGAACTTGTCATTTATTAAATAAAATTCTATCGACAGTTTTTAATGAATTAAGCTTAAGCTAAATTTATCAAATTAGAAATTATACAAATTTATCGTTTTTGCAAAGCTCTTAATGAAATACACAACTTGTTAAGATTAAATTCACAATTGTTTGACATATTTGATGTATATCATACACTATAGAAGTAGTCGAAGTCTATTTTTAATACAGCGTATTATCTATTCTATTAACTGGTTAAATTATTTATAGGAATTAGAATTATGTATATTATTTATTGGTCTTTTTATATAAACTTTAGTAAATTTAATGAATGTCGAAATTCTTAAACTAGTCCTGTTTTCAGGTAAAATATATTTGCATCGTTTTTGATCTAAAAGATATGTGAATATCTATAAATACAGAACTCATAAGTAATAGCTGACTGAATTTACTAGCTTAACTCTGAACCGTATAATTAATACCTATTAACAAACGGCGAGAGTTTCACCCGACATAAAATCACAAATAAAAGAATTCACTAACAAACGGCGGGAGTTTCCACCGATTTTTTAAATTTCTAAAATAAGAGAACATAAATAACAATCATTCTAAGCGTTCAATTGATTTAATTAAAATTGCTGAGCGTAACAGTAAATTAGAATAGTAATCGTCTTAAAAATTAAGTTTCTATTTAAAAATATTTCAGAATAGAAATAGAAGGAAATGTGAATAAATAAAATAGCAAAAATATTAAAATCTCTAAGTAAATATTTAAAATGTCTAAATTCAAAGTTAATTTTTACATATTTGTTAAAACAATTTCGATGAATCTAATGATTTTAATTAGAATGATACAAATCAATATTGCATAATAGTGTAAATTTTCCGATTTCACTAGAAATATTTTTTACACTAAAAATTTCTTTTAAATTTATTCGAAAAAAATTATAATTTCATACAGTTCTTTAAAAATTTTACAAATTAAGCAAACAGATCAGAAATAAATTAAAAAATATAACGTTTACCTTCATTTTCCGTCTCATTTTGAGGATCTTTGTTTATTGGTTTATTAACAGCAGCTACATCGTCTATGAAGTTTTTAAAAATATCGATGAATATGGAGTGCTTCTTACGCCGCATATATTCGGCAAGGTAGGAATCGAATTGATCCCCTACCTGCTGGGTTCCTTTTAAGCTTCCTTTTATCGCACTCCACGTCCCTTCGATGGTGTAAGTATGAGCGCCTGAATCAGGGTCCTTGAAGTGAAGACTATGGTTGACTTTTATATGCTGAAAGCCTTCATCCGATAAACACTCGTAAGCTTTCCAGTAGTCAGATAATTACACTACCAAGCAAAACATTCTCTTTCAAAATTTGTAACACTTCTTTCGATCTACATGCAACAACTTTCATAAAACAATTTCCAGATTCTCTTTCGATGGCTCCACAAACACCCACCTTCCATCAACTTTCTTTCCTCTATTAAATTTTCGCTTTCCAAATTTACTTTCGTCTATTTCGACTATCACACCAGGTCGTCGGACCATTTCATTCATTTTCATACACACTTCGACACACACACCACACGACAAAAGCTCTTCCAATCAACCATCGCATGACTCGATGCATTAAACTCATCACAAATAACTTTATTTGAAAACTCCTTCACCCACATATACAACACACTCACAGGCAATCGTATAACCCAGGGAAAACCAAGAACCTTTTCGAACACTTCTGTTCACATCATTCTTATCATTACCTCTCACATTACATCTCCATTCACACTTACCACTCACAGCCATTCTAGCAGCAAGTTTCATTTTCGTACCACATTTACAACATAAATAATTTTTGGAAATTAAATCAACATTCATACACTACATAAGAACTTTCATCTTTATCATTCAAACGATATATATCTCGTAACTTCATAGACTGCATCTCAACGCCCGATATTCAGGTGAGCTCATATGATATTTTGTAAATATATATTGATATTTTATATTTTAAATTGTAAAATGCTCGAATTTCGAATATGCTAGCAGATGTAGACAAACACAGCGACTGAGACAATGCTTTGCAAATTGAAAATGGCGAAATATTCACATTGTGAGCAAGCTTTTTCCACGATTGGGGACGACAAATGATGAATGACATTCTGCTTTTCCCAGAAACAGGAGTGGCAAGTGACGGATGGCATCCTCCGAGACATTACGGGGAAACATTCACGGAGACACGTTTGGAGACTAATCGCTTTTGGTGAGTTTTTGGCAAATAAATTTGGCAATGTAAACAAAAACCAGATTTGGCGACTTTTATCGCTTCGCGATCTGAGACCAAAGCGAGTTTTCGTGCTACGCGAGGTGAGATCGTAATACTCAGTTTAGCCACAAAAGAAGAAATTTCATAAACGTGTATTATTTCTCAAGAAAGACATTTTTAAAGTAATGAAAAACACATGTATAAATTTTTATAATATTTAATGGAGAGTTTTAAAAAGTACATCTTGAATAAGTTCAACAGAAATTATTTATGAAAGTTTCAATAATAAAATCAACGGAATTTACAAAATTAGATGCTACTGCTTCCATATTAACTAATAACAGCACACGAGTTCCTAGAGATATTTTTCTAAATTTGATTCTGTTAAGCATGGGTGTTGTGTTTGACTAGGATGATCTATACATCCATTCCATTTTAATAACATTCCATTTTAATTGTAATTTTCTACACAAAAAGTTAGCTTGGCCATTCTTCTTCTTGTTCTTCTTAAAATTGAGTTTGTATGTCATTGGGCACCTCTGCTTTTATCAGCATTTTGTACCATTAACTCCAAACCCAATGTTTCCTAATTCCAGGGTCACCCACTTTACTAATAAAGTCCGATAACCCTTAAATGGAGTCTAGGTGTATAGCTTGGCCATTAAAATATCCTCTTGTTCAAAAGATAACGTTCCTAAAAGTCTACGATAACATTTAATGAAATAAGGTAAGCGTCTTGTAAATAAGTAATGAAGGACACAGCTATTTAACTCAAATACTGAATCATTTAAAATTTTTGTTTGTAAATAATTTAAGTTAATGAATGGACGATTAGAATTATTATTTAAAGTTTAAATATGCATATATACTTTCATATTAAATACTAAAATAGTATTATTAGCAATATAGGAAGCAATAGTATAGCAAAAATTAAAATTAAAAAGTTGTAAATAAAAATCATACCAGGTTAAAAGTGGTAACACCAATTTTAGTAGCATACACAATTCCTTTGCTACTCACATATTCTTGAATATGCATTCAAGAATATGTACTTTAAGTTCACCTTTGAAAAGTTCACATGATAAAAATGTGTTACTACCGATGTCTTTTTTAAAGATAGTCTCTGCCGGTATTTCTTTCGACTCTAAAAGGCTGGGGCACAAACTTCTAAATAAATCGTCAAATCCGTCATCTGCAGATGATGTTTCTAAAGTCTGTATTCAAGCTTCAGGTTGCTGATCACAAACATTGAGTCTGTTCAGGTTGGTTGATTCCAAACACGGGCGTTTTGCTGAGGAGGTGCTTTCTTCAGTCATTCTCTTCTCACTTTTAACCATTCGGAAGTCAGGCTAATTCTTGCTTCTTTAACTTCAGGTTCTGGGGGTATTTCATGAAACCACAATTTATTCGCAGAAGAATTCCTAATCAGCAGAGAACCATTTTCTAAAGGAACTTTCACAGTATCGAAATTTTTTCTTTTAAAGTATATTGTCCTGGTAGCACCTAAACTTATCGACGCAATGGAACTGCTAAGGTCTAGAGATATTTCATCGTCCTTATGCATTCCAATTTTATCTTTACCACTAGCGTAGAAGTTTAATAAGCAATAATTAAACTTTGATTTACATGCGGTTTCTACTAAACTTTTAATATTCAGCAAAAGAGGCGGCCATGGATGATTAGGAACACTTATTCCTGAAAATGTATATTTCAAAAAACTATCATCTCCGAAGGCGTACAATTTTCTTGAAGGAGTAAAAGTTTTTCCTTTTACTTTCAAGGAATACTGTCAAAAATCATAAGTACTCGTTTCGTTAAATAACTGCTACGAATCTTCTTCGTTTACGAAATTCTTAATGTATTTAACTTCTAAAGCCATTTTGTTTTAAAATCTACAAAAGTGCGTTCACACTCCAAATCTCAAGTCGAAATGAGTTATCACGCTTATCTTACAATTGATTAGAATTTTCCCCAGAGTTGAGTTATAAGGATATTTCTCCAATCAATTCTTTAATTCTGATTGACTGGAAGATATTTCTTACCGAAAAATGGCAACAGGACTGGTGGACCCCTTACGACTCACAATGAGTCTTTTTCATATTCATCTTATCAGTTTTAAAAATGTTCAAAGTTCAAAGATAGTTATCTGTAAAGAGTGAAAGGATGATTTCTAAGAATGTGTTACTGTTTATGATTCACGATATGATACTGTTATCGATCTATGGTCACATCGGTAATGTTTAGTTGTTTTCCCACTTTTATCAATTTTTAAAATTTTGATTGGTTGGAAGATATTTGTGAAAAAAAGATTGGCTACACTTCCACTTCTGTTTTCGTAGGTATTAAAAAAATAACATTCTTTCATGCGTACTGTTTTAATTGAAAAGTTTCTTAAGTTTTCTCTACTTGCCTACCATTATAAAATGGCTTCTAATCAGCAAAACACACAAAAGCTAGTTTAAGGCAAACCTCTGATTTTGATTTAGTTGAAGAAGTAAGTTATATTTGTGTTTGTTCCTGTGTCGAGATTAAGATTGTTAGATTTATAAAACATTCTTATGAGTAAAGCATATATATTAAGAATATATGCAAAATTATGGTAAAAATATTAAATACATTATTAAATGATTCAAGCAAATAATATGGTATTATAATGAAATAGCATTATATTCAATTTACATTTTCTAAAGAGGCAAACATGTGTTAAAAATATTTTATAAAATTCATTAAGCAGAGTTATGTAACTTGTGACTCTGTAAATAAATTAATGCAATTTGAATATTTGTAATAAGACCTCAAAAAATAACTTACTTTCGTATGTTTTGTGAATATAAAAATTAGTTAATAGGTATTAATTATACGGTTCAGAGTTAAGCTAGTAAATTCAGACAGCTATTACTTATGCGAGTTCTGTATTTATAGATATTGTAATGTCTCATCGTCAGCACTTGAGATTTGAAGAGCCTCTTATGGAGAGGGTGAGTAACGAGATGGTTGGCGCCAGAAGTGGTCTGAAGAAGCTGCGATTTTCTCTTTGTTTTGGAGTGGCTTTCCATCGGCACTTCGATTTCGAGATCCTATTTTTAATTTTAATTTCAGAGAGACTCTGATTGTACGCGAAGCAGGCGAGTGAGATGGTCGCGAACCCAAACATGGCTCCTTGTAAATTTTGTTCAATTTTTTAATTAAATGTGTATGTTTCAAAATTGGAGTCATTTATTTGTTTGTTTGTTTCATAACAAACTTACGTTTTTGGTGGCAGCGGTGGGATGCTTTTTTAATGCTTTGCATTAGCATCCACTATGGAAATTAATTATGTGCACTATAATGGATTACGTGCCGCAATGTTGGAATACAGGTAGGCCATTTTGATCAATCTTTCTCTGGCTACTATTGAAAATAAATAGTTTGGAATGTTATATAAATTGATAGAATATTTAGTTCCAATGTTATTTACGTGGTTTTCATGTTATATCAATTAATTTTGTGTATAAGTTTGTAAATGGTGTATTCCATATTACAAAGCTAATTTCTGTATTTCGTGTATTCGAATTTACAGTGTTCATGCTATATCAATTAATTTTGCTTATAAGTTTGTAAATGGTGTATTCCATGTTACAAAGCTAATTTCTGTATTTCGTGTATTCGAATTTACAGTGTAATATTTTTTATAAGAAAAGTGTATCTTATTATAAATTTGCATTTCATAATTTTTATGTGGTTGATGTATTTCAATTCACGTAGGAATATGTTAAAATAACTATGTTGTTATAGATTAATGTGTAAAATCGAAAGTACACTTATATTCATAATTTTTTGAATGTTTCACTGAAAGTAGATTTTATGAAAGTAATATATACTTTAGAAAGGTTTTGATTTCGTTATGTGAAAACGGAAGTACATGATTACAAATAGGTTTGAATTTAAAGTAATGTGAGATTTATTGATGTGTTTTTGATTTTGTTTGCAAAGTATCAAACTGGTTTATTACATATTTAGAAACGCATATGTTTATTTTCATTGATAAAGATTTGAAAAGATATTTTCTTACTGTTTAAAATATCGCACGTTATTATCATTTTTACGTCGTGTATGATTAATTAATTAAGTTTATTGATTTGAAATCGAAAGCTGATTTCTGGTTTAGATTAGTTAAAGCTTTTAATTTATATTGTTGTTAAGAATTGTAGTGTTTTATATTTTGAATTAAATAAGGATTCAAAAATATGTATAATTTCATTTCTGATTTAATATAGTAGTATTTGTATAAGAATCTGATTTTATAAAATTTATACATTTTGATTAATAATTCAATTTATCTGAGTATCAAGTATTAGCTTGGTGATAAAAAAAAAACTTGAAATCGAGAGTAGAAGATTTAATTTTAAACTTGTTCTTCTTTTCAAAATATATGATTTGCTGTTTATACACTATTTGTTGTATTACAATATAGTTTGTTTTCGTTTAAATTTTTAAATGTTATTGATATGTTTATATTAGTAGAGTGTGTTAAATAATTTCTATAGTTATTTACGAAATTTTACATATAGGTGGGTGTAGTCTGTGGTTTCTCTCATTATTGCATCTCTTCTGAGATAAAGCGTGAATAAATAAAATGGCTTTTTTAGCACGGGGGAAAAAGGGAGATTTAGTAGAAGTAGCTGAAGAGTTAGGGGAAATGGTTCCAGATTCTTTTAAAATCCCAGATATTAAAAAATTAATTTTAACTAGTAAAAACTTTAATGAGGAAGAAGTAAAATGTATATTAGATAGGGTAATCGAGGAAAGAGTTAAAAAGGAACAGGAAGAAAAAGAGGAAAGAGTTAGGCGAGAAATACTAGAAAAAGAGGAAAGAATTAGGCGAGAAGAATTAGAAAAAGAGGAAAGAATTAGGCGAGAAGAAAAAGAAGAAAGAATTAGGCGAGAAGAAATAGAAAAAGAAGAAAGAATTAGACGTGAAGAAAGAGAACATATTTTAGAAATGAAACGTCTAGAAATCTCTTCAAATGCTGCAATTTCGAACACAGAATCAGTTACAAATAGGACTGAACATGCTCAAAAAATTCAATTAATGCAAATAACGCCAAAATTCGATGAAAGGAAAGATGAGATGAGTTTATACTTAATAAATTTTGAGCGTAGAGCAGAAATGGCTCATATTCCAAAAAACGAATGGGTAGTTTATCTTGTAAGTGCTTTACCTTCAGAGATATCTAACATGTTAGCTAGAGAACCTCCAGAAAGGGCTGATGATTACGATTACGTGAAGGAAATTATTCTTAAACGATTCAAGTTAAATAGCGAAAAATTAAGACAATTGTTTCTTAGACACCAGAAAACGTCAGACAAATCATGGAGAAATTATGCACAAGAATTGAATAGTTACTTTACGGAATGGCTTACGGAATTAGAAATAACGACATTTGAACAGCTTAAGGAACTAATGGTAACAGATCAATTGAAACGTCGTGTGCCAATTGAAATTAAGGAACATTTTTTGGCGGAATGGCTTAAAATAAATTCGCCGTATGATCTGGCAGAGAAAATAGATGAATATGAAAGTTTAAGAGATAGTTTTAAGACGAAAGATTTTACAAAACTCCTCGAAATAATTTTGGTTTTCGTCAACAAAATGAAAACCGTGCCTTTAAGTTTAATGAAGTAGTTCGGAATCATAAATCTCATGTTCCTAAAAGAGTCGAGAATAAAAATTCTAATTATTCACATGAAAAGGAATTCGAAAAAAGAAAACAACTCCGATGTTATGAATGTGGTTCTTATAGTCATTTGCGGCCTCAGTGTGACAAAATAAAAAAGAACTTAGAATCGGTAGCATCCAACGAAATTGCTAGAAGTACATTTAATGAGTTGATGGCTCCTTACACTAGTATCGGCACTGTTAATGGAATTCAAATGCCAATCTTAAGAGACACTGGAGCAACTCTTGATTTGATTTGTGGAAAATACGTGAAACCTGATATGTTCACGAAGGAAAAGGTTTGGCTAAGAACACCTCTTGATGAAACTTTAGTATGCTTACCTATTGCCGAGGTTGAAATAAATTGTGAATTAGGTCACATTTTGACAAAGGCAGCAGTTCTTCGAGATTCTTTGGATCAAGGAAGATATTTACTGGGAAACAAAACAGCCGCTTTATTTGAGGAAATTAAAAAGCATGAGGAGGTGAAAATACATATGATAAATGCTATAGAAACTCGAGCTCAAAGAAGACGGAAGGAAAATAGCAAGAATAAAGAGATTATTGATTCTGAAATAGAATCTTCTAGGTCTTGCTTCCAAACTAAACAAAATGAAGAATTAGAGCAAAATACAATTTTGCCACCATTAGAAACCGAAGTTGAAGGGATGGATTTGATAAAAACATCTCCAGAAGAATTTGCTCGGGAACAAAAGGTGTGCGAAGATTTGAAACCTCTCTTTGAGCAAGCTAAACGACAATCTTCAAAAGACAATAAATATATTTTAATAAATCAATTGTTGTTTTATAATAAAATGGACAATGATGGAACTGTAAGAAGATTATTAGTTGTGCCCAAGAAGTTTCGCAACCAACTAAAAGGGATCTGCCATGAGATAACTGCAGCTCATTTAGGTATAACTAAAACAAAAGATATGCTGTGCAAAACTTTCTACTGGCCTAACTGCTTTAAAGAAATTGAAAATTTTGTTAAATCTTGTGACAAATGTCAACGAGTAGGAAAGCCTCAAGATAAGAAAAGGGCTCCTTTGAAACTGGTTCCAGTAATTCCGGAAATATTTACAAGAATTAACGTTGATGCATGTGGTCCTTTACCTATAACTTCCTGTGGTAACCGGTATATTATAACAGCCATTTGCATGTCATCCAAGTATCCAGATGCCATCCCAGTACCAGATATACGTTCTACTACTGTGATTGATGCTTTTCTTCAGATTTTTAGCCGCATGGGTTTTCTTAGGGAGTTGCAAAGTGATCAAGGAACATCTTTCATGAGTGTCCTAACATCAGAATTTTTAGAAAAATTTGGTATTAAAGTTGTGCATAGTTCCGTTCAGCATCCCCAAAGCAATCCTGTTGAAAGATTGCATAGAACTTTAAAGAGAATACTGAAAGTCCTTTGCTTAGAAAAAGGTACAGATTGGGAGAAGATTTTACCTCAGGCACTTTTTGCTCTTAGAACTTGCATTCATGATAGCACTGGATATTCTCCTGCAGAATTAGTCCATGGTCGGAACTTAAGAACACCCATAACACTATTATATGAAAATCTAACTGGTAAAACCATTGAAGAAGATAGTGTGATTGCTTACGTTTTTAATCTTTTAAATAGAATGAAAAGATGCCAAGAATTAGCGGTGAAAAATATGACAGAGGCTAAAGAAAAACAGAAACTTTGGTATGACCGTAAGGCTACGAAAAGAGAATTTAAAGAAAATGATCTTGTGTTAGTTGTTGCACCTTCTAGATCAAACAAATTTTCTGTTCATTGGATAGGTCCAGGAAAAGTAGTAAAACGACTATCGGACACAAATTACGTAATACAATTTCCCGATAAGGAAAAATTACATGTATACCATGTAAATATGTTAAAACCTTATTTTCAGCGTCCAGAAGATGTTAATTTAATTTTTACCTCTAATTCTGATAATGAAGATATTGATTCTGAGAAAGAAGATATCCCAAGTTTTGAAATTAATTCATCTACCCTTTTAGAGACTTTTCCTGAAAGCTGTTTTAATGAAAAGTTAGAGGACGATCAGAAGAAACAATTGAGTAGACTTTTGATTCAATTTATTGATATTTTTTCAAATGAACCGGGTTGTACAGAACTGGCTGAACTGGACATCGAGTTAGAATCTAATAAATCTATTATAGCTAAACCATATCGAATGTCCCCACGACAGACAGAAATTCTGAAATCGGAAGTAGACAAGATGTTGAAAATGAAGGTGGTGGAACCAGGTGAATCCGATTACACATCACCTTTAATATTAGTTGAAGCTCCTGGAAAAGAACCTCGTCCGTGCATTGATTATCGCAGGTTAAATGAAGTTACCAGGACGCAATATTATCCATTACCAAATATTGAAGAGCGTGTTGAATCCGTTTCGAAAGCGAAGTTCATATCTTTATTAGACTTAACACGAGGTTATTGGCAGATACCTTTGAGTCCTAAGGCTCAAAGATATGCTGCATTTACGACGACATTTGGTGTTTATAAACCTTTGAGAATGGCATTCGGTTTGAAGAATGCTCCTTACTATTTCAGTAAGTTAATGGCTGATTTATTAAAAAATTGCGAACATTTTGCTGTGCCTTATTTAGATGACATAGCTATATATTCACTTACCTGGTCTGATCACATCCAACATCTTAAATGTGTTCTGGAGAAGATTCGATTTGCAAAATTGACTGTAAAACCCCTTAAGTGCAAATTCGCTCAACTTCGTGTAAAATATTTGGGACACTTTGTAGGACAAGGTCAAAGAACACCAGGTGATATTAAAGTGAAAGCCATTACCGATTTCGAACGTCCCTCAAGCAAAACCGAAGTACGAGCTTTCCTAGGTCTTGTTGGGTACTATCGCAAGTATATACCAGAATTTTCGGTAGTTGCTGCGCCTTTATCCGACCTGTTAAAAGGGAAGTCCAAGAAAGGAACTGTAATATGGAATAATAACTGCGAAAAGGCATTCATAGAATTAAAGAACACTTTAATAAAGAAGCCTGTACTTTACAGTCCAGACTTTCAAAAACAATTTATCATTCAATGTGATGCCTCAAACTTAGGAATAGGTGTAGTTTTATCTCAGAGAGATCAAAATGAAAATGAACACCCTATCCTATTTCTGAGTAAAAAATTTTCGAAATCTGAGAAAAATTATAGCACTATAGAAAAGGAATGTGCAGCAATAATTTTTGCTGTTACTAAATTAAAATATTATTTAGATGGTCAGTATAAATTTATTATCGAAACTGATCATAACCCTTTAGTTTGGTTAAAACATCATACAGGATCTAATCCCAGACTTTTAAGGTGGGCCTTGGTGCTTCAAAGCCTAAATTTTGATATTGTTCACAGAAAGGGCAAATTACATCAGAATGCCGATAGTCTCAGTAGAATGCTGAATAACCAAACTTAATTATTTTCTTTTTTTCTCAGATATTAAATTAAATTTTTTTTAATACAAATTTCAATTGTTGTTACATGTGTACATAAAAAAAAAAAAATGTTTTTTATAGTAAAATGTGTCTATTTGTAAGTTTAGTTAAGATTGAAAATTCTGTTGTGTTAGATAATTATTTTGTGCTATTTTGATATAATTTTATTTTATATTTAATATTATATAATTCCATATAATTTTGTGTTTCAGCCAGAGTCCGATTGATCAGGGCTATCTGTAATACTAAATTTTGCTCTTTGTTGTTTGTGTGTGTTTTTTTTCTTTTTTATTTGCAGGTTGATTTCCTTAGAATGAGAAAAAGAAAAAGAAAAAAAACCCCGGGGAAGGAAGGAATAATTTAGTCTGTAATGTCTCATCGTCAGCACTTGAGATTTGAAGAGCCTCTTATGGAGAGGGTGAGTAACGAGATGGTTGGCGCCAGAAGTGGTCTGAAGAAGCTGCGATTTTCTCTTTGTTTTGGAGTGGCTTTCCATCGGCACTTCGATTTCGAGATCCTATTTTTAATTTTAATTTCAGAGAGACTCTGATTGTACGCGAAGCAGGCGAGTGAGATGGTCGCGAACCCAAACATGGCTCCTTGTAAATTTTGTTCAATTTTTAATTAAATGTGTATGTTTCAAAATTGGAGTCATTTATTTGTTTGTTTGTTTCATAACAATATTCACATATCTTTTAGATCAAAAACGATGCAAATATGTTTTACCTGAAAACAGGACTAGTATAAGAATTTCTACATTCATTAAATTTACTAAAGTTTATATCAAAAGACGAATAAATAACATACATAATTCTAATTCCTATAAATAATTTAACCAGTTAATAGAATAGATAATACGCTGTATTAAAAATAGACTTCGACTACTTCTATAGTGTATGATATACATCAAATATGTCAAACAATTGTGAATTTAATCTTAACAAGTTGTGTATTTCATTAAGAGCTTTGCAAAAACGATAAATTTGTATAATTTCTAATTTGATAAATTTAGCTTAAGCTTAAAAACTGTCGATAGAATTTTATTTAATAAATGACAAGTTCTAAACTAAGGAAAATTTACAAGTCCCTATTAGTGCTATTTCCCCACTGATAATAAAGCATGGAAGCCACTGAAGCGAAGGTTAATTTATATCTAGTTAATTTAATTGTATGTGTTTAAAAGATATAAATAGATACATTAATTGTATGTGTTATTAAAAGATATCATTTTACTCTTTAAAAAAAACTCGGTAAAAGTTACCAGATCGGTACGAGATTGGCGCGATTTCAAATTTTGACACCAAGCGCTCTACAGCTCTGTCGCCAACCTATATTACGTCACTACGCGCGATAAATGTCAACCAATAACGATCGCGTTCGAACTTCAGCTTTGAAATCACGCGTTTTTTCGAATTCCAAATATTAAAAAGTTGAATATTTCATTACAATTAAATACTGTAGAAGTTTTAAAATTCGAATAAATAGAAAGGAAATTTTTATCACTTGATTTTAAATATACCGAGCAATGGCGCCCACCTTAAAAAAAACATCAGTGTAGCGCTACCTACTGCAGTGCCAACCTGGCAGTAAAACTAAATTTCGAACGTTAACAAATTTCAATTTTTGCTTAAACTCGAATTTTAAATATACCGAGCAATAACGCCCACCTTAAAAAAACATCAGTGTAGCGCTACCTACTGCAGTACCAACCGGGCAGTAAAACTAAATTTCGAACGTTAACAAATTTTACTTTTTGTTTAAACTCGAATTTTAAATATACCGAGCAATGGCGCCCACCTTAAAAAAAACATCAGTGTAGCGCTACCTACTGCAGTGCCAACCGGGCAGTAAAACTAAATTTCGAACGTTAACAAATTTCACTTTTTGTTTAAACTCGAATTTTAATATAACGAGCAATGGCACCCACATAAAAGAAATTTCAGTACGCGGCACATTCTAACACTAACATGCAATACACACAACTTAAAAATTCATATACTTATTTTCTTACTACCATCACGCTCTAAATAAAAAAAAACGTAAGTTCAATACATTCTCATCCATAGTTAATTTTCGCTAGCAACACACTAACTCCAAAATTCGAATATCGAAACTAAATTATTAAATATTATTCTATAATAGTTCCAAGGGTTACATACAAAACGCGCTTGTCACGCGATCATGTTACCCAATAAACGAAAACACGTCATACATACGTAATCCGAACCGTTAAACCAGTTTGACGAACTTATCGCACCAGTTTATCGCCTGCTTGGCGCATTTTACCCTTCGTACCGATCTCTTCACTTTAGCAAAAAACTTTTTTTTAAATATTAGTCATAAATGTTGTTATTAAAAGAATAAAAACATGAAGTAAAAGCAGAAATTATTTATAATTCAGCATCTACAGTCAGTCACAAAAGTCTACGTACATACTCTAATTTTCGTATCTTTTGAAAATAACTCAATTTCGAAAATTCAATTTTATTTTCACAATAATTTCTCATGCTAACTCAGAATAAATAAATAAAATTAAACATATTTGTTAAAACGTAATGAAAATAACCTACGTTTCAAATTATGTGGTCACGAAAGTCTGCATACAGAGACAGGAAACTGAAATTTTTGGCAATAAACAAAAATAAAAATACCATTAATACTTGGTAGGCTCTCCCTTTGAAGCAATGACCGCACACATTCGGTTTGGCATCGAATTCACCAGGTTCTTTGTTGTTTCAGATGAAATTTGGGACCAAGCCAGCTGCATATCTTTCTTTAAGGTTTCGAAGCTGGAATGGTTGTTGTCGTATTTATCTGTCGACTTCTTCACAAATGTGTTCGATAGGGTTAATGTCTGGAGACTGTGGATGTGAATGCAACTGTTTGGGCGACTTGTAGAGCAGCCATTCCTTCACAATCTTTGCTGTGTGCTTAAAATCATTGTCTTGTTGGAAGACAAACTTATTCCAAGTTCCAATTTTCTGATTGATTCATGTAGGTTGCCTTGCAAAATCTTCAGGCATCCAAAACGATCCATAGTACCCTCGATGAAAACCAGATTGCTAACTCCAGCTGCGGTCATGGCACCCCAAACTATCACACTGCCTTCACCTTGTTTTACGGTGGGAGTCTAATTCTCAGGGTTCATTTCTGTGTTTTTTTTTCCTCCAAACTTTTCTCCGGCTATCATTTCCAAAAACGTTGAGCTTGCTCTCGTCGGTGAACTCCAAAACTCAAAATCCTTGTCAATATGTGCAGATTACAAAAGATACGAATGGTTTCCTTCTGGGAACTCTGCCATTGTAGCCGGCCGATCAAAGAATTCTACGGACATTTTCTGGGTGTACCTGCTTTCCAATTTCTGTTGCAATTTGATCCGCTAATTTTGGGGCACTAATTTTTGGATTTTTCTTCACTTCTCTTACAATGGCTCTTGCTTCTCGATCATTGAGCTTCCTTGGACGACCACATCGACATTTGTTGAGCCCACGTCCGCGTTTCACAAAATATCTGTAGATTGTTTGCACAGTCGACCAACTTTTGGAGTAAGATTTATTTTCACATTTCAATTTTACTACCAAATATCGAAGTTCTAAAGATGTTTCTTTTCCCTGGTTCATTTTAAAGCAATTTGCTATTGTATTATCATGGAAAATACTAACGATCGACTAACTACAAAAATGCCACCTCAAACTTAAGTAACCTTCAACAAATCTTTATATGTAAATTTTCTCTTCTCAACCCATCGTGTGTATGCAGATTTTTGTGCACGCTAATTTTTACATATTCACATAATTTCCCAGAAGATGATAGTTTGAAACCTTTTAATTATGTAAATCCCAATTTTTAGTGAAAAAGGAAATATTTATTCGATTTTGCAAATTGAAATATAACTCGGTTTTGAAATGTGCCCTATTTTAAGGTTATATGTACTTTTTTTACTGACTGTAAAATGTTTGTACTGAATTACATTATGTTCAATTTTCCCTTGTTTTCTTTCATTAGATAATGTTTTTAATTAAATGCATATGTAAGCTATCGCAGTAAATTATGAAATATTTAAATTGTTAAATATTAGAATGCAAATTATTTAATTTTTAAAATAAATTTCACTACATATATGTCAATAAATTTTAATAAAACACATACATTTTTTACTGTTAACTGTTTATATCATTACAAATTTTTGTACGCGCATTTGTCTTAAAATATCTCAAAGATGTAAAATACATAGATTTTGGGCAGAAATAGCTCAATTCAGGAGGGTTCTATATTAAAATCTGCATCTCTAGTGATTTGGTGAATTGGCCAGTTTTAGTGAGATTCTTGGTGAAATTCCTTCCACGTCAAGACAAATATGAATACCACCCACGGGAATAGAAGGGTTACTAGTGAAGATAAAGATGCCAGAGGGCATAGTTGGTTAAAACGCCTGTCTAGTAAACAGGAGATCGCGAGTTCGTATCTCGCTGATGGATTGTCATCAACCTATTTGGGGCCACTTAACAATTTTTGTGTGTTAAAAAACTACAATGGTTGGTTAAACAGGAAAGTCAAATTCAATTTTAAGGTATCCAATACAAATCATTATGAATAGCTAGAAATCTCACGAAATTCGAAGACCAAGAGTGAAGAGTCTTGAATGCTATTCTAGTCCACAGAAGCTGTAATCTGTCTGAGGTATTTGTGTTTGGAAGCTATTTCCTGTTGTATTAACTAAATTGCAGCTGTGTATTTGTAATTTGTACAGCTGGAATTTTCTTATCCTGCAGAAATTGCTACGAATAAGTCTTTTGATTTTTAAAATTTTGTTTTAACGATTCATAATCAACACAAACCTCGATATACAATACAAAATTGCAGTAATCGAATCTTAAGCATGAAACTAAATTGTTAGTCGATTCAAATATTCAGTTAAAAACTATATGATTATTTTTACTTAAGCGAGATTTTTCCGAGTCCCTAGTAAATATCGATAATTCCTAAGATCTGAGGGATAAGCTTAAAATTTTCCAGGTTCTTATCTTGTCATTCATACGATTTATCGTGCGGAGTGGTTATCAGTGCGAAGGTGACTCATCTAATCCGAAATCCGAGTGTTGCTGAACTATCATTTCTCCACTACTTGCTTGCCACGAATGGTCTCGCATCCTGTTGAAAAATGGCTGTGGGTAAGGTAAGGAAGGACAACTGGCTCCATCACCTCGGAGATGTAGCAATGGCTGTTTAAATCGGCAATGCGTACTACAGGAGTGCGATAATGTATGTGTGATATCCAACACCGCCCCACACAATACCCGTTGTGGTGGTGCATATAACGTAGCTGTTCAGCATCCTCTCTAGACGGAATCCCGAGACTCGAATGGGACCATCGTAGTGTTCCAGACAGAAGCGTGACTCGCCAGTAAAGACAATTTCATTCCATTCTGTCGTCCACATTCTTCTTTCATCGCACCATTGGTTTCGGAGATGTTTGGTTCTGCATCAAGGGTAGATCACACGTCTTGTGAACAGATCACTCTGCTGCAAACGGCGTCGAATAGTATGGACAGACACTGGATGATGCGTTACAGCTTGAATTCGGTTCGTAATGTGGCTGAGCGATCCGTTACTGACAAGTGCACAATTTGCCTGTTATCACATGAAGCGGTACACTGAGGTGGATGCGATCGAACGCGTCGATCCGTTGTACCCTCCTGCATCCAACGATCATATATCCGCATTACAGTTGTTGGATTTCGTCCAACACGACTACCGATTTCCCTGAAAAATAGGTTGGTTAGTTAGGTTTTATGGCGAAAGGTCCAAAAATGGATATCCTGCGCCAAAAGTAAGGTTTTAGGAGATTTTTTATTTATTATTTTTTTAAGAAACCCAAGCAACATTGTAAGTTTTTAAAAAACAAAAATCACAGTGTACATATATTTTTAAATCTAATAATAAATCATGAAAAGCAAAAAATCAAAAGGACATATTTTTTTAAAATTTATAAAAAAAAACACAAACTAAATATAATGTAAGAAACCCACTGCCCTCAAAAAGCAAATAGGTTACTGTGGAACGCTTTCCCAAGCGATCCCTGCAAGATAATCCACAATCTCGGGAGGCCACTATCCTTCCTCTGTAGAACTAGGATATATTATCAAAAAATGAACTGTTTTCTACGAGGCATAATTGATAATTTTTTGAAAAACACCACATATAAAAAGCACAATAATTGAAACAGTCGAAATCTCCAAGTCTTAAATATAGAGCTTTGAATGTGCGTCAGCGCTGAAATTTTAATGATTTGCATATCTCACCTTCGCTAATGCATGTTGTAAATTTCATGTTATTTACATGTTTCCTTCTGGGTGTTGCATTTAGTGATCACCAGTATATTAACGAAACTTCACTTCATTATGCAAAACATTTTTGAAAAGTAAAATTAACTTATGTGTATACTTCGTGTTAAACCAGTAGAATTTCAGGTTTTCACGTTTAAACTGAACTTCTCAGTCAAGTTTTTTGTTTCTTTATTTTACAGTACACACATATTTCTACGAACTGTATAGTTGGTCTCCAACATTGTATGCAATTTTAATTCTCATTATGAACTAGTTTTGAAAAATCTTAGTGAACTCATTTTCCTGCATTTCGTTCGCATTTATCTAACTTTTTTACTCTTTCTTTGTGATTGAGAAACTTGGATCGACGTTTTTATTAAAGAATCGTTATTCCTTCGAATTGAATATAACAATTGCCGAAATATGTTAAAGGAATTACTGTGGAATTTCTCCCGCATCATATAATTGTCCATGCACCAAAGTATAAATATCATGAGCAATTTCTGCAGAGAACGGCTTGGAATTGCTTAATTTGATTGATAATCTATACAGGCAAATGCACTTAAAAAAACACTGCTGATTCAAATTTCATTTCAGAACTTTGTAGATTCATATGTAACTTGTACACAAGAAGCGTCAGATGATTAAATGTTTAAGAAAATATTGAATGAAGATGAAAAACTTTGATATCAAACAAGAAAATGACACAGTACTTGAAACCAGATGAATTGCTAGCAAGATTGAGATTCTTTTCTTAGAAAACAGTGAATTACTTTCCGACGTCGAAAAAAATTAAAAATTTAGTTTTGAAACAGAAAAAATAAGTGATTTTTCTATTTCAAAACTACATTTTAATAAGTGATAAGGTAGTTTGATAAAATATCCAGTTTTAAGAACTATATTATCGGCCCCCGAGTTCGAAAAAACAACCGTCACTCTGCAATATTATGAAAAAAAAAAAACATCTAAAGTAACTTTTTATTTCTATTTTCAAAACATTTCTTTTCAGTTCATTAGGAGCATTCCCCATATAAAATCTACACCAAATAAGCAGGCTGTTAGTCGGGTGTAAACTAAATTCATTGAACCAGATGTTTTTTTTTATCCCTTTTTTTCTCATTTCTAATTTTCATTTTATACTGTTATATTCAGATTTTTCAATCTGATCACGCATAGGAACCTTTAATAATTTCTAACATGCATTAGAAATGCACCTAACAACGTGTACTTTTTAATAAAAAATAAAATTCACTGTTGAATTGCTATGTGAAAATCATAAGAAATGATCTTACAATTTACCAAAGATCGTATATTAACTTATAAGGAAAGAAGAGACAAAAAATTCATTTCTGAAACGAGACATTTTCCCCCAATAATCCTTTAGTGTGTTAAAGCGTACTAGTGTAGCGAAACAATACAAAAAAATTTTTTTATGAAAAGTTCAGGAGCACTTTTATTTCAATAAAAATTCGCATTTCATAAATAACTCAATTTTCCGAACACATTTTATAAATATTTAAATTTCCGAACAAGGAGACATTTCAAATTACTTTTCAGTGCAGTAACATTTACAGAATTAAATGCAAAATATTAAATCATAAAACCAATACGAGTTCTTAATTTCTGAGAAATGAGCATTTAGATTAAACACACATTTACACTAATCACAAAAGAAATTTCAGTCAGTAATTGGTTTAAAAATACGTGAGCCTTGTACTGGCTCCACAACTATATTCAATCGGATACTACAGCAATAAATAGACGTTTGCATTCTTTCCTAAATGCAAAATCTTAAAATTTATATTTTTTAAACAAAAACATTACATTGACCGTAGCAAAAATATATATTTGTTTACTTTTAAATATTACTTTATTGTCTGAAATCTAATGTTTTAAAGACTGGATACAGGATAGACTTTGTTTTATTATGCAATTAGCTTCTTTGTAGCTCAAATTTTCAGACAAATCGGCGAAATTTAGTGATTCGTGGGAACTTTTAAAGAGCCTTCTTACATTGGAGATCAAAATTAATAATTCAAATTTGGTACCCTTGGATTAAACTTAAATAAATGTATGGAGAATCTTCCTTAGCTTCACACGTTGTAGCAAATGTATATATATTTTACCTTTTAACAGGTGTCATACACTACATTTCAGCCAAGTCGAATCCATGGCCTTTCAATGTCGTTTCAATCAATTTACACTAGAGGTATTTGACCAAGATTAGTTGGTTGACGACCTCAATGATCTTTTTGACGAGGGATAATTAAGCAGGAACCTACTGTTTTAAGTGAATTTGAAACCATTGCAAACGCTTAGGCTCAAACTTATGGTTCAAAATAAATTCGAAACCATTCGCACTAAATTTTTTGTACACGAGATCACTAAACTAGATCGGAAACTAGTTTGACGTAGATTCCGAACCACTACAAACACCCAAGCCCGAGATGGAAGTTAGACCCATGAACTATAGAGCGCAAGGTTCGGATCGATGGTTATTCATCTGCCAGCTCGTGGTGGGATTCAAACACTCGATTGTTTTAGTTTGTTTGTCGCTCAACTGTCATTTTTTTGCACACGAGGGCTAATTAGACCGGGACCTACGGTTTAAAGTGGATTCCGAACCACTACAAACATTCATGCTCAAGGTGGGATTCGAACCCATTAACTGTTGAACCGAAGGCAATCAAACACACGAACTACTGAACTAAAGACCTGAGTACTGATTGAGATAGCACTACCTGAAAATCGCATCTTTTTCAGACAACAAAATTTTTATTTATTAGGTGTAGTATTAGAAGAAACAAGAATATTCCAAAGAATTCATAATATTTAAAAGCCAATTATTTTATGACTAAAGCTAACTTTTAATGCACAGCAAAAAACAACCAAAGAATATAACAGAAATTTAAAATACATGCAAAGATAGAAATTAAGTATTCATACACCATTGAAAAAATGCCTCTATATGATATAAGCTTCAAAATTTGTTTCCCATTTAAAAAATTTACTAGCTCCTTTTATTTAATGAAGATAAAAGCATCTATCTCACTATATATTCCAATCTCCTCAATCAATTGCTTTTAGAAATCTTTTGTTACTCTTTCAGTATGAACAAATCTCCCAAATTCTCTTCTACTCAGTCATAAAGGAATGAAGATCATGTCTTTTGGTTTGGGTTCTTACTGAACAGTAATTTATTTTACACAAAATAATTCAACTAGAATCTACAATTTATAGATTTTGTACAATTGCAAATCATTCAAACTTAAAAAAAATGAAAACATATCAATGCAAATCATCCAACTGTTTATCGTTCAGACATTTGTTTCCCCACAAAGGCTAGCTCAAGAAAATACACAAATGTAATATTTTTTGTCCACATATGAATACCAAAGTTAAAATACTTATAATTTTATATTCGGCAGAAAATTACTATTAAATGCTGCTGTATATAATGTTTTTTTAATCCAATACATGCCAAAAAATTGTTCCAATTTATTTTATTGCCAGTACTTTTGCAACAGTCATACTCATAAACGAACAAATTGCAAACATTTAGTTAACTACAAAAAGTGAGGATTTTCTAAAATAGTATTATGTGCAAACATGACTGTACAAATCAAAAAATATTTAATACAAACCATGCAATATGAAGGTCTGTTTACAAAAATATTTTATTCAATCTACATATACTGGATGGATCTAAAATATTTTCCTCATAACTCATGTCATATAAGATAGGAACATATTCCTATAAGATAAAAATAAAGAGTAAACTTAAAAAATGCAGTGATTAAAATCATTTGTAATTGGCCAGGGAAAGGCAACAGTGAAAACTGCTGTAAAGAAAGTGCTAAATGTGAAAATTTAGGATACAAAATTTCAAACATTTCATTTATTCATTTTTATCAAAATATAAAGTAGAAAAAATGACAACACTGATACAATCAGTTATTTATTAAAATTTCAAGTTAAGATTGAAACAAGTTTTATATTGCGTTGCTGACATTATTACATGAATTCGAAAATTCATTTATTTCGTTGCTAGTAATAGAAATATATTCAAACATCAAAGTAGCAAATTATTTTAATTTATAATTAAACTTTATTACAATACGGCACAGAATAATCAAACTCAAAGATGACAGAAAAATAGAACCACTTCACTGGAATTCAGAATAAAACTGCTATATGCTTTAGTGAATATTTGAGTTCATAACACTCCAGTGATAAAAATAAATATTGAATATGAAATTTCTTATAAATTATAAATACTTTGAAAATGATTAACATTTCAGCAATTCGTTTCACCAAGAAACCTAAATCTTAATATTTAGGTCAAGCACTAGCTTTTATATTTAAAGGAGTTTTCTTAATAAAGGAGTTTAATTGCACTATTACAAGAAATTGTATTTTGTATTGCATTTGAAATAGTTCAAAGCACAATTTCTCATGTTTTTAAATGCAATGAAAATCAAATAATCGATGGAATGTTTAAGGCACTACGACAAGGTAATTTGAAATTAATAAAGAAATTTTTTAGTCATTTACATTCAAAATCATGATTCAATTAAATTACAATCACTGGATTCGGATTCACAAAGGGAAGAAATTTTAAAATTAAAAATATTTTTAGCCGTAGCACAATAATGAAAACCATTAACACACAGATATTGATTTAACTGAAATAAATAAAAATATGCTACAGAAACAAGTATTTTAACAATATGAACATAATTATACAAGACAGTTGAGTACAAATTGTGAAATACATTAAATAAAATCTAAACATTTTGGGGAACACTGAGTGATTATTAAAAATAGCCTAATCTGAAAAACATAAGTGATTGATGTGAATAACAAAAACAGTACTATCTGAAACAATGAATTCATTATGATGTATGACAAGATAAAATTTAAAACATCCGATTTACCTCAAATTGTACACTAGCACATAGCAGCAAAACATTAAAAATAAATTGTAGAAATGTAAGAATAAAACAAAAATATATTTCACATTTTTGCATAGATTTTAATATGAAATTCCAGAAGAACAGAATTTTTGTCCGACTATCCAAAGATAATATCAAGAAATCTGAGTTCAGACATTTGCAAAATACTTAATCAGTTAGATTGAGCCAATTCATAATTAATTTCAAGAATTCAAACTAAAATAGGTTAGATAAAAATGAGAAATTTCATGAATTTGTAAGACAAAGATCAACAAAATTAAGAAGTATAAAAGGCTAAGGAAATTAATTCTGAGAGAAAATAAAATGGCCTATCATTTTCAAAATAATAATTATAGGAATAAACTTCCTATTAGTTCATTGATATATAAGTAAATAAAATGAAAGAATATGTATGAAAATGTCCACCAAATCTTTCCTTAAAGTGAATATCAATTTTCTAAACAAGGAATCATAAGTAAAAATTACAGCTTTGAGAAGTAAAATTAGTGTTTAAATTTAAGTTATTTACATACAAATTGAAACAAAAAATCAACAGAAAATATATATGGACACTTAATGTCAATACTTTTCAAATATAGAACTGAAATGATTAACTTTTACAACAACTGTGTACTTTACCCAATTTCAATAAATATGTCCAATGTAGCTGTGAACATAAAAATAATTCTATTTCAATAGAATAGAAAAATAATTCATTGGTTTATACCGGATAGTCGGCGTTAATTTTGTACTTTCAAAATTTAATTCTACATCCTCTTAATTGATAAAATCCAGTTACCTTAACTATGTGATTCATGCTCAAATTAAGCATAAAATCTGAACAGCAAAAAATGATAGTGATGGCAGAATTCATTTTGTGGAACGTCTCGATGGCTCTGAGGCAGTTGGTGGTGGAGGAGGCCCTCTTCTATCCAGAGTGTCAATATATGACATCAACAGTTCATGACGCTGATCAGCTATGCACTGTAAAACCAAATATCGCTTGTCATTTTGCAAGACCTTCTCTATATCATGCAGATGATCAGTTTCTTCTATCAGTTTTCGAGATTTATAAGTTATAATTTTTGTTTCTTTAAGAAGTTCCCTGAAATCTGCTTTTGCTGCAACCATTTTGTCTTTCAAATACTCTTTAAATTCTTTTTCACATTTCCTATCACTAGAGGAAAATTTAGAGCACCTGGGATCATCTTTTATCAATTTTTTGAACTCCTTCCATGTTGAAGTTAAAGAAATGTCCGGTTGTTCATCTAAAAGTTCACGAAATTTTTCTTTCTTTTTTCTACAAAGAAAATTTATGTGCTCTTCATAAACTTTTTCTCTTTCCTCACGTTCTAAGCAAAGAACATTTTCCCACCTGTGATCTTTGCGTAAGGTTTTTTTCACCTCATGCCATGACAAATCAGGAGAACGAACTAAATCAGTCAGCAATGCTTTAAAATGCTGAACAGCCTCATCATGTTTATGTAGTTCTCTTTCTTTGTCACGTTCACGCAAATGTGTAGATAAGGTTCTCTGAACTTCCTTTTCGCGCATTTTAATACTAGCCTCAACTCGCTCTTGTTTTTCACGTTCTTTAGTTGTATCATCTTCTGCATCACGGGATATTTTACTGACATAATCTTTAAACCAGTCTTCACGCAAAGAGCTACTATCAACTGCTTTGTAACGAGGATCCTCAGAAAAACTTTTTTTCATGTCACTCCATCGACTATGCTTATCTAAACAGTGTTCTTTTAATAATTCAATAAAATCTTTTTTGGTCCTTTCTCTTTGGGTTGATCTTTCATCTCTTTCTTTTCTACGAAGATCTACTAAAAAGTCATTAAACATAAGTTCTTTATCCTTGATCTTGTCTATGGCTTTAAATCGATTATCTTTACCATAACGTTGAGCAAAATCACTAAAAGTGGATTTAGCCGTCAAGTTAGACTCTTCCAATAGTTTCTTAAAATCTTCCTTGCGCTCTCGCATCTTTTTCCGTTTTTCATTCCTTTCTTCTTCTGCACGTGCTTTAACATATTTTTCAAATACTTGCTTTCTTTCTTTAGATGTAAGTAACAAAAATCTGGGATCAAAAACAATTTTATGTAATTCTTTTTCCCAAGTTGAAAAAGCAGAAACATCCCTTTCAATAAGCAAATCTCTGAACTGTTTCATTCTTATTTCAAGTGCCAATCGGGATCGTTCTTTAGCAGCACGCAGCTCTGCTTCAAATGCAGACTCCTTACCTGGTGTAATACTTGTTTTAACTGGAACAGTTTCATCTTGTTTTGAGCTATCTTCTTCTTCTGCTTCCTTTTCCTCGAGTTTAATTTTTTTCGAGTCAGGTGGTGCATCACTTTTATCAGCTTCATTTTCACTTTCTTCTTGAGGTGGGGGATTTTGAATCAATTTTTCAACATCAACACGTCCTTTTAATTCATCAGGCATTTGCCATACAGATACTCTGGTACTGGGTTTAAAGAAAAATGCTCTATCATCATTGGTCCAAACGACACACCAGGCACTGCCAGTGATTCGAGTGCAAGAAACTGGACGAGACTTATCGACTTGTTTTGTAGAAGTTTCTTGCTCATCAGCCTTTTGTTCTTTTTCTTCTTCATTTGCAGCATCACATTTTTCAGCAGGAGCTTTTTCTTCATCATCAGTTCCATTTTCTTGAACAGATGTTTGATTGTTCATTTCTATTTCTTCTTGTTCTGTGTGTGTGTTTGTTTTTGCTGCAGAAGATTCTTCTATTTCCATTGAAGGTTCTGTGGGAGATTGAGTTTCAGCAGTTGTATCATTTGTTTCAGCTGCTTTTGCTTCAGAAACTTTTGTATCAAATGGATTTTGCCATGTAGATTGTGCTGTCACTGTATTATAATAGTATGTTCTGCCATCAGCCACCTTATATTCAGTCCAATAACTTTTTGTATCTTCAACAGGTACGTTGTTTTCTATAGTTTCAACCTTATTTTCTACAGTCGTATTTGTAACAGTTGTGTCAGAAGGAATTGTTACTGCAGGAGCACCCATTGCAACTGCTGGAAAAGCAGGTGGTGGCATTCCAAAAGGTGGATAACCAGGACCTGCAACCAAACCAGGAGGCATTGCAAAAGGTGGGGGAGGGCCCATACCAAAACCTGGTGGGGGCATCATTCCAGGTGTAGGCATGGGACCCATTGCTGGCATAGTAGCCATTGGAACAAATTGAAATTGATTTGGAGTATTAACAGCAGAATTATGATGCGACTCATTTTTGTGATTTTCATTTTTTGAATTAGAATCAAATTCGATTGAATTTCCAGTTGCAGCTGCAAGAGCTTCTATTTGGTTTTGATGCAGTATTTTAACATTCTCTGGCTTTGTCCAAGATGATTCACGCGTGTAAGCATTGTAGTAATACAATTTATCCTGATTTGTTTTCGTTTCTACCCATATTTCACCACTTAAGTCTATGTTAGAAATGACATTAGATGAATTGTTATTTTGAACATGGTTGCTATTTGTACGATTTTGATTGTGATTTCCCACAGATCCCCCACCAGGTCCTCCTCCTGGTCCACCACCTGGAGGCGCACCAGATGGTCCATTTGGTCCACCACCAGGAGGTCCACCATGACCAGTAAATCCAGGTGGAGGAACTCCAAATGGTGGTATCATTGGAGGTCTCTGAAATGGACCTTTACCAGGAGGCATTCCAGGTTGCGGTTGCCTGGATGAGCCATACTGATTTCCACCCATGTGTTGTGGAGAGCCACCGCCAAAATGAGGGCCAGGAGGTGGACCTCGTGGCATATTGCCCTGTGGAGGCCCACGCATATTCATAGGCGACATACCTCTTGGTGGTGTGTGCGGTTGAGGATAGTCATTTTCAAACACAGGCTCTCGAGGACCTCTGAAATTTGGTGGAGGACCATTATCAGGCATCATTCGACGTCGCATTGCAGGGGGACCTCTTATAGGGTGACCATGAGGGTGACCTGGTGGACCAAGTGGTCCAGGCCCAGGTGGACCATGGGGTCCATGCATAGGCTTATCGAAGTGCATATTCCGCTGATGTTCAGGGAAATAATCAAAATCCTCATTAAACATTCTTCTTTAGAAAACTAAACTCAAACAACTGGTTTTGGTCTAGTTTTGAAAGTAATTTTCTTTTTAACAAAGGCTAACAGTTCATACTGCGATTGTAAGTGATGATTTCCATAAGAAACAGTAGGTGGACTGACAGCATTAGGCAATCTTGTTCTTTTGAGTACAGCCAATGGTGGATTGCTTTCTACCACTTTCCCATACAGTGTTTGATGTCCAATAATCAAGAATGGTCTTTTCTACAGAAAAAAAATTTAAATTAATAAAATATAAACATTTCAATCTCTAATTTGTAAGTGACATTTTGTAGTTCAAATTGTTTTGTTTATTTAATTTAAAATAAAGAATATTAATGAACCCAATACTATTATTTTCACCTTCAAATTAATATTTCACATTCTTAAACCATACAAATGCAATAAAATTTGATTTTGATAAAAATTAATGCATATTACTGAGCAAGTATACTAATTCATTAAAATCTTACTATCATTCACTACTTAAAATTAAAATAGCAAACATTTTGTATTAATCCAAATTTTTTTTAGCCATTTTTGAAATTTCCATTTTTGAGTTACTCAAACCTAATACTCGAGATAAAGATAAAATAAGGGTTAAATTTATTGCTGTATGGCAAATTATCAGATAAGTTTAATTCAATAGGAATAGTTTAATGTGTACTTCAATTCACAAATACACGTATCAGAAGTTGAGGTGACCAGAATACTAACAACTCAGTTACCAACTTAACCAAAAAACTTAGTCATAACAAATTTGTGAAATTGAAGATAAAATCAAGTATATTTGTGTGCATTATCTAGCTTTTTGAACACTGCTATACAAAATTATAATTCTCTACTAGAAATCGATTTTAAGAGAGTTTTATTTTCTTCAAAAATAATCACGTTTTTATTAACAAATAAATAATACATAATAAATCAGATGCAATTATAATTAAAGCTTAACACTGTAAATATTAATAATCAAAACAAATAAAGATAATTCATTACTATACCAAATAAAAAATTAAACTAATACTGATAAAATATATGAGCATATTTATCACTTCAATTCATGCATAACGACTATCAACTTTTAGAATTTTTGGCTTTAATATAAATGAGTCAGCAATACAATGAATTTTAAGACTTCAGGTTACTTTTAAAATGACTTTCTCAAGAATATATTAAGTTAATACATTTAAACCTATCAATAGGTACTCAAAAGTATTCTTTAAGTGACTTAGACTTATTTGTAGCTCAACAGTAATTTTTTGCATAAAAGAACTAAATAGACTGGGACCTAGTTAAAAATGGATCCCAAACCAATACACATACATACCCAAGGTGGAATTTGAACACAAGAATTATTAAATCAAATGCTAGAGAGCTAACCATTCTGTTGCAAATTAAGTTTTCTTTGATAATACAGAACACAAACACATAGAAACATTTGCAGTATTCCATAAAAATCACCCAAAATTGGTAGCATAAGCAATTTATATTTTCTTTAAATTTTTTACACATGCTGATGCTATAGCTTAGTTAAATAACTTTGAAATTTGACAAGGCAGCAAAAATTTCAAGGGATATGTAATTAGGCAATTACCTTCATTTTAAATGGCCTCCAAACCACGACTAATATCCACATCTGAGGTGGGGGAAGGGGAGTCAAACAAGAATTGTTCAAGTTAAAGGCAAAGTGCTAACAATTTGTGACTACCAACTCCGTTTAAAAGAATATATATATATATATATATATATATATATATATATATATATATATATATATATATATATATATATATATAAGAATTGAATTATAGCTTCAATAGTATATCAAAGTTAAAAATTTTGCAAATTGAATTAATACATACTTTTTAAATTTAAGAAATGTTAAAGAAGCATATGAACCTTATATAAAAAACTGAATACTCTAAGCACAAGATACGGTTTTCCACATTCAACAACCTTCAACTCAAATGGAGTTTCAGCTGGTAACATTGAAACTCTTTTCAGCCCACACAAAAAAATTTGAATTCCCCAGTGATATATCTTAGAAACACTAACTGAAATATTTAGTGTAAGTAAAAAATTGTATGTAAATAGTATTTCAGAAGGTTCATACACAACTTACAAATAAGTTAAAAATAAAGGTTAAGAATTTCTAAGAAATATTTGTCGCAGGTGATGTTCAAGTACAACTTATGCATCCCTATAATTTATTAACCTAAATAGCCACATTAATTCTGGGAAATATAAGCACATTTGTTACATATATTCAAACAAGCATATGAACCAGCAAGACGTACATTTGCTACTATCATAATAAGCAACTTAACAGTATCCATTTTATTATCATAGCATAAACCAACTTCTGCGAGGATTTTTTAGATAGAGTTGAACTTGCATTTGCAAAGAAGGAAAAACCTCAAAGCACTCATTCAGATGCGCATGATCAGAAAGTAGAAACGCAAAATTCATTTCCTTTTGTCCACAACTGGCTGTGATCAAACCAGGACCTTTAGCTTTGGATAGTTGTCTTATCATCAAGCCAGTAATCCTATAGCATATATGTTTACCATATCTAAAGATACAGAAAAGTGTAATACTTTATGCTTGGACAATGAAGACAAAGCTTCAGAACTTAACCACTTATTTATGATGTTTGCATAGTGTTACATCTTACACTCTTCAATAAATTTACTTCTAGTAAGTTTTCATAATATGTTCTTTTGAATATGTAACTGTTCTATTTAATAGATGCATAAAATTTTAAAGACACATGTTAATTAGTTAAGAAAAATCTAAAAAAGTAAAGCATCTTTGAAATAGAATGTTAGACAAATGCCACAAAAATATTATGAACATTTTTTAGAACATTAGAAAATCTATGAAATGAACATTCTTCTGCCAGATATTTTACTAACAAAACGAAAATTCTATCTATTAATTCCTAACATGCAAAACACTTGAAAAGTCAGAAAGAGCACAAGTAAGAGTTTTATCAACACATACCTGACAACAATTAAATTTCTTAAATCTTCTACAAATTTTCATACCAAAACACAAAGCATTAGTTTAAAATTTTTAGGAATAAAAAATTCTATATTATATGTTTTGTAAAATTATACTCTAGATTTATTTATACAATATAAATTTGTATATTAAAAATTTTATACAACTGATTAGAATTTAGATATTCATACTGATACTAAATTATCAATTACCGCTTCAATAAAACTAAATAAACTGCAATAAAACTAAAAATCTATTATTTTATGGATTTTAATCATAGAAAAGTACATTTACAAAAGATTTCAAAATATATATTCCTTCCATTTGTAAAATAATGCTAAAAATCAAATAAATGTTGCAAAATCTAGACATTTTCAACTACTTTCACTTTTAAATTAAAACTCTAAAAATGCACCCAAGGATCAATTTTAATTACTTTCATACACATTAAATTGTTGGAAAATAATTTAACTTTTATTAAATAAGTTTTTCAACAACATAAAATGATTTTTTTCAAAAAATATGGCTACTTAAAAAATCAAAATTGTGTTTAAATGTAGTCAATAAAATAAAATCCATTTAAAGTAGATAGAATTCAAATTAAAGTATAAAATAGATGGAAATTAATTTTAAAATCAAAGAAATTTTTGTTCCAATAAGGAAACATTTTCATTAAAAATTAATATAATGGACCACATTAATAAAAAAATTTTTTGTTCATAAATGACCAATTGGGAATTGTTACAAATAATTACTATCTAGTCATGTTTGGGAAACTGAAGCCAAGGATTTTAGATTCTCGTGCTAATCTGAGGCTTTTGTAATTCAAAATGATTTTATTGCATGAACGTAAGACAGACATACATACATATATATATATATAGACATACATACATATATATATATATTTATATATATATAAAGAAAACCAAACTGACAGCTATATTAATTCAATATAAATTAATCTTCCACAATCAAAGATTTACCTTAAAATATGAATATAGGAAGAAAAAAACTTCTTGACAATAGAAACATTCTTTATTAAAATCTCCACAATACCTATAAAATCTGCATAATATAAGAATTTATCAACAGATTTATGGAATTAAGGTAAATAACAGTCTTGTCACAAGATAATATCAATCTCTTTCACACAAATAAACTTACACATCTCAAACATTCCAGGAAGTTGACTTATTACAGAACATTACAAAATATGAAACATTGAACTTTGACTATAAAATCTATTCTAAAAAACTACATTTTACATCATACAAAAGTGCTACTAAAGTTTTGCCTTATAAAACATCACAAAAATTTTATTTCATTAACTAAACAAATATGCCTATTTCAAAAGTATAAATAAAAATTTTTAATAAGTTTTTCAATACAAAATACCAATCAGTAAAGCACTAGAGATTCAGAACTGGTTTAAATATTATAAAAGAAAACACATTTTCCTCAAAAAATACAGCTAGATCAATAAGAAATCAAGAACATCAAAAAACCCTTAAAATATTCTTTTTTTTTTAAGTATTTTCCTTTTAAAGTTTCTTAAATCAATTAACTACAAACATTTAACAAATTATATTCATAATAAAATTTATATAGCATTTTTTAGAAAAACATTTAATTATAAATATCAAGAATCAAATACATAAAAAAACAGGAGATGGTCGGATTCATTTTACTCAAAACTTTAGCAATTCCAATATTTTTCAATTAACTTCAATTCTAAATAAAAGTCAATTTAATTAGAGAAAATATGAATGACCTAAGATGCCTATAAGGATATCAGTAAATTTTGAAATGAGAACAATTCAATATAAAATAAGGTTTAAAACTATTTTATAACAGTTATAAAATAAATGAATTAGCCACATTGAAATTTACTCAACATGCAATCTAAAATCTGAAACATTTTTTTTAGAATTAAGAAATAGTTTGATAAACAGAATTTTAGAAAAAGTCAACAAACTTGTTATCAGTTTTACACATTAATAATATTACTTACAAAGTGACAATTATACTTCTAAATTTATTAATGCCCACTCAAATTTCTACAGACAGGGAATGTCTTAAAAATAGATTCCTTTCGATAAATTTTGAATGTTCTGTACAAAATTAATTTTAACTGCTAAAAAAGTAATTATAACAAATCATAAAACTCACAGGAATTTATTTTGTTATTAAAAAAAATAAATCATTGGAAATATTTCAGTATCTATGAAATACAAATAAGAACAGTTTCAAATTGTGAAATCAAAGCAAAACCTTATTAATTGCAATATTCAAACTTTTGATTAATGTAAATGCTAATAGTAGAAAATGTTAACTGTATATTAAATATCCCAATTTATATTCAGAGATATAACGTTTGGAAAAATGATTAACATTATAGCTCAATTTTATTTATTTCTCTCTTATTTTGAAAATAAGCATCTTTTGTAACATAAATGTTTTAAGTATCAGATTTTCTTTTTTTAACTGTTGCTGGATTAATGTTTTTAAGTTCCCAAACACAGTTTGGAATTAAAAGCTTTATATCACACTTGACAAAAAATATAATACAAAAATTCAGCTTTACTAAATTAAACAATTTTAAACCCTTGAAACCTATAAAAAAATACTCTAAAATAGTTATGAAAAATTTATTTCTAGTACACATAAATTAAATCCTATACACTAACATAGTAAGACATCTGTCATTAACCCTGAAAAGTAGAATATTTGCTAATGACATAAGAAAAATAAAGGAAATGTTCATTAACCTTGTTCATTAATTACCAATAAAGCAAATTTTTAAATTATTTCATTGAGAAATGCAGTCCTGACAAAAGTAAGCAAAACCTGTCAGATCACTAAGGCACAAATTTTTATATTATATTAGACAATACTTTCATTTAAATAACGTAAGCTTCACTATCATAAAACATATATATTTTGATAGAAAATTATTTTAATATAGTATAACATAAAAATATATTAATGTATATATGCATGTCTCAGAAATTTAAATCGTTAGCACACACACAAGTATGTTTAAAATATTGATATCTAAGTTACTGGCACACTTAACTGTTATAGCACTAAAGATGCATCAACAAATGGTCTTTTTTATTAATTTTATTATTACACACACACAATCTGAGGTGTGTTTCTGACATACATTACTTCACGAGACATGTGGTATCTGTGACAACTGAAATTCTTTTATAATGAATGCATACAGAGTTGTGAATATGTTTAACTTAGTATCAAATACTTGACTAATGTTGATCTAATACTGCTGCTATTGAAAATATATAAATAGTGATTAATGTAATATGCATATAGAAATTACACAGCATATTTTATTCTAGTGAGTATTTGCAAAGTAGTCCACATAACTTTCTAAATTAACCCATTATCTAATTTTTATTATAGCTGTAACAAGAGTTTGTCTTCATAATACATACTCACTCTCAACCTTTACATATGAAATTTAGATATTAAAATTTTGTTAATAAAGTGTTATAATAATTTAGATGCCAAACCCTTCATTAAATCAAGAATAAGTTGATTATAATTTTATTCACAAATGCAATGAAATTGTAACCTTTGAATTTTTTAAAATTAATTATATCTATGTTAAAACTATTTATAAAACAGTTATATTATTTAAGTATTTCATCTAATTTTTTTTACACTTTTATTTCATTATTTTACATTTAATGAACAATTGTTATTTCTTTTTTGTATATTTAATTTTTAAAATTGGTTAGATACCAATGAAACATGCATTTAAGAATAAATGGTTAAAGCTGTGTTATTGTTTTCAGTTTTAAAGTCTGTTTCCATTAAAATGTTAAGTGATCAAAAATCAATTTGCAATACATTTAATCATTTCTAATAAAAAAATGGACTTCTCAAGCTTGCTAATTTAGTACATAAATTTATCAATAACAAAAGCTTTAGTAATGGTTTAAAATAAGAAGTTACACATTGAAATACTTTATTCTTATTATCTTTATACATTCTTATTAAAAGAACTATTGCTATTAACACATTTTACACAAAACCTAACTAATGTATACAATCTTTTAATATCTTTTCTCATTTTAAAAAGTTCATTAATTGGTAAAACTAAAATTCTTTAGTAATATGCATGCCCACCAAATTAAGTGTTTTTTAAATTTATGTTAAGCTTCAAAATAAAATTTGACATTTTCTGACTATTTCACAAATTTTTATTTGCCACTTCTTGTTTGCCTACATAATGCCCAAAATAAAGAATTAACAAATTGAGCTAACATAATTAAAGACATTTTATAAATGACAATTTTTATAATAACTTATTGGCTAACAAAAACTTAAAATTTACTGAAATTCCCTTTCAGATTAATTGTTTCTAAATTTGTAAATATTCTGTATCAAGAAGAATATACATAAAAGTGCCATTATGATAGGATTAAAAGTATTAATTCTGATTCAACACTTTAAAAAATTTTAACGCTATATTTTACATTAGATAAAAACTATAGCATTGACACCTAAATAAGATATAGGATTAAGTGACAAGTGTCAATAGAGAGAAAAATGCTTTTTTAAACAAATTTTATATGCTTTAAACAATTTGAAATAGGAACAAAATTAATTACATTTTGCAATGACTTTCTAAAATTACCACCTGGAAAGAGAAAATTATTTTCAAAATCCTACAGGTCTAGCAGAATTCTTAAAACACAAAATATTACAAATAGTTATAATGGTACAACACAAATTTAATCAGTTTTAGACAAAAATTTAAATTGTACAAACTGAAATCTGTAATTATTCTTATTGATTTAAAGTATTTGAAATTAAAAAAAAAAATTTTACACGTTAATATACAAATAAAAACAAAACAAATAACTGAATCTTTCACTCGCATTAAATTTGTATAAATATATTCATTATACATTAAAAGAAAATTAAATAGAATCTTTGATTATAAAGTATCAAAATTAGAAAATAGAAATAATATAATTCTCAGTTTTGATGAGCCATAATGAATAAACCTGGCATTAAAAATAATTACCTTTGATGAGAAAAATAAATGGCCAATTAATTTTCCAGCGATTGATTCTTTGGTACTACACTCAAGTTCTCCTTGAACTTCTATTATGGTCCATTCTTTTAAGCACTGAGAATCATCATTTCTATGAAAGAAAAATAATTACAGAAATGCATCTCTGAGATACACACAAATTTAATTAAAAAATAATTAAATCCTGTAGCTTATTAAGAAATAACAAAAAAAAACAATCTTAACTATTACAAACTAGATTCATTGATTTGATTATAACATAGAGAAAATTTGTAAATGCATACTAAATGTCTCAATTATCCAGAGCATCAACACATTATATAAGACTTTATTTTAAATAGATCAAAGTGACTTATTTTAGAGTAAAATAATTACAAACACATTTCCATGTGCATGTAGCACCAATTATGAAGTCAAAAACTTACAAGAAAAATTTTATTATGATCTATAAACTTATATAAAGGATATTTTATCAATTTACAAAATGTAAACTTGAATTTGATATAAATAACAATTCAAAATAAATCTTTAAAATAAGACACTCCTCCAATAAAACTACACTATTAATTCTTTATAAGGTACTAAGAAATATTTAGTATAACTAAAAGAAAATAAAGGCATTTAAAAAAATATTTACATAAAAAAGTACTAGTATTTCTTTTGGCACAAAATATTTGTCTTGTCTCTAAAATAGTAAAATGAGTCATATCAAATATATTCCACTTATCTATGTAAAAATAACATTCCCAGCAACAGAACCAACTACAAAATGATAAATTTTAGAACTATTAAGAAACAATAGTTCCTTCCTAGAAAAAAAATTGAAACCTTTCTTTTTAAAGAGAACTTTTCACAATACCTAGCTATTTTAATTGAAGATTGTTGGGAAATTCATTCGTAAGAATTTTAATAAAATCCTTAACTAGTACATAATTTTCTACTATAATGACATGCATATAAAAATAACACGTTATAATATCCAAGTTACTTTAATAAGAATTTTTATCGTACAAATTTATTATAAGCCTCTGATTATGTCTGTATAACAGAAAGCTGGAATTAAAGATTAGTTTTATCATGGAAATCTAATTAATATAATTATGATAGCAGAAAACTTAGTTTCAGATTAAGTTTCAAACTGATACAAGATTTTGTCTTGTGTTTGTGACTATATTTTTCTCACCATAATAACTCTAGTCAAGTAATGCAACTTTTTGGTTTTGAAACAAAATTCCAATGGCTTTCCGAGATTAATCTAGAGAATTTTCAACAAACCATTTTGGCGGTATTAATAGTTCTGCAGCCCTACATCATTCATTATTCAAAAGATGTTTTTATGATAGGCACCATGCTAATTTTACAAATGATCAACTTTTACCAGCTTAACTTTGTTATAAAGACCCTAATAGAGGAGGGAAAGGGGGAAAAACTTTTCAATAAGTATTTCATTACAATATTTCTGGAAAGCTGGAATTACAGTTTTGTCACAGATATATATGTTAATATCATTATGATAGCAGACAACTTAGTTTCAAACTGACACAAGATTATGTCTTGTGTGTGAGTGCGGATATATTTTGCTCAATAATAACTCTTGTCAAATAATATAACTTTTTGATTTTGAAACAAAATTACAATAGATTTCTGAGAGTAAATCTAGAAAATTCTCAACCAATCATTTCTGCAGGATTAACAGTTCTGCAGTCCTAAATCATTCATTATTCTAAAGACTGCTTATAGGATTGGCACCATGCTAACTTTAACAAATCATCAGCTTTTACCTACTTAATTTTGTTACAAAGACCTTAATAGAAAAAACTAGCTTTTCAATATGCATTTCTCATTTCATTATCAACTAAACATATGAATATTCATTCTAATACATGAAACATAGTTGAAAAATCCAGATTATAATATCTTCACCTTACACAAAAAAGTTTCTTTAAATTAAGACATACAGCAACAGTTAATTATTAATCAATTAAATCTTATTCAGAAGATATTTGATACAACATTTACTAACTAAAAAGGCTACCAGTAAAATTGATATCTAAAAATTTTTTCTCAAATAAATCTGTGTGAACTATCCTTTTTAAACATAGATCAGTTTGAAATAATTAAACTACAAAAATTCCAATACTATGTATCAATTTAATAAAATAGAAACTGATTTCATGATTTCATCCATGGTTTTTATTTTCCAAACCCTTAAATTTATAGAGTGACATTGTTATAAATTATAATATAACAAAAGCTATTATTTAAAAAATTGCACATCAAGGTCCTCACATTTACAAAATACTTGGAAGTTATTAACTTACATGCTTTTCTGCTTTTAAATTCTTTTAACCTTTAATATTAAAAGCCTGAAACTATTTCTTGTATTTATTTCACAAGTGTTTTTTCTACTATTTATAAATTATACTAAAATCACTTATGCAAGCCATTTTTTGTTTCACCTAATTCAGTTTTTAATGCCAAATCTAAAAATGTACCTTTTGTACATGAGGATGTTCAGCACAATTAAACAGTACAACTAAAATAAAACTATCAAATTTTATTCCATCTAATTTTAATATACAATATTTATTCTTAACTACTTATAATATTTTAATTATTTTAGGCAAGTGACAATGCTTGTAAGATTGCAATTATAAACTATATTTCAAAACTTTTCACTTTAGAAATATTTTGGTTTTAATGATTTCTTAATATTTGTTAACAGTATATTACAATTTGAAATGAACTTCAGATAATTCAGTTGAATAAAAATGTCAATAATTCATAATATAAAATGATCAAATCAATAATATTTAAAAACAGATGTCACAAAATTTCTATTTAATGAAAACACAAAAATACATAACAAGCCTATCATATAAAGTATTTTGAAAAAATATGTAATACATTTTTAAATGCACACAATAAAAAGAGGGACCTTTATATGCACAGATGCTGCACTAAAAAGCTGCAACAGAAATAATTTAACATGCTTATAAATGTAAAAAAAGAGCTGAACTTTAAATCTGGAATGAGAAGAATGTCAAAGTGAATGGTAAAAATTTCTTAAAAAATGCTACTGTTATAGGAAATTAAAGCAGTTGAAAATGAAAAACTAATAAGATTGTATAACATCACATTTAAATGGTCTTTAATAATTATGGATACTAAAAATGATTATTAATTAAATGATAAATGGTTTAAACAAAATATATAAAAAATAGCAAAAACTAATTCATTATACAAAATTTAAATTAATAATTATAGACCAACAGGATAACTATCACATAAAACTAATAAAAACAAGAGTATTTAAATTTTTTTTTTGTAACTAGAATTTAGAAATTACTAATTAATAAAAATATCCTCAGAAAAAAAACGTTTTTACATACAAAAATTCCTTTTTCTAATGTTTAGATAACATTTTTCAAAGATTGAAAAAATTACAGCAATGATATAATTAATAGGGTATAATCCTTTGAATTTAATATGTGTGTGTGTGTGTGTGATTAGTATTAACTAACAATCTAACAAAGTTGTTAAAACACAAAACTCTAATAGCAACTGAGCGACATTTAACAGGTAAATAGTTTTTTTAAATGGCATTTATAGCTAACATAATATATGCTACATTCCAACTTAAAACTCATCTTGACTGATATGTCCTTCAATCCAGGAAAGTTTTTAGTGTTTAAAAAATCCTAGCACTTTAAATATTAACATACTTACCCAGCTTGCATAATCAACACACAAATTTTAATAATCATAAAGGTTTTGTATTAGTAGCTTTGGTATGATTATACATCGATATGCTTGTGGCAAATCCTCTTTTTAAATCCAATAGTGACATTATCTATTAACACAGAATTTGTAATATATATTCAAAATATATATTGCTTACATAAATAAACACTTTTCTATTAATTTAAGTATATCAGGCACATACAAAAGCATATTTTCAATAGGAACTTTTTTTAAATGTTAAAATTCATATAAAAAAATTTGACTAATAGTTATCTATTGACACATTAGCAATCAAATATGTAGAATATTCTTTGCAGTAAATTAAAATTTTAATCACTAAGTATATGTATACTAAATTTTGCAATGACTTTACAATATACTAACCTCATCAAAAAATGGCAAGATATTCCCAGCTACTCAAAGTAAGTTAAAACCTGAATACCCAGTAAAAAATTACTTAATATTTTTTAGTTACTTAAAACAACCAATAGAAGACAAATTTTACAATACAATTATGTTAACTAGAAATAAATTGAAAGTTGAAATTTACATTCAGAAACACTATTTATAGATGCAAACTTTTAATAATCATTAATTAAAAAACATTCAAAGGTAAATGATTAAATCATTAGGAATAAAACATTCATAATATCTGAGAAGAAAATGGCAATTTATAATTCAAAAAATTACCTATGAAAATAAATTTCATAATACTTTTAAATAATATATAATTTAAAATATAACAGCATGTATGTTTTCACAATTCAAAAACAAGAAAAAATATACAGTGAAATTTTTTGCACTGAAAAATTTAGTTATTTTAAAGAAAACCAGTATTTGATAAAATAAAAATTTTCATCATGCATACATATACATGAAATTAAAACTTTTAACTTTACAAAGTTTATATTAATAAATAGATTCAACAGTTAAAAAAACTTACACAGCGAATTCATCCCAAATACTATAAAAATTTCCTTCATAAATAGATCGTAAAAACATGCCAACAAAACAGTCAATAGAGCTTAAGGTAAAAATTAGTTGCTTTCAACGTTAACTAAGAACATTTTTATTAATAAAATTAAATACAAACTGGATGAATACATTATCAAACATTCACAATTTTACGCGCTCACTTAGAGAAGCAAGCATTTGAAAATACGCGCGAAGGTAATTTTTTTTTTTAATAATCATAAATTTTAGATATTTTGAAATTACGAATTGTTGTATCAAAGTTTATAACACGGAAAAAATAAATATGAATGATATTTAAGAAAAATTTTCACGAATTATGGTAAAAATGTGCTTTCAAAATGGCTGTATACACAACGCATCTAGTGTAACCGGCATAACGCATACAATATAATAAGTTTATATGTACACAAGAAACCTGCATATATACAATTGCATTATTTTTAAGTAAAAGACAATATTTTAAGTCACAATAGAGAAGTCTATATTTTTAAACGCATTTGTAAACCTTAACCCTAATAATTAATGAATATGAGACAGGTATAAATCATACATTTTTACCAACATTTGCACCATGATTTAATAAATAATAGTATTTCCCATAACACAACAATTTATTAACACTTTAAAATATATGAAATAAAAGTTCAATACAAATCACAATGATATAGAGACTGATACCACAATTAAACATACATGAGAATTACTTTCCCGTCTGAACGATCAGTCTGGAAACTTCAGTTCAGTTCACAGATGCATATTACTGACAGTTATCCAGTACACCGACAGTTTACCCGTAATTGGATCTGTAACATGAGATGTACTGTAACAGTTCATAAACTGTAGTACTGACAAAAAAAAATCATAAGCTGCGCATCAGTGAAACAGTTCAGTGATTTATACTGAATAATGAAATAACTGAACTGTTTATTAACGAACAAAAAAGTGAAAGTTTACTGTGTAGAAAGATAATTATTGTTATTCAAAGAAACAACTCCTTAAGAAATTAACAATTATTATACTGGTAGGTAAAATTCAAGAAAATAATAGTATATTTGAAGAGCTTAAAAGAAATTCAGTGGAAATGGTAAGAGAATATATTTGAAGTGATTAAGAGAAATTCACATAAGAAAAAATTAATTGATGTAAATCAATGATATAATTAAATCATAAAATAAATTACTTTAAAAGATTTGAGTGATTGAAATAAGTTAAATATTTTGAAATATATCGTTAAATGAGAAAAAAAAATTTTTTTTTTTAATTAGTTTTATACACTAAATATTTTTTTAAAATCTTGATGTGTTACATATATAATAAATGACTACTTATTTTTTCTATTCAAAATCATATGCAAATTGTAATTTTGCAATACCAAAAAGTGTCAAAGACAAAATTATAAAAAAATTCAAATTTATTTTTTAATTTTATGATTGGGGGGGGCGTTATATTATCGATTGAATAAGAATTATCTGACATAAAATTCAAAGAATTTGGTTTCTATAATATTCTGGAAAATCAGAATTGGAAATAAGTAAAACTCTTAAGAGTTTTATAACTTTTATTATTTTTAAAATATAAGCATATTTATGAAAAAAATGTAAGACATCAGGGAATAGGAGTAAATTATCAGCTCTCTCTCTCGCGCGCGCGATTAATAGACAAATTTTCAAGCTTGGAATAAAGCAGAATTTTTCTATTTAAAAAATAACACAGACGACAGTTAAAATTATCTAACCTACAATAGTCTGACTCACTTGAAAATCAAATTCAAATGTTGCTCTTCGGAAATTAAAAAGGAAATTAAGATTGTATTTGATAGGAAATCCCTGGAAAATGGACACCAGTGTTTGTTAAAAACTGCTATATCAACATCTTAAATTCTTTATTTCACTCTTAGGAGATAAAAAGTGGTATTTTTAGCAGGATAATGAGCGATGTCATGTGTTTAAATCAACTAAAAATTAATTTCAAAAAGAAAGAATCGGGGTCTTAATCCTGGCTAATCCATAGTTCAGACTTCAATTCCATAGAAAACATCTGGATCATTTGATTTGTAAAGCGGATGCAAACCGTCAATATGATCTGTGTATGAATTAAAAATGGTTATCATAGGAAAAGGGGACAAAATTCTTGAATCTTTGCTGGAAAACTTAGTTAATTCGATTAATCAAAAAACCAATTAATTAAATTTATGACGTATTCTATGATAGAAAAATGGAGAATCAACATTTTTTTTAATTTTGTAAAAAAATTGCTATAACTAGTAAGCTTGTAATTTTGTAACAGATATTTGCATGGAAAAAAATTTGAAATTATTGATAAAATATTTTTTCTAATGCCCGGCTACCCGTTAGAATTTAATCAGATTCAGCACTACAAGGGGATAAAGTGATGGCAATTTTTACAATAGGTATGCTATCTTTGCCCCGAAAGATGTTGATAAAATATTCAGTATGTTCAAATAAATATCTCTTAAAAATAATATTCATTTTTTGGAGTTTCATTTTTTCACATTAACTTAATTTTATTTATAAAATATTCATATTATTTGTAATAAAAATCACAAGAATCACTATGATCTTATAAACTTGTGACATACTGTAAAGACAAAAATATAGATTACAGGGGAAAATTTAAGGTCTGTAAAAAGAGTAAATGAAAAGACAAAAGAAGCTGACTTATAAGTAAAACATGAATACGGACAAAAATAAAGCACAAATGTAGGCGTATCAAGAACTTTTCTCCAGATATGGTTCAGGTTTGTTTTCATGAAGTATTTCCTTTATGTCAATTTATTTCAATAAAAGCATTTTTTAATAAAAGTATAAAATCTTTTTCTTTTTAAAATAAAATAATATTTTAAATATTTCTCATTTACTCATATCATCCAAATTACTCCATCGCTATCAATTTTCATTAAACTAAATTCCACTACATTCTGTTTCAATACTTCGACACTAAAAGAATAGTATTCGTTATAGGCATAATTTTGTTTTACTGATTTTTAAATAATTGCAAAAGTTATTTCAAAAATCAATATAATTAATAGAAACAATTGCTTTACAGTCAATTGTACATAAATCACGCCTGTTTTCCAGAAGAAAGATGGAATTAAGTCTTAATCCAGAAGAGAGAATTCCATTAATAATTGTTGCTGTAAAGGTGGAATAAAATATTTCAACTTTCTTCTTTTCTTTGTAAGGTAAAATATAACATTCTTATGATTAGCTGATCCAGCCTATAAGTGGTGAGAATACATATTTTGAGTAGTTACTTAAAATTAACTTTAAATTAATTTGTTAAAAATTCAATGTATTTTAAAATTAGTTAAGATAACACTATTATATTTAAATTAATTTAAAAATGGCATAAATTGTCAATTTTAATAAATTTTTTATAAAATTTATTAAATTTTATGTACACAAGCCTTTCTTATAGAAAAGCTTATGTATGTAAAATATTTAAAGACATAATAAGCAATTAAGTTTTCAGAGTTAAGGTTCTCGTCTTTGTTTCATAATAAATCTACTTTTAACTTCAGATTTATGATGAATTTCTCAATAGAAAATGCTGCTACCAAAAATATTGGATTTTATGATGAAAACAATACACTTGTCACACGTTTGAGCATGAAAAAATATCACAGTAAATTTTATTTCATGAGCGCTTTAAATTTATGAAATAAATATCGATTTTTTGTCACCATAAATAATTATTAACTTGCTTGTATATTTTGGAAATCTAAAATCATATTGCCTATTATAAAATACTGTTATTTTAACAAATTTAAACATTAGAATTTTATTTGATTTATAATTGTATTACTTTTATGTTAGCAAGTCATTTTCAAAAAACTTCTTCCGAGCGATAAAAGTTCAAAATGAATTAAATATATTTTTTAAGTACTCTTCCATAAAATGTTTCTTAATATTTTTCAGTTATTATTTCAGTTAATTAAGAGCTCCTAGCTGGAGGAAAATCTCTGTACCTGCCTGTTGCCATGGAAACATAACACGTTTCCACGGCAACAGGCTGGGACAAATAAATTGACTCGAGCTATTTTCGTAGACAGATCAAATTACTAAAGAATTGGAAGATGCGATTCTAAACTAGGGGATTGCAACATTTTATAGTAGAAGGGGCTAATCACAAAAATAATTGGGTTGTCGTGTTTCAAGATAACATCTTAAATTTTAATAATAAAAGTTTGACCGTTTCGCTATATAATAAAATTTTTGAAAATTTCATTAAGACAAATTATGGCGCAACATCTAATGATTAATAGTCTGTTGAGTGTAATATGCAATTATATTATTAATATCTAATAAATGTATTATATATATATATATATATATATATATATATATAGTGTGTGTGTGTGTGTGTGTGTGTGTGTGTGTGTGTGTGTGTGTGTGTGTGTGTGTGTGTGTGTGTGTGTGTGTGTATGTATGTATATATATATTTCATTTGGAAAATAGACTAGAGAAAATATATTACCAATTTTTTTAGGCCATCTTTATGAAAATGTTAAACCATTGGAATTATTTTTTTTAAAGTTAAAATTTAATTGATAAATAATTGTCCGAACTTCAAAATTGAAGAACCATAGCAAAAAATGTACACTAAGGCCAAATTGATATACAGTAAATATTAGCAGTATTTATTGAGAACGTTTTAAATAAATTAATAAAAATATTTTAGTTAAAAATAAAACAATAATACAATTATAAAATAAAACAATTGAAAGATTTTAAATTTTATCAAATAAAAAATAATTTAAATTAATATATGAAATAAAAAGATTGATACATATCTTAAAAAGTTTCCTCTAAGAACAATTAATTAATTTAAGTATTCTACATTATATTTCGATAATTTTATTTAATTTCGAAAGCTATTTAAAAGTGAAATATCTTTTTGCCCCAACAAATTTCTAAAAAGACATTTAAAATCAATGAAGATTACACAAAAATGTTTTATTTTAAACTATTATAATAAGATAAACTGTTTTAATTTATCTAAGTAAAAAAAAATTGGGAGAACTATTTCCTTGTGTGAATTGCATCTTCATTAATTTTGTTAAAACATACAGCTACCAGTTTAAAAATTAGTTCATTAATGTTATTATTGATCTATTAAAAATATAGTTTTATTAAGATTTATTTATATATAAAAATAATATTACAATACAAATATAATACTCTATTTCTTTTTTAAAATATGAAAAGCATTACAGTAGAAAATTTGATCATTTAAATAAACATTTCAAATCAAAATTAAATTCTGGTGCAATAGAAATAAATACATTAAATAATAAAATCGCTCAAGAAATATACACAATTAAGTTAAACATACACTTTATATTTATTTACATGCTGAAACGATTACAAAGTAACATATATATATATATATATATATATATATATATATATATATATATATATATATATATATATATATATATATATATATATATATATATATATATATATATATATATATATATATATATATATATATATATATATATATATATATATATATATATATATATATCCTTTACTTAATAAATGAATTTAACAAAGAACGCTAACTGTCTGAGGATATTAAGTGCGCTTTTATCCTCAGACAGCTCTTTTATACCCATACAACACAATTTCGTCCATTAGACGTCGATATGACATCATCAGCGGGATGTACTCTAATCCAGTAGACATCTCTTTTTGGCCCAGCTTAGATACGCGTCAAATATCCACCCATTTTAAGTTCTACGAGACAGAGGCGTAGTGACGGGGGGGTGCAGTGTACAGAGGGGCGCCAAATCATTTCAAAGCTAAGCAAAAATTTTCAGAAAATTTCAATCTTTGTATTATCATAATATCAATTTTATTCGGAGAAATAAACTTTACATTTTATAATTATTGTGTCATATGTGTGTCCAGGGAAAAATAAAAAATACTCCAGAGGGAGGAATCATATTTGGAAAAGAAAAGAAGTTGCTGATGAAAAATGAGGAAGAGCTGCAGGAGCTTGCCATAAGCGAAATTCTTACTCTTATATTTCTTTATTAATAATAATTTTGCATGTTCCTTTTAAAAATTGTGATCTTTTAACCATGCTTTCGATTTTCATTTCTAAATTAGTTAGATTTTCGTTTTTCATTCTTTTAATCTTTTCCTTTTTAAGTTTCATACTTTGCTCAAAGTTTGTGAGATTATTGTTTTGTACTACAAATCCTGTAAATGTGTAAATAACGAAAATATCTTAATTTTTTTTTCATATAAAATTTCGGGAATATTAAATTGGTCAGTTCCATTTTAATGCAAATGAGAGGTTTTCATTTTAGTATAAAGTTATTTACTAAATTATTTGTGTTAATGTTATCTGGTAATTTTTGGATCTATTAACTTAGGGAGATTACAGAAGATTAAGCTCATGAAAGACACCTATTTAATTTTGTGAATACGCCAAGATTCACAGTGTCCTTTATGACTCAATTGTTATACAGGTTATCTAAGTCAAGTCATATACTAAAAAAAGTCATAGCAATAATATTAGCAAAACAAGTAAGTTTGTTTTACTCAATATAAAAAAATAAAAATGTTCAATGAATATTATTTTCTCTGGAACCTTCTGGATGTTACAATTATTCAAAACTTAAAAGTTTTTTGTCGAAATTTCAGTGTTTTGAAATATTATTTGTCATACTATTTTTTAATTTTTCATAACAGATTAAATAATTTTATTTAACAATCAGTACTTCACTAATATTTTTGATATACTTTTATGATAAAAATGTGAAAATTTAATCTAATTTTGATTATAATAACGTAATAAATAATTATGCGCAAAAATAGAAAATTTCGTATAATTGAAATATTATTAATAGAAACTTGTAAGAATTTAAATGTACTATTAATAACAGAAAAGTCCGATAATATATATATATATATATATATATATATATATATATATATATATATATATATATATATATATATATATATATATATATATATATATATATATATATATATATATATATATATCATACATAAAATTTAAGTTATCAAGAAGCAATATAGAAAGATCAGTTTTAGTAGTTATTGAGACTTAGTGAAATTGTATTATTAACTGTCCCAAAATAAAAATAAAACCCTTGTATATTTTTTTTTATCTCAGGCTTTTACTGTTGTAGCCATTCAGTCTACTGTCGCGTTATTACACTCGTGAGAAAATTCCTGCTGAAACGTGTTTCATATTAGCGGTTCCCTTTGTCCAAAATATTGTGTCCGGCACCAGACTGACCTTCAAAGAAAGGGGGAAATTTTTCATAAAATAGCACTACAGTATGCCGCGTAGGGAATTGTCTTCCTGGAATAGAAATGCAGGGGATCGAGAACTAATTATCTCCAATTTCTCGGAAAACGCATTAACTTTCCTTTCTTTTTATTGTTCACACGGTTTGTATTTCGTTTCTTCCAAAACATGGCTTCATGGGAACAAAAATGTAAACTTTTGAAAATCTGGAGTTCTGAAATTTAAAATATTATCGCCATAAGTTATACTTTCTGTCTACTATGTATTCTTTAAATTTGAATATTTATTTCATATTTTTGCTGGTATAAATATTTACTAGCATATGCTTGCAGAGTTTTCAAAATTAAATATTGAATTACTTATTATTAATTTAATATTTAATTGTGTTTAATTTGTTAATTTAATTAATTTAATAATTAATATTATATTAGTTAAAACTATTCATTTAAAAGTAATTTACTTAATGTTTAAATGTTTTTATTTGGGGAAATAATTTTTATTTGACTCGTAATTTTGTTGGCTTTATATTAGCATCTTATATTAAAGAATTCTTTTTTCAAATGGTATACATTAAAAAAACTATGAATGTTTTTTCCTTTTTAAATGTTTTTTTTTTCTTTTCTGTATGCTTAAACAGAATCTTCTTCAATAGCGTAAAAACCTATTACAGGTCTTAGCTGCCTTTACAGCACGCCTTAAATACCCGGAATATATTTCTTAATTAATTAGTTCAATTTATATAAATTTAAATAAATCTTTTAACTTGAAAAATTCGTTCAAGAAATTTATAAAGAAATCGTACATATTTCTCATCTTACATTGTAAAATTCTAAAAATAAGATCGTCTTTATATGATATAAATTTATTGAAAAAAGAAAAAAAAAATTCCTGCCATTGCATGAGCAGCACTTCCAAAATGATTCTTAATAGAAATAAATTTTAATTTTAATAAAAATTAGTCCTTATTTTAATAATAAAATATATTTTAATATCTCAAAAAAAAAAAAACAGTTTTATTAAATGTCTTAAAAATACGAAGAAAATTTTCACTACTACGATAACTGAAAAAATTTCTTTAAATAAAATTAAGCGATATAACAGTTAAAATATATTTTTTATCTCAGCAATTGTAATTCTTGATAATATTTTGAATCAATGAAAAACTTGAAAGAACAATATAGGGTGCATCAGTTTTGAGAAAAAAAAGTATTTTTAATGATATAATATATATTGTTTGGCTGAAAATTTCTGATTAGATTAAATATAAATTTTACTTGAATTTATGTGTGTTTTGATTTTTGATTTTAAATTTTTGAAAAATTATTTTGTTGTCTATTTTGGAGTTCCGTTGCTCATAAGATATTTGCATTGATAATGCTATGGCATAATTTAGTTATCTAAACTGAAATTAGATGAAGACTTATTAACAAGGTCTTCTAATTTTGGAATCAGAAAAATATGTTTTATGGTATAAAAATGAAATAATATAAACTATCAATATTACGTTTTGTGATTTAAATTTTTTACAATATAATTTTGTTTACATTAATGGTCTTAATGATATAATTTAAATGTTTAAAAAGATATCATTGTGAAAAATCAGGTGAGCTGATCCTAAATTAGGAGTATAAAGTCTTACCCAATTATTATTTTGCAATAAATAGCTAAAGTTTGGAAAGTTAGTAACATTATAGAATTTTTGAAAATTTGTTAAGATAAGTTATAGCATACGTTCAACACCTAATAATCAACAATTTGTCGAATCTTTCATAAATAAGATAACGCACAATTAATAGGGAGTAAAAATGCTTAATTGCTTCAATTGGTTAACAAGCTAGAAAAAATACATTTAAAATTTTTAAGACATTGTTAAGTACATGTTAAATCATTAAAATCAATTTTCTTAAAAGTGAAAAATTAGTTGATAAATCAATCAATATTCCGACTTCAAAACTGCAATATCCAAATCAAGGCCTACAAAGCCCATCTGTTTTCCTAACCGAGTGCCCTGGGTTGCGAAGCATACGTCCCGGTTAGGTGGTCAGTCAAAAGCTATATCCTTGGTGTTTAGTTCCCAACCATGATTAGTACTCAGTTAATCGATCCACTGAAAGGATGAAAGGCTGAGTTGATCTAGCCTGAGAATCGAACATCGGACCTGTAGCTTGGGAGTGCTAAGTCACCGCAATTAACAAATGTAAAAGTTTGGGTGAATTTTGTCACACAGATTTCCATGGGAAAGAAGTCTATAGAGAAATGTGGGATTGAAAAATGTTACTCAGCAGTAGAAAAGAAACCAAAAACTATTAGAACTTCTAACATGCTTTATCTCAAACGGTGAAGATAGTGAGAAGAGGTTGCTGCTGCTGCCATTCAAATACTTTTTACTATTTCTGCATCAATTGCAAGCTGTGAACGTTCATTCAGCAAAATAAAATTAATTTTTGACTTATTTATGATCCACCATGAGTCAAAACCGTCTAAGTGATTTAAAAATTTTAAGTAAAGAAAAAGAAAAATTTGAAATGATCAACTTTGATAAAGTAGTTGATCAATTCGCTACAGTAAAGACACGAAAAATGTGAATAGTGAAGTATATTAGATTGCGAATATATCTATGATCTGCTTATATCTATGATATGTAACGAATTATTTCCCGTTTAAAAAATTTTTTTATACGTTTCTTAAAATAATATCAGTATATAAAATTAATTATATCTTTTTATAATTAATTGTAAATTACATGAGTCCGGTTATTCTAATGACACTTTTCCGAATTCAATATAAGTGTTTTTTTTAATTAGAATTGAATTTTGTTTAAATTTAAAAAACTGAGCTTGATACTTTAAAATAACATATTTTCGATTATTTTATAGTCGGTACAACATTCTGTTATTATTTATTTTGTATTCTTATTACACTCTATTTATTATAATGTATTATATATCTTTTATTACTTAATACATTTTATTCCCATATTTATATCGTATTATTATTTTATTTTCAAGGGGGCGCCAAAAAAGGTATCGTACCCGGGCGCTAATCTATCTATCTATCTATCTATCTATACTATATATATATATATATATACATATATATATATATATATATATATATATATATATATATATATATATATATATATATATATATATATATATATATATATATATACAGGGTGATCCAAAAGTCAGGACGAACTTTAAAAATGAATAATTCGAAAACGAATCACGATACAAATATACGGTTTGCACCAAACGGATGAAAAAGAAACCGGGTTTTGTGTGGCAATGAAAAAAAATAGTTCTGTTGGCGACCAACAGATGGCGCTATAGTGTTTTATTGCAACAAAAGATGATTTACAAATGAAACAATGATTAATGAAGTCAGATTAATTACAGTTAATTAGTACTTACTACAGTAAATGTTCAATGTGCTGTCCATCATTCAGAAGTAAAGCTGTGAGACGAGTCACCACACCATTCACAGCATTTAGTAGCATTTCTTGCGTTATGGCAGACACATTTTGGCGGATGGCATCTTTCAGTGCCGCTAGTGATGCCGGGTCGCGGTACACTTTTGACTTCAAGAAGCCCCACAGCCAAAAGTCACAGGGTGTGAGATCAGGAGATCTTGGAGGCCATGCGTGATTAAAGTAGCGACTAATAATGCGATCCTCCCCAAATGTTGAGCGTAGCAGGCGTTCCACAGGCAGAGCAATATGAGGTGGTGCTCCATCTTGCATAAAGGTGACTGTTTGGAGTGCCTGTCACGCTTGCAGTTCAGGAACAATGCTGTTCTGTAACAGTGCTAGATATCGCTTACCGGTGACAGAAACTGTTTGGAAAACTGTCTGTGTGACTTCCTCGAAAAAAATGGACCAATTATGAAATCAGCAGTGAAGCCACACCAGACTGTCACTTTAGGCTGTTGCAAGGGTACCTCAACAAATGCATGTGGATTTTCTGTGGTCCACACTCGACAATTGTGGGTGTTAACAGCGCCAGAGAGTGTGAAATGTGCTTCATCTGTCCAAGGCACAGTGTGAAGCCAGTCGTGCTGCTCTTCCATCTTATTGAAGACCAAATTCACAAAATGTCGGCGAGAGTCGAAGTCTGGAGGTTTCAGTTCTTGGTTATGTTGCAACTTGTAGGGATACCGTTGCAAAGTTACTCGCAGCGCTCTCCAGACACTTCCGTACGACACTCCTGTCTGCCTCGAAACTTCTCGAGCACTGCACTCCCCATGTGCAGCAACCGCCGACATGGCTTGCACCATCTGCCCCACAATCGTGGCAACAGCAGCTGCAGTTGAGGGACGTCCACTTCTTTGACGTGACACCAAAGAACCTGTAGCTTCAAATTTTTTCACAATTTTGTTCAATGCAGAAGACGTTATTGGTCCTTTGCTATCTCGCATACCCTTCACGTAGCGATATGCTCGCAATGCCACTTTCCGAAAATTCTTATAAAACAGTTTAATTAAGAGGGCTTTCTCAACTATGGGCAGCATTTCGATGCATACCAGCTTCGACTACCATTACCTGCAGCAGTTGCTTCTTTTAATATCGTTTGTTGCTTTGCATAATCCTACATCAGATATCCGACAGCGCCATCTGTTGGTCGCCAACAGAACTATTTTTTTCATTACCACACAAAACCCGGTTTCTTTTCCATCCGTTTGGTGCAAACCGCATCTTTGTATCGTGATTCGTTTTCAAATTATTCATTTTTAAAGTTCGTCCTGACTTTTGGATCACCCGGTATATATATATATATATATATATATATATATATATATATATATATATATATATATATATATATATATATATATATATATATATATATATATACATATATATATATATATATATACATATTATATGTATGTATATATATATATATATATATATATATATATATATATATATATATATATATATATATATATATATATATATATATATATATATATATATATATATATATATATATATATATATATATATATATATATATATATATATATATATATATATATATATATATATATATATATATATATATATATATATATATATATATATATACATATATATATACACACACATATATCACATATATATATATATATATATATATATATATATATATATATATATATATATATATATATATGTATATATTAGAAATCTGATTGAAACCTCGAAAACTGAACTTCCTGAGGATTTTGAAATTTTGTTACTTGATATTAGCATCTTATATATATTATATAATAATATTAATTATAATTTATAGGCATCATCTTATTTTGAAAAATTGTTTTTTTCGAATGATGGAAGCTCGAATGTTGCAAATTTTCTCACGTGAGAGATTTTTGAAACTCATGCTAATAGTCCTAATAGATCTACTCTGATCCAAACATAATCGTCTACCTTTTTGTTAATTTAACGTAGTTTTGAAATATTAGAAAAAAATAGATTTTAGACATTCAAAAATTAAAAGAAATAGATTATAAACATCATGTATTCTAGTTATTGAATTAGAGCCTAGAGAATAACATTTGTTATTTACTGAGATATTTGTATCACATTGTACTATAGTAGTAATGAAATTATGCACCTGAAAGAGTTTTTTAAATTTTATACTAAACTTGTAAATAAATAAACTATTTTGTTCTTTTCATGTATAAAATAATTTTTTGACAACTTTTCTTTAAAACATTGCTCAATCTGAGAAATAATCAATCAATAATATTCCATTTTGAATAATAAATTCTACTCTATAAATATGGAATAATGAGTAGAGACAGATTGCTAATAATCTAATATATAAAATATTAATTCCATAAACATCCATAAAAAATTCAGTACTTAATTCACACACACATATTATGTATGTATGTATATATATATATATATATATATATATATATATATATATATATATATATATATATATATATATATATATATATATATATATATATATATATATATATATATATATATATATATATATATATATATATTTATATATATAATATGTAATATATATATATATATTATATATATATATATATATATATATATATATATATATATATATATATATATATATATATATATATATATATATATATATATATATATATATATATATATATATATATATATATATATATATATATATATATATATATATATATATATATATATATATATATATATATATAAATGTACAAAATTCGGCAGGAAAGTAGCATATTTATTTGTGCATAAAATAAAATCAGTAATTATATACAGAAATGAAAACAGCATTAAAGTTTTGTAAATTATCAGATAATGACATGCTGGAGATTTAAGCAGAATTATATGTATGAAGTAAAAATTAACAGCATAAAATGAAAAAGGAACATTAATAGGGTATGTGATCCCTCTCATCTGTATACAAAGTTTGCACCTTGTGACCATGCTTTCAATTACGTGGTCAACCACCGCAGAATTAATCAATAGCCATTCTTCTTGTAGAGCAGTTTCCAGCTCAATAAAAATGGCTGGAGGTGAGAAACGTGAAGATACAGCACCGCTGCGAGCATCCCAAAGATTTTCAATGGGATTAAGGTAGGGCGAATATTCTGGCCACGCCATAGGCACAATCCCTTCGCTCTCCAGGTAATCATCGACGATGTCAGCTCTATGGGGACGTGCGTTATCGTCCATTAAAACAAAAGTAGGGCCAACCGCTGCAGCATACAACCTCACAATGGGTTCTAGGACTTCATCTCGATGCCAGACAGCCTTCACAGAACCCCATTTTAAGATGTGCAGGTCGGTGTTGTATCCTAATGAAATCCCTGCCTACACCATATTGCTTCCATCTTGGAATGCATGATGTTCAGTGAAGTTTTGGGGCTGATTGCGTGTTCCTTGTTCACGCCATATCATTATACGCTTGTCATCGGACTCCAGGGCAAATCTTGACTCATCAGTAAGCATGACATCTCCCCAGTCAGACACAGTCCAATTGACATGTTCCCGGTACCACTTTAATCGTGCCCTTCTTGACTGGATGGATAGACAAACACAAACTCGAGGTACCCAGGCGTACGGTCCATTCATATAAAATCTTCGTCGTACAGTAGATGCAGATATCACATTACCAATGTACACTGTAACCATAGTTGTCACATGTGTGGATTTCGCTCTGTGATTCCGCTTGGCTAAAATCGGGATATATCTATCTTCCACGGGGTTTGTAACCCTTGAGCGACCGGTTATAGGCCTTCGGGCAATTGTCTGTGTGGTTTGGAATTGTTTCCATAAACGTGAAATTACAGAATGATGAACGCCGAAGAAAAGAGCAACATCTGAGATCGACTGCCCTGCTTCAATGTGCCCCACAGCACGCCAACGCTCAGAATCTTCCATTCGTCTTCTAAAAGTCATAGAAACACGTATGTCTTGAAAACAAATTGTACGAAAGTTTTAAACACCTTCTATCAGCACTTACAATCAAATTCAGTAACCTTTCATAAAACTGGTGTCTTATGAGACTGTCCTTTTTGCATATTTCTTGACATGAAAGAAGCCCGGTGGCTTAGTGGCAGCATTTCACGCTCCCATGACACAGGTCCGAGGTTCTATCCTCGGGTTGGACAAGATTGACTCAGCCTTTCATCCCTTCAGTGGGTCGATTAACTGAGTACCAAGCATGCTTGGGAACTAAACACTGGGGGTCTTATGTTAGGCTGACCACCTAACTGGGACATAAGCTTCGCACTCCAGGGCCCTCGGTCATGAAAACAGTTATGGGCACTGTAGGCCTTGGCCCACATGGGCTGTCGTGCCATGGAGTTTAGTTTAGTTTAGTCTTGACATGAAAGAGCGATTGGCTTTTACCTAACATATTTGCAATCTTCCATCTACCTCCGTAGCGATTTGCATCCTCTTCAATTCTAATTGGCTTCTGGAAATTAGCATTTTCCTCTCTGTGCTTAACTTTTGGAAGTGAGTGTATATATACATATAAACAGCCAAATTAACCTGGATGAATTAGGTACGGTTAATTTTGAGGAAAAGAAAAGCTGTTTTTTTTTATAAAATATTAATGCAGAAAATTATTGAAAAGGCACAGTAAATAAATAAGCAAATAAAATACAAAATTTAGCTTCATTTCCTCTATCGACATAATAATTTGTGGAAAAATGATTTTTTTATCCAATAAAGGATCCAAATTAAAAAATTTTATAACAGAAAATAATCCTGCATGCAGGAATTAAATGTAATAATCTTTTGCGTTCCCTCTTAATATAGTATTTATTACAAAGAAATTCTCAAAATATGAAGGATTTATACATTATTTGAAATAAAAATTCAAGTTTTAAGCGCAACAATAATCTGTGGCGCTCTCTCTACTCTATGAAATTTTTATGATTCATTTTTTGTTAAGTTAAAGTTTAATTTTTATGTGAGTAAAGGACTAAGACTCACCTTCGCAAGAAATTAAATGATAAAGCAAAAAGCAAATGTGAATAAAAGAAATAATTTTTGTCAACAAAAAGTTATTTATATTTACAAAATAATATTAAAACACTTTTTTATTTATAGAGTAGGATAAATGTATGACAGATTTCCATCAAAAAATAAACTTTTTTCTGTCCATAAAATACTGTTTATCTATATTTTTTATGGATGTCTTTCATATCTTTTATTCTACAGTATATAATATTTTAAATATAATATATTATTACATTTTTTCAACTAAAATGAGTATATTAAATCATGCACTAATCAGACTATTTGCTAAATGAGTCAATTTGTTTGATGTGACGCAATTATTCATATTTAAATAAATAAATTGAAAAGAAACTTTAAGCATTTTATTATGAATTTTCAAAAATAATTTACAAATTAAAAATTTTGTTACTTAAAGTTGTTCAAAAAACTTATCCACTCAGTCTGATACCTTATTTTTCACTGAATGGAAATTGCATTAGTTAAGGGAAAAGAATCTTAAAAACAAAAATGAATGTATATGTGTATAAATATAAATATATAATAATTATTCTCCTCCTCTGATTCCAAGACTGACCGCATTACATATTAAGAACTTTATATTATTTATGATGAAGTTACTGATAATCGTTTTTTAAATACAAATCATCATTATTTTTTACGAGTAAAGCACAATAGAGAAATATTAAATAAAAACTTTTAATTCATGTACAACCTTTTTTTTAAACTTTATTAAAATATAATAATTACTACACTGTTTAAATAATACTGTCCAGTTAAGAATAAGCTATTTAACTATGTTTAATTACATCAATTGCAACAAGGATTTCTTACATTCCAGGTGCAAAGAAAAGTTTATTACATTTTCAGATAAAATTTTCTTTTATTAATTTTTTGTAAGACAAAATAAAATTTTTTAACCCTGAATGAAATGAATACGCAAAATAAAGGTGACCTTTTCATTCACATATGTGATTTTAAATTTCAAGAAATTATAATTGTGTAAATTTAAATATTATTGACATTGCATAAATTAAGGAAACAGAATGACTTTAAAAAAATTAAAAGAGCTGAATAATTTTAAGGTTTTTAGGAAATTAAAAAGAGTCAAAATTAATTTATTTAAATAGTATTTTGGAAGCCCGGTGGCTTAGTGGTAGCGTTACCTGCTCCCAAGTCACAGATCTGAGGTTCTGCCTTCAGACTGGCAAAGGTCAACTCAGACTCTTTATCCCCTCAGTGGGTCAATAAACTGAGTACCAAGCATGCTTGAGAACTAAACACATGGGGTTTCGCATTTGGTTAACCATTTAATCGGGACATATGCTTCATACCAAACCATTTCCGTCAAGAAAACGATGATGAGCATTGTTGGCCTTGGCCTACATGAGCTGTTGTGCCACAGAGTTAAGTTTAAATAGTATTTTCCTAAACAACAAACGGTAAGGAAATCAAATATTCCACATCTTTTTTTTTACTGCTGGCCACCGTAAACGCAACACCCTGAAGAAAGCATACAACTAACATGAAAAGAACAACAATCATTAATGGAGGTGATATCTGCAAATGATTAGAATTTCAGCGCAGACGCACATCACGCGCGCATGTAGCGCTATATAAGGCTTAGAGATTTCCACGATTTCAAGTTCTGCAATTGTGTTTTTCTGGTGGTTTTTTCTAAAAAACGATCAATTATGCCTTGTAGAAAACAGCAATCATTTTTGATCAAGTATCCGAGTTCGACAGAGGAAGGATAGTGGCATACCGAGATTGTGGATTATCTTTCAAGGAAATCGGTAGTCGTGTTGGACGAAACTAAACAACTGTAATGCGGATATGTGTACGTTAGATGCAGGAAGGTACGATGGACTGACTGATTCGATCGCATCCATTTTAGTACACTACTTCTCGAGATGACAGGCAAATTGTGTGCATGGCAGTGACGGATCGCTCAGCCCCATCACGAACCTTATAATAGACATTTAGTCTGTAACGCATCATCCTGTGTCTGCGCATACCGTTCGACGCCGCTAACAGCAGTGTGGTCTGTTTGCAAAATGTCCATTGTATCATTTACCCTTGACACAGAGCCACAGACATCTCCGTCACCAATGGTGCTATAAAAGAAGGATGGGGACGCCAGAATGGAATGAAATTGTATTTATTGACGAGTCACGCTTCTGCCTGGAACACTACGATGGTCGCATTTGAGTCTGAAGGCACCATGGAGAGAGGATGCTGAACAGCTGCTTTATGCACCGCGATACTGGTCATGCATCGGGTATTATGGTATAAGGCGGTATTGGATATCACTCTCGCACTCCTCTAGTATGCATTGCTGGAACTATAAACAGCCATGGCTACATCTCCGAGGTGTTGGAGTCAGTTGTCCTTCCTTACCTTCAGAGCTTGCCCCCAGCAATATTTTAACAGGATAATGCGCGAACACACGTGGCACGCATTGCTCAAAGGCTCTTTGTCAATCACCAGATTGAATTGCTTCCCTGTCCGACCCGCTTTCCGGATCTTTCTCTAATAGAAAACATGTGGTACATGGCTGCTCAACGATTGACCCAGATTATATCCCCAGCTAGCACACCAGATGGCACTTTTGGAACGTGGGAAAACTGCTTAGTCTACTGTACACCAAGAACGCATCCAAAGTCTCTTTGAATCAATGCCGAGGCGTGTGACAGCAGTGATCTCCAACAACGGTGGCTACTCTGGCTATTGATTTTGGCAGGAATTACACTTCACAGAAGTCTATAAATTGAATCATTTGATACTTGGTCAACATGTTATCTACAAATTGAATTTTGTTGTGATATCTCTGGTCCTTCTTGGTGTTGTAATTTGGGTGGCCAGCAGTGTATTTTGATCGGATTTACAAAATTTTGTAAATAATTCGTTTCAATTAAAAACTAATAGAAATTTTACAACTAAGCAAGAAAATTCGTGAAAATATTTAAGTCTGGTGTATAAAATGAATAAAATTGCATTCATAATTACAAAAGCTCAATGTGATTTTAAAAAATCAGATATGGAAAATGTTTTACTCATTTTCTTAAGAATTAAATATTTGCTACGCTCTTTTAATTTGGATTGGTTTTCCTATTTCTTGTAAAAATTTTGTGAATTCAGAATATAAGATTCAAACAACATATTATATTATAAAAGCAGGTTTATAGCAAATATAATTAAAATGAAATTTTAGTGCAATTAAAAATGTTCTAATCACTTTTCGAAAACTACTTTATTTATAATTTCATCGTATATAAATATACTTTTGAAAATAATTCAATTTATAGACTTTTTCTTTGCTGATTTTTGGGAAACAGTTGTTATGTAATTATTTTGGGGTAATATTGTTGCCGATCAAAAAATGTTGCCAAACTTATGAAATTGCACTAAATTTTTCAAAAAAAGAAAAAAGAAATCGCTGTAAGAGCTAAAAATAAATTAATGCCGATTAATAACAGAAATGCATGTAAAGCTATAACTTATAAGTACTTTTCAGCAAAAGAAGAGTATACGAAAATAAGATTTAAATGGAAGGGAAAAAATGAGGAAGTGTACAAGCAAATTTTAAAACAATCATTTCGTAATAATTAAGAGTGAAAGAACATTATTATAGTATTTATTCAAAGAATACTAATAATATTTTTGACCGTTTTAAGGCCCTTACATGTCCCAGTTATTGAAAAACGGCTAAAGTCACCAAAAATTCCTCCTATCTCAAAATCGCGCCTAAAGGATTATACAATAACCATGACCTTTATGAAGCTCTTTTACAGTTACATCCTGCTCCAAATTCTATAATCTCGAGCCTGTTTGTTGAACAATGGAAGGAATGAAGAAAATTAACAACTTTCTTCAGTTTCAAAGGTTAAGGTTTTAATGATATTTCTGCTAGAAATTTACTTTTAAGATAATTTTTCGGTACCAGCAAGAATTTTCAATATGACAATCACAACGTAGTCCAGACGTTTCTGTTATAGTTGGGAATTTTACAGTTTAAGGTGTTAGGTTACATATTATTTTGTTGTTAATATCTTTTTTTCCTAACTAGAAAGAACCAATCAAAGGAGAATGTAGTGATAGAGAATAGGATTTTTTCATGAACTTTAAAAATGGGATCATCCGTTCATATAACGTTTATCGAATTTCATAATAAAAGGAACATAAAATGCTTTAAGCGTCAAGTATATTTTTGTAAAAGCGAATGAAACATCTCTGACCATGGAAATTGACTTCAGGTAAAAAATTAATTGCTTACTATACACATTCTTTTTGAAAATTTTTTAATAACTTCATTTTAATTTTAAAATATTAGATAGTTTATTAAACATATGAGAGATTTCTATCAGGAAATAAATAAATACTTTTTGCAAAAGAGTATTTATATTATTTTATTTTTTATCGTACTACCAAATCTCTTATTTGGCTGATTAATAATTTTGCTTATTAAATAAGTAACAGCAGATTTCAATGCTTCAATCATTAGCTTTTCTTTCTTACATCGATTATTTCAGCAACAAAATTATTGGAATGAACAATTTCATAAAATAAATAGGATGCTATTTATTATTTTTTAATTTGATATTTATTCTAAATATTATATAAGTATTTCATATTTTGTAATTCTTATTATTTTAAATACTGCATCAGGAAGGAATGCTATAGGCTATTTTTAAATACCTACATGCAAGATTATTTTCTTTTAGGAAATATTTATACTTGGAAATTCTACTAATTAAGAAATCATTTTTCTATGAGTTATTATTTTATGTCTACAGCTGGAATGAAATAGAAACGATAAAGCTATCCGAAAAAAAATTGCGCATCCAAATTAAGCATTTGATTTTTTATGCTTATTTATGCTCGTTGATTTCAGTACAAATCAATTGTGAAATTCAGTTTTTCATTTTCTTAAAATGAATTAGTATCTTACCTATAATAAATTAAGCACTCAATTCTTTCTTGGAATTCATGGAATTAATATTTTCTTCATAATTAAATTATAATTTAATCTGTTTCTTGGATTGTTCCAGATGAACATAATTACAGCATTGTATTGACTTAATAGAATGTTATTAATTTAACACTCCATTCAGTCAATATAATACTGTAATTTTGCTTATCTGATAATATTATTAGAATGCTATAGTTAAATTGTAGTGATTAATCATCCGAGTGACAATATTTAAAAGAGCTATCATAAAAAAATTTAAAATTTATAATTCCTAGAAACGTATTGCTGTAGGTATTGCGCCGTAGTCTTATGAAATTAAAAAGAATCATTATTTATGTTCTTAATTGAAAGAAAATTGTACTGCTGATAATATATAACTCATGCAATCTATAAAAAGGCAAGTACTGAAGTAAATTAGAAATACCTCATTGCTATCCTAGTAATGCTCTGATATGCACACTCTTATTGTTTTTCTTATTAACTTTCATAAGTCATTAAGAAAGGTTTGCGCATACGCAGCAAAAACATTATAAGGGCAAGAAATCATCCCTTTTCTTGCAGTATTTTAAGACCAAGATTACTGAGTATTTGATCGATTTTATCAGGTGAAGTTTCTACCATTTCGAGAAATTAAATGCAATAAGAAGGAAATTTCGGGGATGTGAGAAAAACACAGTAGTAATTTAATTTCTGAAAAGTTTTGTGCACGTCAAATTCATTTCTATGTACACTTAGGCTAAATATTAATGTCATCTAGAAAAGTGGGAAAATTATAGCTATCAAAATTTTCTGTCTTAATACTCTGATATACAAAGTTTGCGTTGCATAACGCAAGCCAAAATTTAAACACGGTAACTCAAAAAGACCGAATGGTAAATGCTTACAACTTTTTCAAATACGGTTGAGATGTGAATCGGTAACTGGAAATGAACACAATATAAATTTTCGAAAATTATTCTCTTTAATTATTCTTTGAAATCACGTGTGTCTTATAATTTTGAATAATAAAAACTCAAATTATTTGCTTAATCTGCAAGTTATATCTGCGACAGAAGCACGAATTATCCTGTGAATGTAGTCTTATGCGCAAATGATCACTGAATTGCTCACTGAGTAAACTTTTTATTTGTTAATTGACACAAGTAATTTAAGAGTTGAGAGGCGAGATTTCTTTTAATTGGGAACAAAGTTTCCGCACTAGAAGAACTTGTAGCACGTGATTTGTGAAGGAAATTTAATGATTTATTTAAAAAAGAGTGTTAATTAAAGTATCTGGTCATTATTCAACAATTTTATCTCTGCTGATTTTTCTGAGGAAACATACAATACTAATTTGAGCTTCATTGAAGAGAAGTTTTGGCCCCACAGTTTTGAATAAATGTCCTCAACTATTTTTTAGCAAAATAGTTTTCAAAAATTTAGCAGCTGATGCAAATACTTGCTGATTTTTTTCATTTTCAATAGTAACTGAGAAGGTTCATTTCCAAGGTGCAGTTCAGGTAACAATTTGATATATTAATAGTAATATTGCTCAGAGTAGTCTTAAAACAATCTGCTTTAAGAGATAAATGTTTCTCTTAAGAGGATTAAACAATATGTCTAATAATGTCAGGAAATTTTCGTACACCAATTAAATTATTTTATTCAGAGAGATTAACTGTAACTTCAATAACTTTAAAAATGCTCTTTGTATGAATCGTGATTTAATATTATATTTTCACAAATGCGAAAGTTTTAGAAATAGCCAAGAAATATCCCATACAACCACACACGTCTATTAGAAGTCTTTTAAAGATCCATAGAGTCTAAAAGACGTCCTGGATACCTTTTGGACGTCATAAAGACGTCCATGGAATGATGTGAACTGGATGGTCTTCTGTCGACTACATATGAACGTCGGATTGACATCCACTATGGTTGAGTTTTGGAGTATTAAAATTTGGATCTGTAAGACGTAATTTATACGTGGATGATAAATGTAATTTGGACGTCCATGGTGGATGTAATTAAGACATTCATAATGGATGTTATCTGGACATACTTTAAAAGTAGGTAATTAACTGCAACTATAATTAGTTTTGTTTATTGCTTCCATAATTTTAAATTATCGTTTGCCTTACATTCTATAATCGTTTATTTCTACATTAAGAAGTATTTAACGAAGTGAGTTAAAAAAAAATAACTGCTTTCCTTTTATCGATTCATTAATTTTAGTATTTTTAAATAACTTATTTTTATTCCAAAGAAGTCATTATAGAAATAAAGTTCTAAAACTGAATAGTGTTATTTAAGTGTAGAAAAATAGCTAGTTTCAAATAGATTGCAAAATTTATTTGTTTTATAAATAATTAGCTTTTTATATTTAGAATTTTACATATTTTTATTGTGTTATGCTTTAATTACTTTGGTTGATATAGTTGAATTAAATGTATTTTAAGAGAGATAAAAAAAAGTATCTCATTTATAAATTCTAAATTTTGTTTTCCTTTTCAGTTTGATGAGAATAACAAATTTATATACCTGAGGATGAGATTAAATTTAACATTAGCAAATTATTTTAAATTTAATCTAACCAGAAAAAAAGTTTGTATTTATTATGTTTTCACATTCTTGAAAATTTAAAATTTTCTTTATTATTTAAGCTCATTAGGAACTAATATAGAGCAAGAGAAAATAAATCCTTTAAAGGATTAAAAACATGGCAATTTGTTTCTATTGAGTGCAAATTGTAAATAAACATTTCATGTATTAAATTTTATTAAGAATTTACTGTTGTAAAAATAATAAAAATGTTTAATCAAAACACTTAATATATCCAATAGTTAATAACATTTCTGATTATATTGAGCACTAATATGTAAATTCAATTCTGTATTTGATTATTTAAGCTCTATTCGTTTAATGGTAACGTTAAATTTTACCTATTAATCTAACTCTTGTTTTGATCATTTGAAGATTCATTACAAATTTTAAACATTTTGTAATTTCAGTTATTTAATTAATTCCAAAGGGTAAAAGATTAAATAGTATATATTTCCCAAAAATTATTCCCTTAAGGTTCAGCATATATGTTATTAAAAACATAGATAACAGATGTGTAATTAAAATTGGTTTTATGAAATTGCTGAAAATCAATAATCGACAAGGAAAGTTTGAGTTTTTTTTTTTTTTTTTTTTTTTTTTTTTTGCTGAAATTTTTTACTAATAATGAAATTTATGCTAACCAGTTTTACCAATCATGTGAATTAATGTAATTATAATATTGCTGAAAATTGTTTCCCATATTTTAAAATTTATTTTACTATTTTTTAGATTGCTGATTTGCAAGTGTAATTTTTGATAATTGTTTTAAAATTTATTTTTAGAAGCTTTTCAGAGAACAAGCAGTCCCCAAAGAGGTGAATTATGTAATACAGAATTGACTGTACTATGCTGATTGAAGGTGTTCGAGGGAAAGAATAAAAGAAAATGTAAAAATGCATAAATTTATTAATGTATAAATAAAAAATAAACTGTATCTTTCAAAAATATACCTTTATTGCATAAGTATGTATTAATTTACATTTATATAAATTGCACTCATCACAGTTTATTATTAAATCTTATACTCTTCCTGAAAAAATTTCTTAAAATAAATTTTAATATTTTTCAAAGAAAAGGAAAAGTTTAGTTTTATTTTAAACAGTATAGAACACAAATTTCAAAATATTACCTGTAAAATATGTATTAAAAAATACTAAAATAATATGCATTAAATAATATATTAAATAATAAATAAATGTAAAATAATATGTATTAAAAAGTAATTAGAATGAGAAAATTCTATAGAGATGTAAATAAAAAATTCGATAAAGATATAAATTAAAAAAAATAAACTTTCTAGTAGACAAAGCTTTGTGCCACTTCATAGCAAATAAAGAAAAATTTAGCAAACGTATAAGAAAATATAATTAATTAAAAACTAAGTTTTTACCTTGTCTAGTGGATAAAAACTGAGCCACTAGAGAAAGCATTCAGTAGATAAGTCTCATCTAAAATACACCCATGAAAACTGCCTAAAATAGAGCAGTTTGTATGAATACATCCAATCTTCGTCCATGAATCGTCCAATGCTGACATCTTGTAGGCGTAATGGGTATATATAATGGACATAAAATGAGTGGATATTTGACGTGCATTGATCTAAACTGGACCAAAATGAGACGTTTACTGGACTAGAATACATACACATGATGATGTCATATCGACGTCTACTGGATGAAAATGTGTTGTATGAGATGATTATCATTACAATTAATAATTCTATTTACAGTTGCCAATAACTTTAGACATAAATAATCAAATCAATTACATATAGTATTACCAGATTGCATGAATAAAAATATACTGGAATAAAAATGTTAAAAGAATAAATGAGATGGAGAGTGATATTAACAGTCTATCTCGACAAATCTCTCCACTGCATTGCTATTGAGAAGGATCCACATAAATGTGTTTGAAAATAGAGACTAAATACTATTTGGACTTGGGGTTTATGATCAAGTATTGTGAATAAATAACATTTGTTTTAAACTTACTTCCACAATTCTTCTTCGAATGAAAGCACAAATTCACGTGTTTCCCACTGAGCTATTTATGAACAGCTCAGCGGTGTTTCCGAAATTTTTAAAAGTGACGAGAGAAAATGGTTGGCGTTTGCCTTTTAATAGTAAAAACAAGGAGACTAAAGTAAAATCATAATTTCATTAATCTGTGCTCTGTTCTCCATTAATAGCTTATAGTTTTGCAACAATATATCATCACATGTAAGATATTTGCAATTAAAAATGTAAAAAGTAACTATTTATAAGGAGTTTGTATCTGTGCAATATATGTCTTTGCTAGATTTTAAGAAAATGTGTTAATTACGTATTCATTTTGTAATTTTTCTCTTCTAATTTGCTTATTAATATTTATAAAATTAATTCTTAATCACCCTGATTACACATAACAAAGATAAATAAATTTTTTTATCATGAATATTTATATTATAATCACAGAATGTATAAAAAAATTACAACACCAATATTTAAATTCTATTTGACTGATAACTTCTTTTCCACACATATATTGCTGGGGAAAGACATCTTTTTCTTATTCAGAACATAGCGAGATTAGTTTTGATTTTATCAAGACGTCAGTTGATGAAATTTTAATTGTATTTTTAATGTCTTCACTTTTTATATAGAGCACTTGTTCATCTTTTTATTGGGCTGCTGGTCGATTAATGGCAGATATATGGAGGATGGGTGTGGGATAAAAAATGTTAAAAAACATTATGTGTTGTAGATATTGTGAAAAAGTGTCAATTTGGATGTCGACTACGTTAATTGATTCTGATTCAAAATAACGTGGTGGTTGGCTGTGCTTAGTGGTTTCGATCGACAGAAATGAACAATCAGGGACGTCCGCTTGTAAACAAACATGTGAAACACAAGCTGAAGACATAAATAAAATTTCTTTTAAATATTAAAAATTTTTAATTCATTTAATTTTTTTACTTGATTATGGAGACAATAGCCAAAGCAATTGAATGTCTCAGGACTTTTTGCAACATGTGAATTTCTATTCCCTTAAATTTATGTATAAGAAGATATTTTATTAAAATTGTCAAGTTTCGTTATATAAACAAAATTAATGTGGGTTCTATGCATAAGGAAATTTAATGCCTTACATCTTACTAACTCTTAATATTGATATCAAAAAGGCATGTTATTTCCCCCTGGATCTTAGCAGATCTTACATGTTCCTATTAAAAACATGAAGCAACCATAAAGTTACAATAAAGCTCTGTTGTTGTAAATACTTTTCTTATGTTATTAATAGTATGAAGCTGAGCTGGTACATAAGTGCTTAATGCGTTAATCTTCAGTTGTGAACCTCAAAGATTCAGCTTTCTGCTTTGAGTATTGATGCTTGTTGTGGTTCAGAAATATTTTAAGCCTAAGCTCTTCATCAAACTAGGATTTATGTGTAACAAATTATCAAAGTAGCCTTAAATGTAGACATTAGGGTCTTAGGCATTAGACATTAGGGAAGCAGATGCATTGTTTGTCACAAGTACTCTATAATTGCCATTAAACCTCGTATGAATATGTTGATACATTTGTTTACTTTTAATTATTGAGAATTTTATGCTCAATATATTTTTTTAAACTGGTGGGTTTTTTTGCACCTGTAATAAAACATAATTACAATGTATCACTAGCAAGTAATTCATGCTGGCAATATGAATGCATATACTATAACTTACATATGTAATAATATATATTTACATATTGTTAATTTTTATTTAAAAAAAGAACTTGTATAGAAACTATATTTTATTAATTCATGTTATACTGTTAGTAACATGTGATGACTTGATAATATTTACATAGATAATTTACAGGAATAAAAAAATAACATTTTTTACGTATTAAAACAAATATTATTATTAATAAATTGTGAGCAATATATATTTACTCTATATAACTTATGGGTAATATGTAATTATCATTGAATTCACTCTTGTGTTAAAGAAATTAAGAGAGTTAGTTGTTTTTTTTTCATTGTACTGCTATCAGATATGATGTTGGTATATTAAATGAAAATTTATTCTCATTTAATATAGATATTCATAATTTAAACAGTGTATTAAAAAAATTCTCTAAAAGTACATTTTTTGCCTGTAATATTCAAATTAACATGAAATTCAATGAATTATTTATAATCAATATGTCTGCATATAATTAAGGTATGCATAAATTATGATAATAAAATATATAATATATACTAGAAAATTAAATATAATCAATTAAAATATGGAATATAGTTTATTGTCATGAAATATGTTATGCTTAAGTATGTGCTGAATAAATAACAAAACATTTTTTCCAAGTAATTAAATTCACTATATAATAAAATAAAATTAATTATATTAAACATTTCTGCATACAAATAAAAAAATTAATATATAATATTTTATTTTCAATAAATCTGTTTATATTGAAAAATACTGAGTAAATAACGAAAAATATTCTTTACTCATAAATAAAATTTAATATAATTTAACAAGTTTTAAAATTCTGGACATCAGAGAGCCATTTACTTCATTTTTATTAAATGTATTTTATGATGGAAAAATACAAAATTATAAATACATGATGAAACAAAAAGCTTACATACTGTAATTCAGATATAATTTACATGATAAACACTTTTAAAAAAGTAGAATGTAAATAAAATGCTAATTTTAAACTTAGTTTTCTTTAAAATATGTTTTTCTAGTAAATAAACATATTTTAAAGAGATTTGACTTAAACATATTTTAAAGAGAGTAAATAAACATATTTTAAAGAATTTAAAATTTTCACTATTCTGACAATAAATATTGTCAGAATAGTGAAAATTTTGGAAACGGCCAAGCATATCATATACGAATGCGAGGCTCTTGCCTTCTCTAGATTAACTTCTTTAGGCATCATCCATACTAGAGAGTTACACCTAGACTCCATTAAAGGGTTATATCAGACTTTATTAATAAAGCGGGCGACCTGAGCAACTGGAACTAGGAAACATTGGGTTTGGAGTTAATAGTACAAAGTGCTGATAAAAGCAGAGGTCCCCAATGACATACAAACCCAACTGTAAGAAGAAGAAGATAGTGAAATTTTTATTTGATACATAAGTTTCTTTAATAAGATTATTGAATCCTGACTACACTAAAGGGCGATTTTTAAAGAAAACTAGCAAATTGCAAACATCATAAAATAATATTCACTATAAATGGTTTTAATGTAGCTGTTTTCCTTATTTAATGCTCACAAAATAATCTTGTGACCGATTTCTGACATATGGTAGCAAAAGTTTCTAAAAACTTTGCTTTAAATATTTGAATTTCTCTAGGCAATTGTGAAAAATTCCATAAAGATACATTATAGTTGCCAATATTTGGACATAGAAAAACTCTTGTGTTGGCTTGGATAGTTAGGGGTATCTATGTAGACCAACAAATGAACTCTAAAATATACTGAAACTATTAAAAAAGTTTTGCTTCTTGCAAACAGATTTTAAAAAGTGAAGTGTGTTCATTTACAATTCAATTAAAGTCATTCATGTTAACAAAGTCGATTTGTAATATATTTTAGAAGCTCCATATTTTTTTATTTGGAATAGTATGAGAAAATTAAGTTATGAATATCAGTTGTTGTCTGGATGTAGTTACTAATAAGTTATTTTTCTTCTATATTTCACCCAGCTATTGAGAGACAGGTACCACACAATTATTTTCTGAAAGTCAAAAGTTGCATTTAAACCAGCTATAACAGAAATATTTGTTTCACCTAAAACTATATTTAAGTATACTATATAATGATAATGTATATTGTCTAATTAGAATCATTGCAAATTTTAAGTTTTTGAAAGTAAAATCCATAATTTTGAAAATTGTCTGATACTGTGAAGTGAAAAGTGAATTTCTAGATAAATACATATCTATGCATAAAATACTATTAACTGTGTTTCTAGCTTTTATATTAAGTTTTACCTTTACCACCTATAATTTTTAAAATTATAGGTGGTAAAGGAGTTTTCCAAATGTAGTCACTTTGTCCATATTAATCACGTGATTTCTCAACAATTCAATGGGAAACAGGTATTCCTTAACACTGAATTTTTTACCTTCTTTTGGCAATTGGTGATCTTTAACTTAATTTGGCATACTGTTTTGAGTTTTATGTTAATATCCAATTTATTTAACACTATACTCATACTTGTATTGAATTTGGAAATTTGCTACTTTTTGTTTAGAAAATTTATTTTCTCTGAATTTCAGAATATCATTGAATTTTGAATCATCTGAAGTTTTCCTGACATTGATGCTATCAACTCTTATCTAAACGAGGTAGAAAATTTTCTTTACTTTATGATTAAAAATTATTAGAGTCTTGAATTTATTAAACCATTTTTTTATGCTAATAAATGTCGTGGCTGCAATTTCTTTTTAGCTGAATTATAATTGGTTATTTGGTTTTTAGATACATCAAATCATGAACGAGAACATTTTGAAAAATGTTTTCAGGATGAGAATAAATTTAAATTATTTGAATTAAATAAAAACCTAAGTATTAATTTTATTTGCTTCAGAAAAGTTAATTATTGTTAATAGCTATGTACTATATAAATATATAAAAGATTTTAATAATTTATTGGATTTTTAAAACTGCAACATGACATTATTTTACATGATAATGATTTTAATGAAGATTGTGAAAAAATTTGTTTTAATTATGAAATGTTCACTTACTATGCTGTTTGAAACTTTTGTAAATCTTTTAACTTTTGAATAATCAAAAATTTTTAAGGATAAAATTGATATTTTTTCCTTTGAATACCTTAATCATGTTTATAATTTTTAACTACTTGTATTGATTGCTGGTAAGCAACCTTCTACTGTTGTAACAAAAGTTATTCTTTGTATACCATCAAAAGTATTGCATAAGCATCAAATTTTGATTTATTGCATGATGAATTTAATTCAGTTGTTAATAAATGGAATGACTCATTATACAAAGAAACAAAATTTGAATATGTTTGTCTTGCTAAAAGAATGTGAATGTAGTGTAGTTGATTTAGATTGTATTTTTTATAATTATAAATTTGTTAAACAATGTAAATTAAGATAAAAATGAATTGCATTGGTGGGGGCTTTTTGATTAAAAAAATTCTGATTTCACAAATGGGGCCTTAGCAACTATGTTAATTTGAGCAAAAATACACAGAGATTATTTCAAGTTGATATGGTTATTTGTCATTATTATGTTTTATTTGATGTTTGTGAAGTAAAAATAAAAAAATTGGACAATGTCATAAGAAACTATTTTAGCTGACTGTTATTCTTGAACATAAAAAAACTTTACTCAATTGAGCAGTATTTCCCATCTGAAATTATAACCACAGTTATAGTAGGATTTTGAAAGTTTGATGAAAAAAGATTATTTAACATTCAGACTGAACTATCAATTTATAATGCACATATGAAATACTGTGAGATGAAGTTTAATGAAATAGCAATTACTTGAGTTTTACCTCCTATTCTAAGTTTAAAATGTATTAAATTTTTTCTGATTTTTGTGTTTTTGAAATCAATAGAGTTTTTTTTAACATGGAAAGAAAAATCGTTTCTTTATCTGTTCATAAGCTAGACAATTTTTGAAGCTATATACATTTTCATATTGTCTAAAATGCAATACTGAGTTCTTTGAATATTCAAAAGAAGACACAAACTTCAAGCACACAACCTGAAAAATTAACAATGGAACTTCCAGCCACACTGATTGCTTATGCAGTTGTGTAGCTCTCAGATATTGACAGGAATAAAAAAACTGCAATTCTTTTGGGATCCTGCTTTGTGAAAGTGAAAAAAAAAGTAGAAAAAAGGGTACATTGCATAAGAGGGATGAAAGAACACTTACTTGAGGGCAATTGGATTTATCCTTGAATCATATCATGCCTTATCTTAGGGTGAGGCACTGATAAATTTATTGGGGCCTGATTAATTCGGGCATTGTTCTCATTATCAGAGAGTAGTGAATTTGAATCGTGGCTTAGCGAAGATTCATCGTGTTTGCTAAAGGCAGCTGGGGCATGTTTATAAGTCTTGGTCGCAATGTTGCCCAAATAAAATAATCTTCTAAGGGTGGCAGGCCTTAGGTGTCTTCTGCTTGGTTCCTGCTTCAAAATTGTGAAGACTTCACTTGGCTGCTTTTATCTAACTGGTAGAGCCCAATTTAGGGCTAGGTACAGAGAAGCATGCTGATGTAACAATAACAAATGTACTGATATTTAGATTTTATAAAAAATAAAAAGTAGTTAGTGTTACTGATTCATTTCCTTACACGAGATTGTAAATAGTTTCAATATGTATCTTATCAAAATCACTTTCAGTATCAAAAAAAAGTAATTCCTTTGCTGTAAAATTTTTCACTAAAATGGTCAGAGCTTTGAAATTGTTTATCCACTAAACAAACTTACTTGACACATCTGTCTATAATCTTTTCAGTTGCGCATAATAGAAATGTGTTTTAGTTGTTGAGAGTCATATTAATTATTTTTTTCTATTTTAGAAATGTAGCATCCTCAAAAAGAATTTATATATCACCAAGCAGAAAGCATGACCAAAGTCTACATGCTCTGAAAATTTTGGGAAAAAAATTAACGTGATAAATTAAATGCCCTCAATAAGAAAGGTCTTTAAATAGCTTTTGTTCTTAGTAGTTTGAAAGTCATTATCACACATCTAATTTTATAAGTAATAGCTTTTGTGGTAATATTTTAGTTATTGTACTACAATTAGATATTGAAAGTGGAAATGTAGGAACTCCAGTTTTTTCTTTGGAACCCAGAAAGTGAACTTTGAACAATTCAACCAGAATCTCGGTGTTACATTCTGAAAACTTATAATTTAAGATATTAGACAATAGTTTTTATTTTTAAATATCGATTATGGTACCAAGAAAAAAGATATAATCTTAATGTTAGTATAGAAATTTCTCATGGAATTACTTTTAGAATTCCCGATGATTTTATAAATAGTCAGTTCCAGTTTATATTCCTGACTTTCCCCTTCTTTTTCTGTATCAAGGAACTTTGTATTTATCTATAAAATTTGCTTAACTCTTTAGATCATCGAAAAACTGGTCGTAGCGAGTTAACACGTTACTGACTTTACAATCTTGATTGTAAGTTTGCAAAATGTACTTTGTAACTGTTCAATAGGCAATCTACTATTCAAGATAACTTGCAAAGGTAAACTGTTTTGAGAAGCTTTCGTAACTCTCTTTTCTAGGAATTCCAATTGTTGTATTGATGTTGTTCTGATATCCTTCTTGTTGAAACTAGTATGTATACCTGAAACAAGAAAGTAGTTTTAGTATTATGACAGAGTTGGTAGTTAGATATTATTTCATCAGACACTTTCCATTCATTTGCAAGATCAGCCATTTTCAGTTATATATAGTAAGAATGAATTCCTTCTTGTGTTATAGTAATTTATATTACCTTTACTAAGAATAAATATGATAAAAATAGATTCTAAAAGATCACATTTATTGAAAGCACTTCTATCCCATTAGTGTGGTGAATCTTTGCGTCTCATCTGATGATTAGATTTTACTCAAAATGCTTGACTCTGAGACTCAATTTGTTTATTAAATGTCACTTCAGAAAGATGGTTTTGTTTTTAATTTATTTTAATAAGCAAAATAGTTTAGCACCATTGCTGTCCCTATCTAAGTAGTTAAACAAAATAAGGAGATTTAATTTGTTAACAACAGAATAAACACTGGGTCTGGAGCAAATTTATTGGAAAACATACTTTTAAGTGAGATAATCGCTTGACAATTCATTTCCAGTAAATTTTTTCTGATCCATTCTGAGACAGGAGAACAAGACTGCAGGATTGTATCAGAACCAATGCCTATTCAAGTAATTCACTGTCCTTATAGAATGTGGAAAAGGTCATACTTGAAAGGGAGTTGCTCAATATTCTGCCACACAATTTTCCTCTCTTCTAAACAACCCCATCTTAGTTTGAGACCTAGAAAATTTTAAAAATGCCCCAGTCAAAATTAGTGTATGTACCATAATTAGCTATTTCAATAGCTTCTATAACCTTCATCTTGACTTTAAAGATCAGTCTTCTAGAGTGTCTTTTCAAAGATTTCTGCAAAGTGTGTTGTAACTATTTCAACTCTGAGTTAAGAGGATTTAGCTGTTTCAGCAATATATCCCTGATCCAAGTGCTCTTAGTCTTAAGAATCACTTTGACTAGTTTTGAGAGTCTACTGGAATTCAGAAATCTGAATTTCTTACTCCCAATTGCAGGATTATTATCAAGTTTATTTCATTAATTTATTTAAAAATTTTTTTCAGTTTCAGCATTATGTCACTAGGTGATTAGTGCTCTTGATGCTAAACTGTAGCCAAGAACCTTCAGATGAGCTACCTCATGGGTGATCATGCATTCAATTATCTTTCCCTCATCCATCATTACAGTACATAGCACCTCAGATCAGGCCACTTTTTTATAATTGTCGATTAAATCAGTACAACCTTCATAACATGGGAAAACCTACTAGGAAATTAAAGAATTCAGATTTCAACCAAAAATCTCCTGCGCTTTCTTATTCTAAATTCTCTCAACCTTTTTTGGTGTCAGAATAGGATTTAATGATAGTACAAAATAGTTATATACCACACAAGGAGCATTAGACATTTTTTCTATCAGAAGAACAATATGAAGTCTTCAATTCAAATTATATTGATGGTTGTTCCATGTGACTGAAGGCGATGGGCACAGGCCAAGGAAATTATACAAGCAAAGAATACAAAAAATTTAAAAAATTATAGGCAAAGTTTTATTTTTATTTAAAGGAGATAGAATTTAGCAAATTTTCAAATGTTATTATATGTATAACATTTTATTTACATAAATATACAATTTTTGTTTTTTACTGTGGAAAAAAACATATATTTGTTAAATTTCAAAAATTATTTATATTGGATAAATTGATTTTTGGTTTACTTTTTAAATGAATTCCAATTGAATTTTTTGATACTTTTACTAAATTTGTTTGTAGACAATGAAGAAGTTGAACTACGTTACATGTGATTAAAAAGAAAATTTAATGTCCTATGAAAACTAACATAGAATGTAGTGTTAATTAAAAGTACTGAACAACTCTCAACATTATATAAAACACCAAAGAGAAACAGGAATATCAGCTGAATAAAAAGCTTTAGGTTAGCAAATATTTTTGGGGTATGCTGTACATAAAGTTGAACATACTAAATACTAATTATTTAATATCTTAACTATTAAATATATTAATTTTTCAACTATATTACATGCTAATAAAATTATTTTTATTTCTATTAATTCTATTAATTTTTATTTAAAATGTATAAATTCAATGATTTTTATATCACAAGTCTTATAATTTGAATATACAGTGTGGTCATAAACTATTGAGTGTATTTCATGTCTGAAAAATATGATTTTTGTTTACACATACTGTTTTCTTAAAGACAATTTAAAATAGCTTTTTGCTACAAAATTTTAAATAAATTCCATTTGAGCTAATGGATGTGATAATATTTTTTAGAAACATATTCTATTGTGTCAATTTGCAAATGCTATTGTGCAAGAAAAAAGCAATGTTCATCTTGTGGTTCCATGAAACCAAATTCATTATAATTTTTCTTTAGAATTCTCAAATCAATATCTTCCTAGTACTCTGATTAATAAACATTGCTGAACATTGGTAATCTGAAAACGTTGTAAAGGACTGCTGAATACTGATTCTACAATTTTAAGATGGGAAGTATAGAACATTGTAGATTTTGTATTGAACTTTAAACAAAGCTGTAACTTATGCGATAAAACTTTTATAAGAAATTAGTTCATCAACTTCTCATATAGTCTTCAGATTTTAATACCAAGAAAAACTGTTGAAAATTTTACATAAACTTCTCAAACTTCATTCATGTAAAAATCAGTTATTGGATGAATTATAACCAAACATGCAACCTAAACATTTAGGTTTCACCATCATATTCTTAACAGAATCAACAGAAAATTCTTATTTTAAAAATTCTATCTTCATTGATTAAATCTCCATAGTTCTGATTATGTTAATTATTGTAATTGTCAGATGCAGAAAAATTGGATAATTTATAAAGTAAAAGTACACTAACTTAAAATCAATGTATGGTTCAAATTGGCCATAAACAAATTTTTCAAATTAATTTTCTTCATCAAATAAATTAACCAGCATTACATATTGGCTAAAGTGGTACTTCAATGTGAATGCTGTAAGACTTGAGTTATCTTTCTACAGGATGGTGTTCCATCACACTGTGATTCAAAGAAACTGGATAATACATTTCCTGATTATTGAATTATTTATGCACAATTGGATGAGGGGTGCTATAGTTGCCAAGATCCCCTGATCTTACACTCCTTACTTATATATATGGAGAAACTATGCAACTTATAGGATCGAGAATATGCAACTTCAAATTCAGATATCACTGATTTAAAATGATGAATCAATAATAGCAGTGGCAGATTTTATGCTGAAATATTATAAAATACTTGGCAGGAAATATAACATTTCATGAATATTTTGTATACCACATATGTAACTCATGTGAAAGTTTAGTTCAAAATTTCATTGTGTAGCATTATTTTAAATTGCCTTTCCAAGAAATATGTACCCCTGATTTTTCTCTTTTTTCACACATGAAATGTACTTAATTTTGGACCACTCTGATAAAATTTGCAAAAATTTCACTAGGCCATAATCTTAATTCAGATAGTTATAGATTTAATATTAATTTTTCTCTTTGATTGCTAAATTCTTTAGTAAATAGAAAAGATTCTGACCATCATTTCAATAGTTTGTGAGATTAACTGTCAACCTTGGTTATGGATGCTTATAAGTGTTTCAAAATCTATTTTGAAATCTTTTGATTGAATTCCTTAAACAACTCTCCAAATTTGACATGAGTTTTACACCTTAGAAAGCTGTAAAAAATTTTCTTATAATTTAATATAACATAAATTTTTAATGTATATATTTCTTAATATTTTATATTTTGGACATGAATATTTTTTGAATATTGTATTTAGGAATTATTTATTTTATTATTTATTTTTTTTTTTTTTGCTTAAAATTATATTAGTCTTCAGTAAGTTTGAAAGCATATTGAATTTATGTAAATATATAAATTTTACTCTGATATGACTCAATATTATGCATAAGAAAATTATGTTTTATTTCTTAAAATTATATTAGTCTTCAGTAAATATGAAGGAATATTAAATTTATGTAATCATATTAATTTTACTCAGGTATTACTTAAAGAGGTATTTAATATGAATTGTGTGTGTGTGTGCTATAATTCGGAATAACTCTTTTCTTATAGATTCTTATAGATTTTGAGAACAACTATGAGAAAGTGAATTTATTCCTTAAGTAAGACTAATCAAGTACCATATTAATTTGCCCATCATTCATGTTTCTTATGGATAATTTATATCTTAGTGCCAGTAGTAATTTGAAAACATTTAATTTACTGTCGTAAACACTTAATCAGCTAAAATTATAAAATACATTTGTAATTAGCCTAGTTCTTGTGTAAGAAATTGAAAAATATGATTGAAAATACTAATACAAATTCAAAGAATTAGAATAATAGTAAAAATTATGAATCTATTGGATAATATGTTGTGAATGTTATTTTGACTGTTTTATGGTTTATGATTGTACATTAGTCTAAAAAATTGACTCCAAATTATGTATATGTATATATATATATATATATACTTCTAACATACTATTGGAACCTATTTAATCAATATAAATTGACATGAACTAAGGAAAAAGATTTTTTTTTAATTTAAGGGGTTTGTTGGCTCTTGAAGGTTTTGATGTCATTGTTAATATTTAAAATCGATTTTATGTCTATGATTTCAGTACTCTACATTTTCTAAAAGTTCATTTACAAAACAAGAGGGAATCCCTCCAATTGTTATGGTCTCCAAATAAGCACTAATATATACTGATATCTTTTCTCATTAAAGTAATCTTTTCAATTAGGATTCCCTATTACCAAATTTTAAATTTTAGAACTGATTTACTGTCTTTTAGTATCTGCTGTTTAATAAGTTTTAAGGAACGTCTAATTCTTAAAACTTATTTAAATTTATTCTATAATATTCAGGAATGATTAAATTTGTGTTATATTATTTTATAATTCTTTATGATTCACTTCATTCTAGCTATAGTGCTTTTTATATTCAAAATACATTATTTAACTTCATAGATAAATTAGATTTAAAAAGGTTTTTCAATCTAATTAAGCTTTCGATATTAAAGATCCAGAGTTTTTATTTGGAAAATAATCATATCTTTTCATGATAATTGCATTTTTCTAATATTACTTCAATATTATGAAAAACTAATATTTGAATGTGTTAAAATACTAGTTCAAAACATTTGACAAGAAGTCAGTATGTATTGTAAAACTCAGTGAAATGTGAGAATATATATCAAGATGTCTAAATATATAAATTTTTAATAGGAGCATAAGCAAGTGAAACAGTCAACAAAATGGTAGTATGCTTAAAAGCGCCATGATTTTCCATTTGCAAACATTCTCTGGGATTTTAATTTCAACAAGAATAATTTTTCCTTTGTGATATGAAACAGCGATTTGCTGAATATTTCCTCTGTTGCTGGAGAAGAGAGAATAATAAAAAGGTATGTTTATAGTTGGCTATATCATAGTATTAATATATGTAATATTAAAATAATTCATGTTTCTCATGATAGGATTAACAAAAGTTACTAGTATTGAAAATACATACAAAATTATCTTTTAAGATATAACTTTTCTATGATTTATTTTTTGTGAGTTGCAGAAAGTTCTAACATAAACTCATAGAAAAGTGAATTCATTCATATTGATGGCAATATCCCTAGAAGGCCATAACTTAAACAACAAGATTGTGAAATAGTTTTCATTTTAGATTGTAAAACTACTAATTTAGAAGTAAAAACTAACCTTCTAATTTATACTAATGATGAATAAATAATGAATATATTAGAAACAACTGTTTAAAATGTTTTTGTTGCTATATTTTTTCCTGAAAATAATGCAAGTCTATCAATATTGAGAATTATGGGACATTTCTTGTAACTGTCTTATATATATTTTATAAAGAAAAGTTTTGAAAACTTTAAAAATTATGAAATTAAATGAAAATTGCTCTTCTGTGTTTCATGTCTCTGACATTGCTCTCTAAAGGTATTAAGTTGTCATACATCAACAGCGTTCAGTATTTTTATATTAGTCTAACATTAATTAAATGATTTTAAAATTTAATAAACAATAAATAGAATTTTCAACACTTGTATTTAATATAGACCAAATAAATCTAACTTGTTTAATTATAAAGAAATTTTTAAATTTTTATTTATGGGATACAGAAGTATTGTACTTTCTAGATTTCATATGGGCAAATTTTATGTTTAGGTATTGAGAATTTTAAAACTGTTTTATGGAGTCAAAATAGTTGAGTAAAGAAAATTATTTAGGAATTGTATATACTATCTTTTAGATAACTTATGATAAGGTTAATTTTGAATTTATTTTTCTGAAACTTTTCTCTAAGTTAAAGACATTATTTTAAATTTTATTCAAAATTGGTTGATTAACTAAAAATTATCATTGGTCTTACTTTTGTATCAAATAAATTATTAGAAATCTTTTCCTTTTAGTTTTTAATTCTATATTAGAGACTAAATTAAATACTGTATAGAATCAACATATTTTTTCACTCATGCCTTTAACATTCTTGTTAACAATTGACAAAAGACCATTCAGTAAAGAATTTATTACTTAAAAGGTATTGATGATATACACCTGTTTCTAAATATCTCTTTTTTGAGAATAATATACAAAATTTAATTTTAATGTCAATAAATATAATTATTTAAAAATGAAAATATAATTACACTATTTAATGGGGATCTGCGGTCAAACCACTCTTTTCTACTGCTAAATTCTATTTATTTATGAAGTATATTTTTGATCTACCAAAATTAAAAAGCTTAATGGTCCATCAAATATTAGTCACCATCAATGGGTGGCAAATACTTTGAGAATTATTCTGTTATATGCTTAGTAAATGATAACATATTTATTGCTTATATCATTGTAACATCTTTTTAAATATTAGTGGGTATTTCTTTCTTAAGAATATTTTGTATTGTTAGCAAAATCCCATTGGGCCATAACTTAGACAACAATAAAGAGGGATTGTGAAACAGTTTTTCTTTAGACTGTAAAACCAGTAATGTAGAAGTAAACACTAATTTTGAATAAAAAAGGAGTGTAATAGAAACAATTGCTTAAAAATGTTTTTGTGTCTATATTTTTCATTGAAAATAATAAAAGTATATCAATATTGAGAATTATGTGACATTTCTTGTTATTTTTTTACATATGCTTTATAAGGAAAAGTTTTGAAATCTTTAAAAAATATGAAAATAAATGCAAATTGCTTTTCTGGGGTCTTATTTCTTTGACACTGCATTCTAAAGATATTGAGTTGTCATACATCAACAGCGTTCAGTATTTTTATGTTTGCCTAACATTAATTAAATGATTTTGAAAGTTATATATAATGAATAAAATTTTCAGTATTTGTATTAAATAGAGGTTAAATAAATCTAACTTGTTTAATTATAAAATAATTTTTAAATTTTTATTTATAAGATGCAGAAAGTATGATACTTTTTAGATTTCATTAAGGCAAATTTTGAGTGTTTGAAAACTGTTGTTTCGTTGGAATCAAAATAGTTGGATTAAGAAAATTATTTAGGTATTGCATATTGTGACTGTTAGATAAATTACCATAAGTTTATTTGGGAATTTCTTGTTCTGAAACTTTTTTACTAATTAAAGACATTTTAAATTCTATTCAAAATCGGTTGATTAGTTGATAAGGATTATTGGTCTTACTTTTGCATGAAATACAATTATTAGAACTCTTTTCCTTTTAGTTTTGCATTCGGTGTTAGATTTTAAATAAAATACTGCATAGAATCAACAAAACTGTTTTCTCTCCCCATCAACATTCTTGGAAACATTTGACGCATTAGTTCTTTTCAGTAAAGAATTATGACTTAAAAGGTATTGTTACAAATTTGTAAATAATGATTATATTTGTCTTAAAATATCTCAGACAGATCAGAAATTCTCACATTTTGGGCAAAAATTGCGGTATTTAGACGTGTTGTAGTTTAAAAGCGGATTTCCTAATGATTTGACGACTTGGCAACAGTTGGCGAGATTCTTGGCGACGGTTGGCGAGATTTTTGGCGACTTGGCGAGAAATCGATACTTCTGGAAACATCCATCACCTAAGCTCTAGGACCAATATTTTTCGAGATAGCCTAGAAGCTTCCAGAACCTTGGCGAAATTGGTAGATTTCTCCGCCAAGTCAGGTATAAATACCGCAGCCCGACATGGAAGAATATAGTTTTTGTGAAGACAGTCAGTGAGTGAAGACGATTAGTTGTGACTGCTAGTTGTTCTCTGTCTGAGGTATTTGAGACCTGTGATTGGAAGCTATTTCCTATTGTATCTGACGAATTGTAGCTGTATAATTGTGATTGTTACAGCGGGAATTTCGTTTATTTAGTGAAGTTTTTTTTTTTACGAATAAAAGTCTTGTGTTCATTAAGTGGTCGCTTTATTCAACTCTCAATCAACACGAACCCGTGGAGCTCGGTACAACTGGTGTCAGAATCGGGATTGAAGAGTTGATGCAGCGTGTCACCATAAAAATGGATATGGATTTAATGAAAAGTCTTCTCGAAAAATTAGCGGAGCAGATAGCTGAGATAAAATCGGGACAGGAGAAGATGAAAGCTGGACAAGAAGAGATGAAAGCTAGACAAGAAGATATGAAAGCTGGACAAGAAGAGATTAAAACCGAGATGATGAAAGAGATAAAATCTGGACAGGAGGAGATGAAAGCTGGACAGGAGGAGCTTAAAAAGGAACTTAAGAAGGACATTGTAAGTGTTAAAGAAGAATTCTCCAACATCATTCAGGAGAAGATGAATGCAATGGAAGATAAGGTAACTTCAGTTGAAACTAAAGTTCTGGAGATAGAAGAAAACGTGGAAGGAGCATTAGACAATATCAATAAGGAGATTGAAAGCTTGAAGAAACAAATGTCAAACAGACATGAGGAACCCAACGTGGCATTTGTGCCTTCCCTAGCCAATATTAAACTCTCAACATTTGATGGGAAATCATCCTGGCAAGTATACAAGACCCAGTTTATGATGGTAGCGGAAGCTAATGGATGGAATCCCCGAGCCCAAGCTTTTCACCTGGCGGCTTCGTTAAGAGGAGACGCAGCTGACATCCTCGAGACGCTTCCGGAGGAGCAGAGGCACGATTTCCAAGCCCTGTCGAGTGCGCTTGAGCTGCGGTTTGGAGATAAGTGCACTAAAGAATATAGCAGACTACAGTTAAAGTCCCGCTATCAAAAAGCGGGTGAAAGTCTGCAAGAATTGGCTGCCGATATTCAGCGACTTTCTCATCTAGCATTTTCGGACTGCCCAGCTGAGACACGTCAAGATCTGGCTCTCCATCACTTCATCGATAGTGTGCGGGATCCGGAGATACAGAAAACACTTAGACTCGCCGATGTCAAAGATATCGGATCTGCCCTAGTATACGCACATAAGATAGAGGCTGCCCAGCAGGCAGCGCGTAAAGACCGGCACTCAATCAGAGCCGTCTCTGCTACTGATACGGACTGTGATCTTAGAAAGCAAATCGAAGATCTGCGGAGAAAATTTCGTAACTTAGAATTGAGTAAAGATGGCAGAAACACGAAAATCCAGTGTTGGACTTGCGGTGCAGTCGGACACGTTCAGAGAGACTGCCCAAAACGAAAAGATGATGGAAATGATCTTCGTCAGAAGCCCCATTTCAAATTGTTTCATATTTCTTCCGTAAGTAGCGGCGACAACGGACTTTTCGTTATGGGACATGTCAACGAAGTTCCCTGCAGAATGATAATCGATACTGGAGCCAACGTAACTATCATTAGGACAGATTTGGCTCGCAAACTTGGTGACAAACTCATCTGGACGCCGCCCTGCATTACCCTCCAAACTGTGACAGGTGACAAGATTAAAGTGCATGGAAAAATAAATCTAAACATTGCATTTGGTAATGCCGTGTACCATCATATGGCATATGTCGCTGATATAAATGACGAATTTATTCTCGGATTGGACTTTCTCAAAGAAAACCATTTCAAGTTAGATTTTAAAAATAATGAACTACACTCATGTTCTGAAGACATAGCGATTTTTAAGACGAAATATTCAGATATTAAAACAGTCCATCATATAACTGCGAAGAGTGAAACAACATTACCACCAAGAACTGAGACAATAGTTTGCGGAGCTCTTTCAGAAGATAATAATTTTCATTATGGATTGACTGAATATCCGGATTCCGACAATAGCGTTAAAGGAGTACTAGTGGCTTCTTCACTCGTCGATCTTTCACGAAATGTAATCCCGGTAAGAGTTGCTAATCTAAGTAATAAGGTAAAACTTATAAAAGAAGGAGAAGTGCTAGCGACTTGCACTCCAGTGACCTGTATTAACCGAAATTGTCAAGCCACACTATCCGAGCCTCCTGACACTCTAATTAATGAACTCCTTCAGAGAGCAGAGTTAGATGATAAACAGAGGAATGCTGCAAGAAATTTATTATTAGAATTCGGAGATCTCTTTTCCAAGAAATCAGATGATGTTGGGCGAACCAAACTGACGCAGCACCGAATCAATACAGGAAATCATCCACCCATTAAATAACATCCGAGAAGATTGCCATTCGCTAAGCAGGAAGAGGTGGATAATCTTCTGATGGAAATGCAGCAGAATGACATTATTGAGCCATCAGAGAGTCCTTGGGCTTCGCCTATTGTTTTAGTTCGGAAGAAAGATGGTTCTACCCGATTCTGCGTTGACTATCGTCGGTTAAACAACATCACTAAAAAAGATAGTTACCCTCTTCCTAGGATTGACGATACACTTGATGCTTTATCCGGAAAACAATGGTTTTCGACTTTGGATCTCAAGAGTGGTTATTGGCAAGTAGAGATACATCCTGAGGATCGAGAAAAGACTGCATTCACCACAGGACAAGGACTTTGGCAGTTCAAGGTTATGCCATTTGGGCTTTGCAATGCACCTGCAACGTTTGAGCGCCTGATGGAGACAGTATTACGAGGACTTTCCTACGAAGCCTGTTTGGTATATTTGGACGATATCATTATTGTAGGGCGCACATTCGAAGACCATTTAAGAAACATCCGAAAGGTGCTGGAAAAATTAAAAATGGCCAACCTGAAGCTGAATCCTTGCAAATGTAATTTATTCCGACGTGAAGTAAGCTATCTGGGACACATTATCTCTGCTGAAGGTGTAAGAACAGATCCTGAAAAGATCTCCGCAGTTAAGGACTGGAGTCGTCCAAAATATGTCCACCAATTAAGAAGTTTTCTTGGACTATGCACATATTACAGGAAATTTGTTAAGGGTTTTTCAAGTATTGCCAGACCTCTTCACAAGTTGACAGAAGTTAAACAGAAATTTCTATGGACAGATGAATGTGAGAAAGCTTTTAAACAACTGAAGGAGGCGTTGACATCTTCGCCCGTTCTTGCATATCCCCAGCCCGGAAAATTATTCATTTTAGATACAGATGCCAGCAACGAAAATATCGGAGCTGTTTTGTCGCAAGAAATTGATGATAAAGAATATGTCATTGCTTATTGGAGTAAATGTCTATCGAAACCAGAGCGGAATTACTGTACAACCAGGAAGGAATTGCTGGCAATCGTTAAAGCCATAGAACATTTCCACCATTATCTCTATGGAAGAAAGTTCTTGCTCCGGACAGATCACGCATCCTTAACCTGGCTTTTAAATTTTAAAAATCCGGAAGGACAGGTAGCCAGATGGATTCAACGACTCCAGGAGTTTGACTTTGAAATACGTCATCGCAAAGGAACTCTTCATGGAAATGCTGATGCACTATCAAGGAAGCCGTGTAATGAAAGCTGCCGATACTGTTCTAGAGTAGAGAAGAACTATCAGCTGATAAATACTTCGGTACGCCAAGTTACTGTTTCACCTCCATCGAAACCAGACCCATGGAGTGATGAAGGACTTAGGGAAGCCCAAAAGAAGACCCAGATATAAATCCAATTCTTGAATTGAAAGAATCTTCTAGTATGAGACCAAGTTGGCAGGATATCTCCACCTACAGTCCTGCTACTAAGCAATATTGGGCTCTTTGGGACTCACTCCATATAAGAAATGGTGTCTTATACAGGAAATGGGAGTCCGATGATGGACGTAATTTCAAATGGCAGCTTGTTCTTCCAAAATCAAGAATTTCAGATGTTTTGAAAGAATTGCATAGTAGCTCAACTGGAGGCCACTTTGGAGTAATGAAAACTCTACAGAAGGTTCGAGAACGCTTCTATTGGAGCAAAACTAGACAAGATGTAGAGAAATGGTGTCAATCTTGTGATGACTGTGCGGCACGTAAGGGACCAAAGAAACGTAGCCGAGGAAGGTTGCAGCGGTACAACGTAGGAGCACCTTTTGAGCGAATAGCATTGGACATTTTGGGTCCTTTACCACGATCTTCAAATGGCAACAAATACATATTAGTTGTCATGGACTACTTTACTAAGTGGCCTGAAGCGTTTGCAATCCCCGATCAAGAGGCGACTACAGTAACCGAGGTTCTAGTGCATCAATGGGTTTCCAGATTCGGCACACCCTTACAAATCCATTCTGATCAAGGGACAAATTTCACCTCTGTTGTGTTTAAAGGAATGTGTCAAATTCTCGGAATAGACAAGACGCAGACCACGCCACTACACCCACAATCGGACGGCATGGTAGAGAGATTTTACAGAACCATCTTGAATAATCTCTCACTTATGGTTTCAAGAAATCAGCAAGATTGGGATTTGAAGCTACCGCTGTTTCTGCTTGCATATCGCAGTGCTGTCCATGAGACTACCGGATATACTCCTTCACAGATGCTCTTTGGTCGCGAACTTCGTCTCCCTTGTGATCTTCAGTTTGGTCGTCCACCGGATACATCTTCATCACCAGAGGAATACCTTCGAGACCTTCAGGCACGTCTTGAAGATGTCCATAACTTCGCTCGAGACCGAATCAACCTGACGACCGAAAGAATGAAGACAAGGTATGACACAAGAGCGACGGGACATGAATTCCAAGAAGGTGACAAAGTTTGGTTGTGGAACCCGATTCGACGTAAAGGACTTTCTCCAAAGTTGCAAGCCAACTGGGAAGGTCCCTACACAGTCCTAAAAAGACTGAACGACGTCGTGGTTCGTATAAGAAAATCATCTTCTTCAAAACCAAAGGTAGTACATTATGATAGATTAGCTCCTTATCGTAATGTAGAGTAAAAATTAGTAGACCATGGTCTCTTTGTAAATAGTATAGATAATTTTAATCTTTTATATTTTCTTGTATTTTTAGTTGCTTGTGTATGTAATGTGCTCTGTATCCTCTTGAAATGTAAATTCTCTTATATTAAATTTGGCCTCCTATCAGGGGATTGTACTGCCCGGGACGTGCAGTCCTTGAGAGGGGGCAATGTTACAAATTTGTAAATAATGATTATATTTGTCTTAAAATATCTCAGACAGATCAGAAATTCTCACATTTTGGGCAAAAATTGCGGTATTTAGACGTGTTGTAGTTTAAAAGCGGATTTCCTAATGATTTGGCGACTTGGCGACAGTTGGCGAGATTCTTGGCGACTTGGCGACGGTTGGCGAGATTTTTGGCGACTTGGCGAGAAATCGATACTTCTGGAAACATCCATCACCTAAGCTCTAGGACCAATATTTTTCGAGATAGCCTAGAAGCTTCCAGAACCTTGGCGAAATTGGTAGATTTCTCCGCCAAATCAGGTATAAATACCGCAGCCCGACATGGAAGAATATAGTTTTTGTGAAGACAGTCAGTGAGTGAAGACGATTAGTTGTGACTGCTAGTTGTTCTCTGTCTGATGTATTTGAGACCTGTGATTGGAAGCTATTTCCTATTGTATCTGACGAATTGTAGCTGTATAATTGTGATTGTTACAGCGGGAATTTCGTTTATTTAGTGAAGTTTTTTTTTTTTTACGAATAAAAGTCTTGTGTTCATTAAGTGGTCGCTTTATTCAACTCTCAATCAACACGAACCCGTGGAGCTCGGTACAGTATTGATAATATATATGTGTTTCTAAATTTCTCTTATTTCAGTATAATATAAAAATTTTCTTTTAGTATCAATAAATTTTATTATTTAAAAATGAAGATATATTTACATGATTTAACGCGGATGTAATGTCATACCACTCTTTTCTACTGTTAAATTCTATTTGTTTATGAAGTATATTTCTGATCTATGAAATTACTAGAATCTGAAATTATTTGAATTCTTTCCCTTTTAGTTTTAAATTCCAATTTAGATTCTAAATAAAACACTGTAGAATCAACTTGATATTTTCACTCACCCCATTTAAATTCTTGGTAACATTTGACATATTAGCTCTTTTCAGTAAAAACTTTATAAATTAAAAAGTATTGGTAATATATATCTTTTTCTAAATTTATCTTATTTCAAGATAATATTGAAAATTTTCTCGTAATGTCAACAAATTTATTTATTTAAAAATGTAAATATAATTACAAGATTTAATGTGGATCTACTGTCATATCACACTTTTCAGCTGCTAATTTCTATTTATATAATATATTTCTCATCTACCAGAATTAAAAAAACTTCCTGACCCATCAAATATTATTCACCATGTATGGGTGGTAAATAATACTTTCAGAATTAATTTGTTTTAGGCTTAATAAAGGCTAATATAGGAATTGCTGATGTCGTTGCGTCGTCTTTTTAAATATTAGTGTGTCATTCTATGGTGTGAATGTGTTATAATAATGAATATTTTGAGACCTCTGGTATGCAGAATTTTCATGCAATTTTTTATTAAAATATTTTATCAAAATTTTGTATATTTCATCAGAAAACTGCTCAAATTTTAATACCTTTAAGGAAAATATGAATAACTAATCATACATTTCTTCACTACAATAAATTTTTTTTGTACTAATATAAATAATATTAAGAAGTAACAAAAATAGTAATGAATAATATAATGCATTCTGCATACCTAATTTATACTGGCATATGAATCATGTGATTGAGCATTCCAAATATATTTCCCTACCATGAATGCTTTTATATGTAACTGAGCTTTGTAATTATGATGTAATCCATGATTTCGGTTAGACTTAAGATTCAATCTGATCGGTCAATTTAAAAAATATAGTAATGAAACTTTAATAAAAATTGGCACTAATGTATGTTTATCATTTTTTATATCTTTATTTTCAATTACTCTGTTTCAATTATGGAAATGAATCATTTTAAATTCTATTGGGCATTTGAAGAAATAGACGAAATTTAATGTACACATTTTAAGGGAAAATAGATTTTAAAGGAAATAGTACACATTTTAAAGGAAAGAGCTGTTTAAAAACACTCTGTTTTATTTAGTAAACGAGAAGGCTCTTCATATGGTCAAATATGTTTTTCTTTTTAGTTAGATCAACACAGAAATGTAGACTATTTATTTTACCCTAGTTATGTAGTTTTTGTTGAAATTCGTTAAACGAACAAGAGTCCATGAATCGCAAAAAGAATATTTAATGAAGCAAGTTACAAAGAAAGAAATTATACATATACTAAACTAATAGAACAGAACATGGTGTATTTATAGATTTTTGAACGGCTTGAACACAACCACCTATCAGAAGGCAGCGCAGCAGACGATTGCGGACGTCTTAGAAGACTACAGTTTTACAGACGATAATAGACTTACTTTTTGTTTCTTTGCGATTACTTGCATTATATTATTTACAACATTCGCCCTTAATCACAAAGAAACATGCACAATAAAATCATATAAATCAATAAAAATAAGTATACATTAAGAAATTAGAAACGTTCAAGCCATCCACACAATATTTACATTAACATGATATAATCTAATACAATTTTAATCCACATAATGGTAAAAGTTCCTTTAATTTAAACTTAGATAAAGATTTTGTAAACATATCAGCAATTTGTAGGTTAGATGAAATATAGTAAACTTTTATATCATGACAATTCAAGATATGTTGAATAAATTTTAATTTAACGTCTATATGTTTTAATCGACCTTTGTTGTTTTCCTTTGTTACATACTTAATACAAGATTGATTATCTTCAAAAATCATGATTTCTTTAATATCAGTTAATTCCAAAATAATGTTTTTCAACCACAATGCATCTTGAATGGCTTTACTTAGGGCAATAATTTCTGCTTCTGTGGAAGATAAAGCAATACAATTTTGTTTTCGACAAGACCAAGATATTGGACAATTATTAAACATAATTATGTTACCAGAAATGGATTTTCTGGTAACATAATTTTTCATTTGGGTTTGCACCCCAGTTAGCATCTGCATAGACATTTAAGCATGAATTTTTATCCACACACTTTTTATATTCCAGTTTTAAAGTTGGAGTACCTTTCAGATATCTCAAAATTCTTTTCAATGCACTCCAAGCACTATCAGTTGGGTGTTCTTGAAGTTGACTCAAACAGTTTACAGCATAAAGGATATCTGGACGAGATGTATATGCTAAATAAATTAAAGATCCTATTAGTTCTCGGTAGGGTCCACAAAAAGCACTTCCTTTCTCAAAATCAGCTGCTGTTGCTCCTACTTCTATGGGAGTAGAAACTATTTTAGCATCAAACATTTTAAATTTGTTTAATAAATTCAAAATATATGTTTCTTGATCTAGATACAGTCCATCAGGGGTAAATGTAATTTTAATTCCTAAAAATTCAGAAACTGTTCCAGATTTAGACATTTCAAATTCTTTTGATAATAATCCAATTATAATTTTGATTTCACTATCATCAGTACCCGCAATTAATAAATCGTCCACATAAAGTGCCATTAGAATTCTTTCACCTTTTGACTGACGAATAAAAATGCATTGTTCACTATTTAATGGCTTAAAGTTTAATTTGAGAATGAAATTTAAAAATTTTACATACCATTGACGAGGTGACTGCTTAAGTCCGTATAAGCTTTTCTTTAACCGGCACTTCCTGCCACTATTATCATCATATCCTTTTGGTTGATCCATGTAAATAATTTCTTTTAATTCACCATTGAGAAATGCAGTTTTAACATCCAGTGAATAAACTTTTAAATTTTCTTGAAGAATAATAGTAAACACTATACGTAATGCAGGAATACTGATAACTGGTGAAAATGTTTTATCATAATCCACCTCCTTCTCTTTGCATAAAACCACGAGCAACAAGTCGAGCCTTATATTTTCCATCTCGTTTTTCGCGTAGAACCCATTTGCATGAAATTGCACGTTTCCCATGTGGTAATTCTTCAAGACACCAAACTTTGTTCTTTTCCATGGACTGCATTTCTTCATCCATTGCTTTCTTCCAAAGATTTAGTTCTTCCTCTGGCAGTGCAGATAAATCTTTAAACGACAACGAATCTTCAAAAATTACCATTGCTTCATAAACTTCTGGTTCAGGATATTTAACTGTTGGTTTCTTTTGCCTTTGTGGTCTTTCCAAAATTTCTTCTGTAGTAATTGTTTCAGTAATATTTTCTTCAACATCATCTTCATTTTCCGAAATAATGGAATCCACATTCAGAATATTTTTATCTTCTAAATCCATTTTATCTTTCTTCGTTAAGTACAACGTTCCTTGATATCACTATTCTCTTTGAATCTGGATCCATTAAACGATATCCCATAGTCGAATATCCCACAAATATCATTCTGTTTGCCTTCTTATCTAACTTCTTCCTTTGAGAAGGAGGAACCAACACGTATGCATCGCATCCAAATACTCGAATGTTTTGAAGATCGGAATCTTTACCATATTTCAATTTATAAGGAGTACAGTTTTCTATGGATCTACTAGGAATTCTGTTTCTTAGGTATGCAGCTGTTAAAATTGCAAATCCCCAAAATTTCTTGCTAAGTTTTGCTTCAAATATTAAAGCTCGCCCTTTTTCTAATAATGTACGATTGGCACGCTCAGCAACTCCATTTAAAGGTGCAGTGTACGGAGGAACTGGATCTATTGTAACACCAAATTTAGTAGCACATTTGATGAGTTCACCACAAACATATTCTTTTGCATTGTCGCACTTAATTTTCCGTACTGAAGGATTTGCTTTTAAAAAGCCTCTTAACTCATTCACAACATCACTTTTTCTTTTCAGCAAACGAACTTCCATAAAACGTGAATAATCATCAATTAATGTCATAAAATAACGCTCACCTGTAGCCATAGGCGGATCAATAGGGCCACAAACATCTGTGTGAATCAATGTCATAGTTTCGGATACCCTTCGTCTGGGACCTTTTCCTATAGGAGAAGCACTTTGTTTGGAAAAAGTACACACTTCACAAAATTTATCAAAGGTAGGCAATCCAAGTTCTTTTAAGGCTTTATTAGAGGAATGTCCAAGTCTTCTGTGCCATAAATCCAAGTCATTTTCTTTCGCAGTAAGAGAAATTTCACAATTTGAAGCAAAATCACAAATATACTGTCCACTATCATCACGATAACCCAAACAAATGTTTTCTTTCTCATTTTCGATGAACACTTTTTTATTTCTAAAGATAACACTATATCCACCTAATTCAATATTCTTTACAGAAATTAATTCTCCATTGAGTTCAGGAACAAAAAGGACATTTTCTAAAGTTATATCAATTCCATTAGATGTTTTGCCTTTTACACTTCCAATACCTTTCACTTCCAGTGCAGTGGAGCGGGATGCACATCGAATAGTTCCTGATGACGGTTTAATGAATGAAAACCAGTTTTTCTGAGAGCATATATGGGATGTTGCCCCGGAATCAATAATGAACTTTTTCGGACTTCCGAAACTCAAATTTCCAGCAGCAAAAGATAGAGCAGAAGAATATTTTTCATCAGTCTTAGATTCAGATTTGAATTTACATTCCTTTTTAAAATGACCAACACTACCACAATAATAGCACGTTTTCTTTTTACAAAATTTAGAAGTATGTCCTTTCTTTTTACAATGAAAACATGTGAGTTCTTTTCTCGTAGAAAAAGCCGCAGTATCCACAGTTTGTTTCATAAAACGAATACTTGTTTTGTTTCTCGAATCATTCAAAAGAGCTTCAGAGTCTATCAAACGCTGAGTTACAAAATCTAACGATAAATTCTCACTCGGTTGATTCTCTAATGCAACCTTAACATTTTCGAATTCTGGAGGGAGAGACATCAAAATATAGACGACAGTATCAATATCACTAACCTCCGCTCCAGACATTCGTAAATCGGCGACAAGTTTTGAAACTTCATCTATGTGCTGGCGCATTGGAACATCTCTGTTTTTCTTAAGTGTAGCAAGACGTTTTCTAGTTAGTATTTGGTTTACCGCTCCTTTGCTTTCATAAACAGCATGAAGTTTCTCCCATAATTCCTTCGCCGTGTTTTCACCACTCATTGATACGAGCACTTGATCACTTAAGAGTGACATGAGTAATGCGTAGGCTTTCTTTCCTTTAACGACTTCTGCTTCCTTATTCACATCGGGCTCCTTAACTAAGTATGTTTCCAGTTCTTTCGCAGACAAAACAGCTTCCACTCGTCGCCGCCAAACAGGAAAGTTCTTCCCATCAAATGGATTTACTCCATACAAACCATGCAGCGAAGCCATTGCTTATTGATAAATTTATTCTATCAAACAATAAATTAAAACTAGAAACTGCTTTCAATTTATGACAGTGAAAACCACGCTCTGCTGTTGAAATTCATTAAACGAACAAGAGTCCATGAATCGCAAAAAGAATATTTAATGAAGCAAGTTACAAAGAAAGAAATTATACATATACTAAACTAATAGAACAGAACATGGTGTATTTATAGATTTTTGAACAGCTTGAACACAACCACCAATCAGAAGGCAGCGCAGCAGACGATTTGTAGCAGCAGACGATTGCGGACGTCTTAGAAGACTACAGTTTTACAGACGATAATAGACTTACTTTTTGTTTCTTTGCGATTACTTGCATTATATTATTTACAACAGTTTTTTCTATATAATTACAACAATTTTTATTATTCGTCATTAAATAAAATCCACATTTTCAATTGGATAAGGGCATTTTGTTTCTTGAGCAATTAAATATTACCTCTTTTCTGACTGCATTGTAGTTGGATGTCATGTAATTTATATCTATTTTTATTAAATAATTTAATACATTTGTATTTTTTTAATTATTAAAACTATATTTTTATAAATAAAAATTATTGAGTAATTTGAAACAAAAAATGTAGTCAATCTACTTGTTATATTTCTCAATCTTATTTGACCTTATATTATTCTCAATATTAAAATTTTCTTTATTTCTTTTAGAAAAATATTACTGGATTTCTAATCAATGCTTAAGTAACTAATTTTTCTATATCATTTCATTATTTTCTTTTGTATGTACTATCTTTTATCATTTAAATTATCTTTTCATTTGGGATTTTACCAAATATATGTTTGTTTTAGAATTTATTTACAGTTTATTTATTAGTATCTGCTTTTTAATAAATTTTAAGAAACTCTCAATTCTTAAAACTTATTTAAGTTTATTCTCAATGAAAATTTAAAAATGATTAAATTTGTGTTATATTATTTTTTGATTCACTTGATTCCAGTTATATAGTGCTTTTTATATATTTAAATACAGTAATTATTTTCTTAGTATAATTAGATTTAAAGTGCTTTTTAGTCTAATTAATCTATCCTTTAGATTTAAAAGATGCAGAGGTTTTATTTGGAAAATAAACATATACTTTCATCATAATTGCATTTTTCTAAAATTACTTCATTATTTTGAAAAAATAATATTTGTATGCATTAAATTACTCGTTCAAAACATTTGTCAGTATGGCAGTAACTATTGTAAAACTCAGAGAAATGTTCATATATTCAAGTACTTATAGATGTCTAATTTTTTAAATTTTTAATAGGATCATAAATAAGTTGTGAAACAGTCAACAAGAGATGGAAGTACGTTTAAAATCAGCATGATTTTCCATTTGCAAACATTCTCTTGGATTATTTAACTTCAACAAGGATAATTTTTGCTCTGTGATATGAAACAGTGATTTGCTGAATAGTTGTTGTGTTGCTTTAGAACAGATTATAATAAAAAGGTATGTTTATAGTTTGCAATAATGTTAAAATAATTCACATTTCTTGTGATAGGATTAACAAAAGTTACTAGTCTTAAAAACATGCAAAATTATCTTTTAAGATATAATAACTTTTAATTAATTTTTTGTGAGTTGCGGAAAGTACTAACATGAACTCATAGAAAATGTAATTTATATATACTGTTAGCAATATCCTTAACAGGGTTATAATTTAAACAACAATAAAGAGGATTTGTGAAATAGTTTTCATTTTAGACTGTAAAAGTAGAAATTCATCAGTAAACACTACCCTTTTAATTTGTTAGTGATGAGTAAATAATAAATATACAAAAAACAACTGTTTAAACATGTTTTTGTTGCGATATTTTTTCATGAAAATAATACAAATCTATCAATATTGACATTTATATGACGTTTTTCTAATTGTCTTTGATATGCTTTATAAAGAAAAGTTTTGAAAGCCTTCAAATGTAATATATTAAATGTTAACTGCTTTTCATGTCTCATTTTCTCTATAATTTTCTGTAAAGGTATTAAGTTGTTGTATGTTTTCTGTTTTTTTATATTTATCCAACATTAAATAAAAAAATTTTAAATTTATAAAAAAGAAATAAAATTTTCAACATACGTATTAAACCTAAGTAAATTGAGTACAGCTGGCAAAACGGTTGCTAAGGAACAGAATCCTGGCAAAAAGGAGAACACTGGCAATCTGGCTGCTGGAGAAAGTGGAGTTGCCACAAGGCAGCACACAGGTACCACAGTTGAAGAACCAGGAGTTCTCACAAAAACACAAAGACGCTATCTAAGACATCACAATAAAGCAAAGGAGCAGGTGGAGACTGTTCAGAAGGTAGGTGGCATCAAAAGACTTAGGTCTGAGGTGTCAACCCCTTCTCCCATTAACACTGCCTCCAAAAAGCCCAGGGATGATCATCAACCTGGGATTTTTGCTCAGGCTATTAAAAGCCATAAGCAGCTATTGTGAAGGATGGTTTCCCAACCATCAAACTTAACAAGGTGGATGTTAACTCCATACAGCTGGAGATTCTGACCAGGACAGATGAGGTCCCCATAGAAAATCATCTGCCTAGGGTTCGAGGCTTCAGCTTAGTGTCTGGGGCACTAATTCTCTTATGTGATGACCTCGAAACTGTGGAATGGATTCAAAAATCCTTCCATGGTAACAAGAGTCTGTTTGGTGGTGAGGGGCTCAGTGTTCTGGATCCCCGTGATCTACCTAAACCGGTAAAGGTGGCCTTTAAGACAAGGGACACTCATACCAAGGATCCTGACGTCTTTCTGAAACGGCTAAATAGACTCAACCCGGAGTTGAAGTCTTTAGAATGGCATACTCTGCAGAAATCTGTAGAGACAAATTCTATTAGAAGGATCTTCAAGGTTGATATGGAAGCCTCAGAAGCCATTAAAAAGGCAAATTATGGTGCCTATACTGGTTTGGATTGGGGAACCTTCAAAATTCTCCGGAACCCAAATCAGAAGGATGTATAGAGCATTGAAGAGATGGAAGTTGTACAAGAAGGCATACTTATAAAAGGATGACTAGCTACGTCAGCATTTAGGCTTCCCCAGGATAAAAATCTAGAGTAGTCCTTCCACTGACCTGTATTTTTAAGCCTCTTCATGCCAAGTATTGCTTCTGCTTCAATACGCATATAAAGAGGATGCATACCAAGCAGAAGCTCCAGTGTAGATGTGGGAGTTGTACGAATATACCCAGAGATAGCTACACAAAGCATTCTTTGAAGTTTTGTTAATTCTGCTTTAGCAGTTTCATTTTTGATTTTAGACCACAAGACCACTTAGCCATAGGTAATGATGGGACAAATAATCATTGTGTATATCCAATGAATAACTTTGGGATTTAAGCCCCAAGTTCTTCCAAATGCATTTCTGCATGACCAGAAAGCATTTTTTGCTCTTTCAATACAAAAGTTGAAGTACTTGTTCCAACTTAAGTTAATGTCAAAAAATACTCTTAAGAATTTAACTTCTTTGGAGCAAGTTAAATTTTGACCAAAAAAAAAAGTTATCTTTTTCAGATTAAGTTTCTTTTTCTTTGTGCAGGCTACCATAATGGTTTTTTGAGGATTTACAGAAAGGCCTTCTTTTTTACACCAAGTCTCAACTTGTTTGAGGATGCTGGACATGATGCTGGAGATTGTTTCACCAAACTTACCCCTGACAATTATAACTAAATCATCTGCATATCCAATGGTGGTTATGCCTGGGTTTTTTTAACACCTCTAAAAGGGAGTCTACAACACAGCACCATAAGATGGATGAAAGAACCCCTCCCTATGGACAACCAGATTTGGCTTGGATCATCATGTTTTCTCCTAAAATGAGGCATTGACAAATCTGTTATTGAGCAGATTTTTTATCCAAGAACAGATTATGTCATTAACTCCCTTTCTAGCAAGAGATTGTAAAATGGTTTCAATGGGTACTTATCAAAGGCACATTCAATGTCTAAGAAAACAGCTAAAGCAAGTTCCTTAGCCTTAGAGTTCTTCTCCAAAATGAAGGATAGGTTGTAGATCGCACTATCAGTGGATCTACCAGGTTAATATGCATATTGAGAGTCAGAAAGTGGTTTTTCCAATAAATAAACTTCTCTAATATATTTGTCTATCAGCTTTTCAAATGCCTTTAGAAGAAAGGATGTTAAGCTGATAGGTCTAAAAGATTTAGCTTCATAGTAATTATCTTTCCCTATTTTAGGAATAAAAATTACTTTTGTATGCCTACAGGCAATAAGTATATGCCCAAAGGCTATGCTTGCCCTAAAAATTCTACAGAGATTTGGAGCAATGCACCGGACTCCCTCAGTAAGCAGAGCCGGTACAATTCCACCCACTCCCTGTGATTTAAAAGGGTTAAAGGACATTTTGCCCATTTTGTTCGATCATAAGTTATGATTCTTTTGGCAACATCCCATCTACTTCTACCACAATTTTATGTAGAGAGTGTTAAATTAGGAGCTCCATTTATTTCGTTGGAACCTGGATAGTGAACTCTGAACAGTTCAGCCAAGAATTCTTTTTAGAATTCTTGATAGCTTTATTATATGTGGTAAGTGCCAATTTATATTTCTGCCACTCACCATTCTTTTTGGCTCTATTAAAGAGCTTTTTACATTGTCTTCGCAATTTACTTAACTTTTTAAACCACCAAGGAAGTAACCTTGGAGAGCAAGTATTGCTGACATTACAATTTTGATAGTATGCTTGGCGAATGGCATGCTGCATGTGATCAACGGCCAACTCCAAATCTGATACCGAAGATAACTTACTAAAGTCACCTTAATTTATATGATCTTCTAGATCTTTTTTGTAGGAACCCCAGTTGGTATTATTTGGGTTCCTACCTACCACCTCTAGTCTGTTTGCCCCTAAAACAGAAAAGCTAATGTATTGGTGGTCAGATAAGCTTATTTCATCAGACACTTTCCAATCTTTAATAAAGTCAGCACACTTACTGTTACATAAAGTGATATCAATGACTTTTGCTCTCCCCGCATCTAGCAATTACTTAGCTTTTTACGGCCTCATATGGCGTAAAAACGTCTGGTTTCATAATAATGTCGTGAACGATGACAACAACTTCAGGGGGCAGGTGAGCTACAATATAATTAAATTTAGTCCTACTCTCCGTAATTTGTTTTGGAGAGGCCAGTTGAAAGGTGCATTCCACCATGTGGAACCAAAGGGCAGGATCTAGAAGATAATATGATGGTATCTTCACTGCCGCTGTCTCTTGCGCCATGATGCACGTGCAGTTAGATGATTAGGCCTAAGTATTTGATCGAAGAAATCCAATAAATCGTCATCGATAATAATTTCCACGTGTTCTAGTCCTTTGATATGAAGGTCACCATTATAATGTATTGATCGTCATTTAGCTGTGCGTAAATTTGTAGAAATAGTAAACACATTTCTAACTCAATAACAATTTTATTAAAACGTGCTACCACGCCGTTAGCAGGAACAGAGACATAATAGGAATGACGCTCTGCTGGGGAAGAGAGAGAGTAGCCTGACATGACTGCTCCGTGTAGGCGAATCACTGTAGGGCGAAACATGACGACATACCTGCGCTTCCTGAGATGCGCGTTAGAGAGTGCGCCGAATTTCACTGATGAGTAAGAGGCGAAATTATGACGTCAGAACACTGTCTGTACAGAGTATCCCCCCAGCGATGAAGGAGCGAAGAAAATATGTATATATGCATATAGTTTTTTACAATAATACAATACAATATAATTATAAAATATACTCAAAAGTTTAATACAATTTTGCTAATTGAGCATATTCAAACATTGTGACAATTGCTCTCGTTAATATGAAACATAACAGAAAATTTTATATATATTAAACCAAAATCTTAGTTGCCAACCTCTCTGAAAATCGTACGCGGCAACCTACTCTGGCCGTTGAGGTTTTTGTTGATTGACCGGAGGGCTTTATCGACACCAAATTTGAAGGTGGTGGATCTGTATTAATTTATCTGAAAGTTTGAGAGCTGACTTGATCCGGTCTATGGACACAGTTGTTTGTTTGCCATTGATAATAATGACAAAAGTTTTGTCGTTTCTCTTAATTACCTGATGAGATCCGGTATATGGAGCTGTTAGAGGTGGCCTTACAGAATCGATACGTAAAAATACATGAGCAATTTTCAAGAGCAGAATGTACATAAATATTACTCAAACTACTCTTGGTTGGTGCAACAGGGCTTACATTCTGCATCATCTGTCGCAATCTGGATACGTACGATTCATCTGGTGTTTGTGCAACATTTGTACAATTTAATATATCGGAGAGGGTAATCGCAAGGTTGTTCCATAAACTAATTACGCACTAGAAGCGTTAATGTCATTCTTAATGGTAGAACGAATTCTGAGTATTACTACAGGTAAGATTTCTGTCCATCGTTTGTTGGAATGTGCAATGATAGACGCCTTTAAATGTCTATGAAATCGTTCTATCATTCCATTTGATTTAGGGTGTTACGCAGAACTTCTAATACGATTAGCACCAATATCTTTGGTTAATTCGCGGAATAAACGAGATTCAAAATTTCGGCCTTGATCTGTCGTAATTGTAATAGGACAACCAAAGCGAGATATCCAGTTGTTAACTAAAGCTTTGCAGGTCGTTTCTGCGGTTATGCCAGCGGTTGGTATAACCTCTGGCCATCGTGTGAAACGGTCAGTAATTGTCATGCAATATAGTTGCTCTTAAGTTGAACTAAGAGGGCCTATAAAATCCAGATGAATGTGGAAAAACCGAGCATCTGGCAAGGAAAATGTACTCACTTCCGATTTCGTATGCCTATGCACTTTTGCACGTTGGCATGACAGACAAGATTTTACTGCATTTTTGATAAATTTTTCCATAAGAGGCCAAACAAATCTTTTTTTATTAAATTGTATGTTGCCGAAACACCAGGATGAGAAAGATAGTATATGTTCTCAAATATTGTGTTCCTAAAAGACTCTGGGACAAATGGACGGGGAGTTTCTGAAGAAAAATCACAGTATAAAGTGACATCTTCTAAGGGAAAATAATGTTTGCACAATTTTAGGGATGTTGCTGAGGTATCATTCAAATAATTTTGCAGTCTTTATCATCAAGTTGCGCTTAAGATAAATCTTTGTAATTAACGGATTGATGAGAGAGATAGCATCAATCTCAATTCTAGAAAGTGCATCAGCAACAGAATTTGAGCTACCCTTAACATGACGAATATCTGTAGAAAACTGAGATATGTAGTCCAAATGTCTAAGTTCTCGAGGTGAACATTTGCCAGGTTTTTGAGTGAAAGCATAAATTAGTGGTTTTTGGTCGGTGAAAATTATGAATTCCCTTCCTTCCAGCATGTGCTGAAATCTTTTTATAGACATGTATATGGGCAATAATTCTCGATCATAAGTTGACCAATTCTTTTGGGATTTACTTAATTTCATCGACAAGAAAGCTATGGGTTCCCAATTACTAGAAGAGTATTGCATTAGAGAACTACCTATGGCAACATCAGAAGCGTCAGACCATAAACTTAATTTAGCACCAGGGACAGGGTGTTTTAATAGCGTTGCATCAGCAAGTGCCTTTTTAGCAGCAGAAAATGCTGTGTCGCTCTCCTCTGTCCAAATCAGGGAAATGTCTGACTTTGTGGATGGTCGTCAGGGTTTTCTTTTATTTGTGTGCCCTTCTAAAAAGTTTACAAGGGGAGCTAAAATATGAGCAGCTTTTGGAACGAATCGGCGATAAAAATTATATATTCCTAAAAATTGTCTTAACTGTGTTATAGTTTTGGGCTTTGGAAATTTGTTGATGGCATCGACGTGCTCAGGCAATGGTGCGAAACCTTCACCAGATACTTTAAATCCCAGAAAATTTAGGCTGGGAACACCTAGAGTGCATTTAGATGGTTTAATCGTAAGACCATAATAATGAAGACGTTCAAAAAGAGCAGTAAGATGGGAGATATGCTCCTCTGGTGTTGTGGAAGCAATTAATATGTCATCAATGAAAGCGTAGACACCATTTAGCCCTCTAATAACCTCGTCTATGAATCTTTGAAAGGTACTAGAAGCATTGCACAAACCAAATAGCATCCTAGTACTTTCATAGAGCCCAAAAGGAATACAAATGGCAGTTTTGTGCACGTCTTTTGGAGCAATGGATATTTGATGGAAAGCTTTCACCAAGTCTATATGTGAGAAAATATTTGCGTCATGTAAAGCACTCGTGAAATCTGCAATAGAGGGTATGGGGTACTTATCTTTAACAGTACGAGCATTTAGAGCTCTGAAGTCACCAACAAGGACGCCAATCGTTATTATCCTTTTTCCTAACCATATGCAGTGGCGATTAATAATTACTGTTAGATGGACTCATGTGGCCCAAATCCAACATGTACTGAAATTCAGCTTTCGCTGCCTTTAATCGATCTGGGGCAAGACGACGAGGTTTGGCAAACACGGCAGGACCAAAAGTATCAATGTGGTGAAGTACACTATGTTTTACAACCTGGTCTGCAGAAGGAGCTTTTGTAAGCTCTGGAAATTTTTTTAGTAATGACTGAAATATGTTATTATCTGCATTGTTTACATCATTATTAAATACATTTTTGACTGAAAAATTTTAGAAATACCTTTAGTAAGTCGCCGCTACTCTTGCGGAATGGCGTTTCCCTGGAATGAGCACGGTGGTACACATTTGTTAGCCTGTTCCTTGAACTTTCTGTGATACCAGCAATGCCTCTTGTAGGATGTTGATCGTCTACGAGAACGACGGCGATGTCCGGAAACACTGCGGAGTCTTGATTGACGAAGCTGTGCTATTTCCCTCCGGAGCTATTGCATTTCTTCTCTAAGGGTCTCGCAGTCAGAAACGCCGGGAGATGTGATGGCAGCAGCAATTATCTTATGGACTTCAAGTGGCGTTATTTCCATTACTCTGTTGGCCACTTCAGCTGCTTTTTTGGAAGAAATAGGTGTGATGCTGGCAAGAACGGCTTGTATACTACGCGGCATTTGTTGTAGAAATAACTCTAAAAGCAGAGAATCCTCGATGTTATGGGATTCTGCTCGCCGCTGCATGATGCGAAGTAATTTACTCGGCTTCCTGTCTCCAAGTTGTTCCCCTGCTAAGAGTCGGCGAATTTCTTGACTTTTGCTCTCCCCGCATTTAACAATTACTTGACTTTTTACGGCCTCATATGGCGTAGAAACATCTGGTTTCATAATAATGTCGTGAACGATGACAGCAACTTCAGGGGGCAGGTGAGCTTCAATATAATTAAATTTAGTCCTACTCTCCATAATTTGTTTTGGAGAGGCCAGTTGAAAGGTGCATTCCACCATGTGGAACCAAAGAGCAGGATCTAGAAGATTATATAATAGTATCTTCACTGCCGCTGTCTCTTGCGCCATGATGCACGTGTAGTTAGATGATTAGGCCTAAGTATTTGATCGAAGAAATCCAATAAATCGTCATCGATAATAATTTCCACTTTTCCAGTCCATTGATATGAAGATCACCATTATAATGTGTTGATCGTCATTTAGTTGTGCGTAAATTTGTAAAAATAATAAACACATTTCTAACTCAATAACAATTTTATTAAAACGTGCTACCACGCCGTTAGCAGGAACAGAGACATAATAGGAATGACGCTCTGCTGGGGAAGAGAGAGAGTAGAGAGAGTAGCCTGACATGACTGCTCCGTGTAGGCGAATCACTGTAGGGCGAAACATGACGACATACCTGCGCTTCCTGAGATGCGCGTTAGAGAGTGCGCCGAATTTCACTGATGAGTAAGAGGCGAAATTATGACGTCAGAACACTCTCTGTACAGCAGAATTAACAAAATTTCAAAGAATGCTTTGTGTAGCTATCTCTGGGTGTATTCGTACAACTCCCATACCTACACTGGAGCTTCTGCTTGGTATGCATCCTCTTTATATGCGTATTGAAGCAGAAGCAATACTTAGCACGAAGAGACTTAAAAATACAGGTCAGTGGAAGGACTACTCTAGATTTTTATCCTGGGGAAACCTCAATGCTGACGTAACTAGTCATGCTTTTATAAGTATGCCTACACGATTACACGATTGTTAAGTATGCTTTTGATAAGCCTTATACAATCAAATTTCCCTTGAGAGAAGACTGGAATAATGTTGCTATCAGTGAAATCAGTATTTACTGGTATACTGATGGCTCAAGAATGAATTCCAATACTGGGGCTGGTATTTGTTGTCCAGCTGATGGCACAAAGTTATAATTCCCTTTGGGTAAATATACAACTGTATTCCAAGCAGAAGTCTTTGCCATTCTTATGTGCAGTAGAGTATGCTTGGACGGAAACTATTCTCGTAAAAAAATAATTATCTGCTCTGACTTACTAGCTCTACAGAAGTCTACTGTAACTTCTGTTCTTGTCTGGGAACGTTACCTCACTCTGTGAAAATTAGCTAATAATAACCCCATCACTTTCACTGTAATGTGTGTGCCTGGGCATTCTGGTGTTCCTGGCAATGAATTAGCTGATGAGCTAGCAAGAACTGGATCAACAACTGACTTTTTTGGTCCTAAACCAGTGCTAGGTATTTCAGAAGAATTGATCAGAAAGAATGTCTTTGATCTCTTCAGAAAGCAACAGTTTATGAACTGGTACAATGCCAATGATCAAAGACAAGCAAGGCTATTAAATAGCACGTGCCCTAGCAAAAGGCAAAAAGAATTATTAAAGCTTAATAGAGGCAGTCTAAGGAAAGCAGTGGGACTACTTACAGGACACTGCCACCTTAAAATACATCTCACCATAATGGGAGTTTCAGATGATCCCACTTGTAGAGGTTGTCATTCTATGGAAGAAACTTCAATACACATCTTTTGTGAATGTGAAACCTTTTTTGCACATAGATTTGAACACCTGGGTCAGCACTTGATTGAACCTTGGATGTTGCAGGAAATTCCTGTAAAATGTCTGCTGAACTTTGCTTCAGCCACTGGTCTCTTCAAATAGGGCTTTCTGAAGGGTATAGTACAATAGACCTATGGTCGCGGTGTTAGGTTCTTTTGGGACCACCCTAATCTAAATCTAAGTAAATTAAGTAAATCTAACTTATTTATTTATAAAGTAATATTTCAATTTTTTTATTTATGGTATCCAGAAAGTATGGTACTTTCTGCATTCCTAATGGCAAGTTTTATGTTTGTTTATTTAGAATTTTAAAACTGTCTATTAGAATGAAAATAGTTGGGTAAAAAAAATTATTTGGGAATTGTATATACTGGTTTTTATACAACTTTCTCTAAGGTTAATTGGGAATTTCTTATTCTGAAACTTTTCTGTTAGTTATAGGCATTTTTTAAAATTCTATTCAAAATTGCTTGATTAATCAATTAGTATCATTTGTATTACTTTGGTATCAAATACGATTATTAGAACTATTTTCATTTTAGTTTTTTATGCAAAATTAGAGCTAAAAAAATACTGTATAGAATGAACATATTTTTTTCACTCACCCCATTAACCTTCTTGTTAATATTTGACATATTGGTTCTTATCTGTAAAGTGTTGATGATTTGTTTCTTTAAAGATATTGATGATATATATCTGTTTCTTAATTTCTCTTATTTCAGAATAATATCTAAAATTTTATTTTGTGTCAACAAATTTAATTATTTGAAAATGAAAGTATTATTACAAGATTTAATTATGATCTATTGTCATACCACTCTTTTCAATTGCTACTTTCTATTTATGGAGTATATTTCTAATCTACCTGAATTAAATAATTTCATGATCCATCAAATATTAGTCATCATCAATTGGTGCAAATAATACTTTGAGAATTATTCTGTTATAAGCTTGATAAATGCTAATATATATTAATTGCTGATATCATGGCAACATCTTTTAAAATATTTGTGGGTCATTCTTTCCTATTAATATGTCACAATAATGGATGTTTTCAGAATCACTGGTCGCAATTTTCATTTTTTCATGCAATTTTTAATTAAAATGTTTTCTCAAGTTTTCTTAATTATTGAGTACACTGAAAATTGTTGTGTATACTGAAAATTATTGAGTTTAAAAAATCAATGTGTAATTTAAAGACAGAAAATTTAATCCATCTATTTGCTTTATTTTTCAAACTCATTGAAACTAAATTTTCTTTATTTCTTTTTGGGAAACATTTCTGGCTAGCTAATCAATGCTTATCTAACTAATTTTTCTATTTAATTTCATTATTTTCTTTTATACACTACTGGCCATTAAAATTGCTACACCAGGAAAACTGCACATCACACACGTGCATGACAGGTAGAACTTGCTGTGATATGCAAATGATTAGATTTTCAGTGCATTCATACAAAGCAAGCGACAGTAGCGACATCTACAATGTGTATAAAACCAGAGATTTGACAGCAGTTTTCTCATACTCAATTTCCGTTTCAACGTTGTTTTCGGCAAAGAAAGTTGTTGTAATGCCTCGTGTAAGAAGAAGAAATGCCTATCAGCACGTGTCTGACTTTGATCGAGGAAGGATTTAGCCTACCGGGATTGCGGTTTATCGTACCGCAATATTGCTGCTCGCGTCGGTCGAGACGCCATGACTGTTAGCAGAATATGGAATGGATAGGTTCAGGACAATCATACGGAACATCATGCAGGATCTCAGCGACCCCTCATAACTAACAGCAGAGAAGACAGACATCTTATCCGCATGGTCACAAGGGATCGTACAGCCACGTCACGAACCCTAAGTCGAGAAATAGAGTCATTTGCAAGGCAACAAGTTTCTGCTCGAACAGTTCGACGACGTTTGCAGCAGCATGGATTGTCTGCACGGCGACCATGGCTTCGGCTACCATTGATGCTGAGTCATAGACAGGAGCGCCTTCAATAGTGTGATCAGCGACGAACCTGGATGCGGAAATGGCATCAGGTCATCTTTACAGATGAATCTCGGTTCTGTATACAGGACCATGATGGCCGCATCCGTGTTTGGAGGCATCGTGGAGAACGCGCATTGCCAGCTTGCATTGGACATCGCCATACTGGCCCATCTGCTAGAGTGATGGTATGGGGTGCCATTGGATGCACGTTTCGATCACCTCTTGTTCGCATTACCGGCACTTTGAACAGCAACCGTTACATTTCCGATGTGTTAAGGCCCGTGGCTTTGCGCTATCTTCGAGGCCTCCCTAATGCTTTGTTTCAACAGGATAATGCGCGACCGCATGTTGCCCGTACTGTTCTGAACTTCCTTGATACAGAACAGGTTCGACTGTTACCCTGGCCAGCACGTTCTCCTGATCTGTCACCAATTGAGAACGTGTGGTCAACGGTTGCCGAGCGATTGGCACGCCATCACTCACCATTCACTACTGTCGATGAACTGTGGCATAGTGTTGAAGCTGCATGCACTGAGATCCCCGTACGTGCCATGCAATCTCTGTTTGACTCCATGCCTAGGCGGATAAATGCTGTTATTGCAGCCAGAGGTGGCTGCTCTGGGTACTGATTTCAGAAGATCTATACATCCTAATTTCCTGTAAACCTAATCACTTGTTCTTTCCACTATAATGTATGTGTCCAAGAAATATCGTTCTGTTATTTGCATTCCTTCTTGGTGTAGTAATTTTAATGGCCAGTAGTGTATATTCTGATATTATTTTTCATTTAAATAATCTGATCAATTATGATTTCCTTTTGCTAGCTTTTGTTCTTTAGTATCTGCTTTTTAATAAGTTTTAAGAAACGCCTAATTCTTAAAACGTTTTTAAATTTATTATTAAATTTAGTTCTTAATAATATAACACAAATTCATTTGATCTAGTTATAATGTTTTCCTTCTCAGTGAAATTCCTGGTGTCTATTAAAGTTCCTACTACTGAGTATATTTGGGTGTGAAATACGAGTTAATTTATAAACTTGAAGGAAATAGTAATTAACATATTAAAAATTGTCAGTAAATATAATATTTATTAAATGTTTGATTTTAATAATGAGTAAATACATTATTTAGGTCATTAATAATAAGCCGAATTTCATTATTTTTAGAATATATTCTCGAGGTCTGAATTTTATAAAAAATTTCAAAAATATTTGCATAATGCATGCCTGTTTATAAATTTTCTTTTGCAATTTAGTTTTAAATTTTTCTTATAAGCTGAAGCTAGCTCTCGCATGATATTATTTTAAGTAGGTTAGAAAAGGTAGTACTTAAAAAATATTTTAGCACTTCAACTTCAGTCATGATTGGTAAAGATATCAGAAGACATAGGTCAAAAGTATTAGCTTTTTGACTTTTTTTTATTTACAATGTGAAAAGCATCATGTTGAATTTTTTTTTCTGATTTTAATTTTTCTGGTACTTATGAGAACTGATTTTGCTTTGTAAAATCTGATTTTTTATATTTAATGATTACAATTTTTTATTTTATTTTGTGACTGAAGAATGAATTCTGTTTCCTATAATATTAAGTTAGAAATTTTGATTCCCTGTGCCTTTTTAAAATAATTTTTTTTAATAATCAAATTTCTTTTATCCTAGATTTTTTGGTTAAGTATTGTATTTAATAATCATTTTAAGTTCAAGAATTAAAATAAGTAACTAATTTTTAGTATTTTATATCTATAAATCATTAAACAGTTAACACTCTTTTCCAAATATTTGCAGTCGTAGCAAGTTAATAACTGGGGTATGTTTTGCTTAAATTATTACTTGGTTGGTAAAAAACATTTGCTCAGTCTTAAAAATAATTTTCTTTAAACAAATGAAATCCTAAACACAAAAGTTAAAGCAAGGATTTTATTTGAAGTTAAAATATCTGTGTTTGTATTGCTAGATAAAAGTAAACAAAATCGTCTTTTCATTTATTTTAACATTTACTGCTGGAATTGTTTGTTTGGAAATCCATAATTCTTATGTAAATTTGTTACCTATGAAATAATAATGTATTAATCTTGGATAATGTTTACTAAAAGACTTTCAGTTGGATTATATTTATTAAAAAATCAATACTAGTTTTATCATTTATAGAAAACAAATTGTGAGATCCTGTTATGAGATCATTTTTAGATAAACTGATTGTGAAATAAATTACTAAATATTGAGTAAATTTAATCCTGTTTATCTTTTCAAAAATTTGAATAATATTGATTTATTTCATGTGTTCAAAACAGTTTAGTAGGATTATTATAGTTTTACTTTTTTTCAAATATTCACTGTAGTGCTAACAAATCAAACTTAACTGAATTAAACTTTATTTAATTGAGTAATTTAAAAATATTTCACTACTCAAATTTATTTGTTTATTTTTCATAAATATTTGTGTGAATTGTTCTCTTTGACTTCATTTATATTTAGTTAGTTCTTTTGAGCAAGTTTCCTCATTAAAATAAGAGTTAATTGTTAAAATAATATACACTTATAATTTGATATTTTTATTCTTTAGAAATAAAAGAAATGAAATCTAGAAAGTTTTCTTTATCATAAGGAAAATATGAATCCAAAATTAAAGGAAGGAGTACAAAATTTCAAATAGCCTCAAGTGAGAGTTGTATTATTGTAATTTTTACCAAAACTTATTTTATGCTTTAATTTTTAGTAGTTTATTTAATACTTCCCACCTACTACCTTAAGTTAAAAGTTTTTTCCTTAAGTAAATTGCATGACTGTTGTTATGTTTTATAATTATACAGTAACAAAGTGATTTTATATGTAGGCCTTAATACCAGCATGTAATGAATTCACATTTTTTATGCAGAATATTATGTACACTCTAATACTAAACATATTCTACTAAAGGGAGAGAGAGAGAGAGAGTATCTTGTATTAATTAAGTTTTAAATATTTGTGCCCCAGGTAACTATTATTGATTGCATTGCATTGCATGTTAAAATTTTATTTCTGTTTTATATAAATTAATCTCATAGGACTTTGAGGAAAGAAGAAAATCTAAATGAGCCAGACCAATTTTTTTCTTTCTACAATGTCAGAAATTGTTAAAAAATAATAATAGAAGTTCCATTGTTAAATGAAATCTGTATCAGCATTATATACTAGCAATATGTATTCAGAGAAAATTATCCAGTTATCAAACATTTAAAGAACAGATCTAGTTTGAGACATTTGGCATTTATTTTTTGATCACTAATGATTTAGTTTTTGAATTTTCAAAGTAATCAAACCTGTCTACGCAATAAAATTAATTATTTCCAACTAAGCAAATACCTTCTACTCAACTAAATATAATTGTTTCTATACAAAATGACTAGTTTGAATTATTGAATATTTGTATATTTAAATTGTGTTTACTGCTTTATCATCTAAATGGATTTTGTTACTGACTGGACACACTATACATCAGTATTGTAAGATCTTATTCTTTTTCAGTTATCCTTAAATTGCAGTATAAAATACATGTTTCATTCCAGCAACTGCAATTGCTAAAAATAGTTTCACTATGGCAAAGTTTTAATGATGCAGTTTTAACATTTACTTAAAACCTGTTTTAAATAAGATATGAAAAAAAGGTTTTGAAAATTAAAATTTTGAAGTATTAGATAATATTTACACCTTTCATATAATAATTATGTAAACTAAATTGATCATAAATAATTGTACTCATTAATTCCAAACATTTATTGATGTTATAAGTTTGAATGTGATTTTGATTTTGTTTTTATATTGTTTGTATAAAAACTTTATTGACAGTTTTAAGTGAATTTCGGAAATGTATGTAAGTGCACTGGTTTTCTTCTGCTATATTATAAAATTAATGTTTGAAGTAAAAGTTTTCAAATATTTCAAATTGAAAATTAATAATTATAGAAATTTCTAAATTTCTGAAATAACTGAGTAAATTTTTGATATTTATAAAGTAATACAATGTTCTCTGTACACTTCTTGATAAAATAGAATAATTCTATTAGAAAAATTAAAAATGTTATTCTTAGTTCTGTTCATATTTATATACATTTTTTCTTCAATATTTTCAGTGTGTGATAAATATTTAAATCAAATTTTGTGTTAAATAAATTGCTGTATAGATACTGTTTAAATTACAATGTCATTTACTTTAATTTCAGAATTTTTAGTATTGTCTTTAATTCAGTGGTTGTTTTTGACATTTTCCATTAAAATAAAAATGTTTATTTACTTTATATTAAATTATATTGAGGAATAAATCTATGAATAGGAAGGGTGTGTAGGAAGCCTTTATAATAAATATTATTTAATAATAATATATTATTATTTATAGTTATAATTTATAATAATTTGATGTAATAAATATTATTTTAATAAATTAGTTATTTGTTTAAATCAAGCATTTTCTTAAAAATTATATCTGAAATACTTACTTTAACATTCAACAGAGAAGGAATAATAATTGCAGAAGCATATTATATATTTGGAATTTATTAGTATTAAGGAGTCAAAAGGAATTATTTTACCTCAACTCAATGTATAAAACATCAAAGCTAAGAAATATATGTTTAATTAATCTATGATACACACACACACAATTGTTACATATAAACATACTTTGCAAATGATTATTTTTCTAATATTAGATTTGATTAAATTTGAATCAAAATGCATTTTTGTGGATATATAGTTTGTTTCATATTTCCATTAAAAAATTATGTAAACTCTTGAAGTGGCAATCCAAATTATTAGAGTAGAGATATGAGTTGATAGCTGCCTTCAAGAGAGAAGATGAATATCGTAGATAATGGTATAACAACAATATTTAATAAGTGAAAATTGCAAAAATATTTATGAAGATGTTATGTTGACTCAAGCAAAATTTCTAATGAAATGAAGAAAACATTTATTTGAACCATACTTAAAGGCAACACAAGATGCTCTCAAAAAAGACAAAAGTCAATACCAGGAGGAAGAAATACTATCTATGCAAATTTTCCATTTGTTCGGCCATGTTTCAATTGATACTCTGATTTATGAACACACATGATTTTATGAACTAGTAGTTGGTCCCTAACAGGGTTTCATAGGCACAATGATAATTTTAATTCTAATTTATGAAATAAACTTGTTAAATCTTTTTTATGAACTTATTTTCCTTAATCTTCTTTGCACATATTTTCAATTTTTTTTTGGTTGAAAATGATGGGTTACTGTTCCTATAAAAGAAGTGTAAATCCTTTGAACTGTAAAGAATTAATTCCATTACTGATGCTGAAATTCTTGATTTTTTTTAAAGCAATTCATGTGAATTTTTTTCTTTCTGAGCTAACTTCTACATACAGAACACATCTGAGGATAATCAATGGGTTCAAGTGAAAATTATATTTACAAGACAGGATCAAGGTTTGGAATCGCTATATGAAATTGACCATTACAATGTTTCTGTCAATTGAGTCTTGTAGAGATATCACAAATGAACAATATCACACAGGACTATATTTTGACTTTCAGGCTTTATTACAGAAACTGCTGTATGTGAAGAAAGCCTAAAATTTTTACCTGATAATTATGTGATGAGTTACTTATTCATGAACTTTGATTAAAAATCATTTATTACCCAAAATACACTACTAGCCATTAAAATTGCTACACCAAGAAGGAATGCAAATAACAGAACGATATTTATTGGACACATACATTATAGTGGAAAGAACAAGTGATTAGATTTACAGGAAATTAGGATGTATAGATCTTGAGAAATCAGTACCCAGAGCAGCCACCTCTGGCTGCAATAACAGCATTTATCCGCCTAGGCATGGAGTCAAACAGAGATTATATGGCATGTACGGGGATCACAGTCCATGCAGCTTCAAAACTATGCCACAGTTCATCGACAGTAGTGGATGGTGAGTGATGGCGTGCCAATCGCTCGGCAACCATTGACCACACGTTCACAATTGGTAACAGATCAGGAGAACGTGCTGGCCAGGGTAACAGTCGAACCTGTTCTGTATCAAGGAAGTTCAGAACAGTACGGGCAACATGCGGTCGTGCATTATCCTGTTGAAACAGAGCATTAGGGAGGCCTCGAAGATAGGGCAGAGCCACGGGCCTTAACACATCGGAAATGTAACGGTTGCTGTTCAAAGTGCCGGTAATGCGAACAAGAGGTGATCGAGACGTGTATCCAACTGCACCCCATACTACGACTCCAGCAGATGAGCCAGTATGGCGATGTCCAATGCAAGCTGGCAATGAGAGTTCTCCACGATGCCTCCAAAAACGGAAGCGGCCATCATGGTCCTGTATACAGAACCGAGATTCATCTGTAAAGATAATGTGATGCCATTCCCGCGTCTAGTTCGTCGCTGATCACACCTTTGAAGGCGCTCCTGTCTGTGACGCAGCGTCAATGGTAGCCGAAGCAATGGTCGCCGTGCAGACAATCCATGCTGCTGCAAACGTCGTCGAACTGTTCGAGCAGAAACTTGTTGCCTTGCAAATGACTCCATTTCTTGACTCAGGGCTCGTGACGTGGCTGTACGATCCCTTGTGACCATGCGGATAAGATGTCTGTCTTCTCTGCTATTAGTTATGGGGGTTCGCTGAGATCTTGCATGACATTCCGTATGATTATCGATTCAACCATCGATTCCATATTCTGTTAACAGTCACGAGGTCTCGACCGACGCGAGCAGCAATATTGCGGTACGATAAACCGCAGTTCCGGTAGGTTATAATCCTTCCTCGATCAAAGTCAGACACGTGCTGATAGGCATTTCTTCTTCTTACACGAGGCATTACAACTTTCTTTGCCGAAAATAACGTTGAAACGGAAATTGAGTATGAGAAAACTGGTGTCAAATCTCTGGTTTTATACACATTGTAGATGTCGCTACTGTCGCCTGCTTTGTATGAATGCGCTGAAAATCTAATCATTTGCATATCACAGCAAGTTCTACCTGTCATGCAAGTTACACGTGTGTGGTGTGCCGCTTTCCTGGTGTAGCAATTTTAATGGCTAGTAGTGTAGCATTGTTAGTTTTATCACAATTAGTTTTAAGATGTAACATTTATTTTTCTATTTTACAAACTTATATTTTAGAACTATTTAACTATTTCTCTGGTCTGGAATTTATAAAATCAAGTGTTTAGTATAAAAGTAGCAAGTGTTGATAAGGGAAATTTTCAAATTAGCAAACTTTATACCTTGATTTTAGAATATCACATCTAATTACCTAAATGTGGTGTACGCTTCTAGTTTATGACATAAAGCACGTCTCATGTATCAAAAGCAGTATGCAAGAAGGTGTGCATTGCAAAAAGAGGTAGGATCATTGAATTTAGCAGTTCTTAATATATGTAAGACAATAGTGCTGTCCCTACACAACATAAATGAATATCATGTTATGCAAATGTTTGGCTTTTCCATATCAACAAGTACCTTAGTAGTTACAGATCAGCTGGTTGTTTGAACAAGAAAATAGGGAAACTGTAATGGTAAAAGCATGATTCCATCTGCAGCTAAAGACAGTTATTTCCTTTGGATATAGCTTATGTTTTATTTTTATAAGAATAATTCAACAGTCTTTATCTGAGAATTTTTTTTAAATTACTGTCTTTTTCAAGAAGCCAGCTGCATTTAATGAAGCTATGTTAGTGCTTTGAAATCCAAATACCATTGTCATACTAAAAGCAAAAATTCAGTATACAAATTTAAGATAGGAGTTAGGGATCTTTTATTGAAACAATATTTTCTGGTAAAATGAGGGAAAATATCTTAATTTCTTAAGGCACATCTATCTGAATATGCTGCAGAGTGCACCAGCCACAGTGGAAAACAATATGTGGTCCATTTATGAAGGTAATCAGTAGATTTTTTTATTTGAGTACCTAACCAGTTCAATTCTACATCTCTCATCTGGGGAGGTTTGGATGTACAAGACCTGTTGTTTGGACTCTTAAGTTATTTTGGACTTTTGCCTTTGGAGATAAATAGTATATCAGGGCTATAGGCAAACAAGGATCTTATAAAAATGCTATCGTAAGTATTGTCTAGGAGCTTATCTATCAGTTGTTGATTTGTTAATGCTCATGTTCGATATGACATTTGTGGCTTTTCATTCAAAGTTCTTGTAATTATTTCTCTTAATTTCCTAATTTTTTTTTGCTAAATTAATATTTTTTGTTTTAGTTTACTGACTTTTTCATATTCAAATTTTTATCTTTCATCAGTTTTTTTGTCCTTTCCATTGACTAAACGCTGTTTGCAATAACTATTTTAAGACTTAACCTTCTTGATGCCCACTATCATTGTGTTGCCACTTTAGAGGATCACTATAAATATTAATACTATTTCACATAAAATATAAATTTTAACTGATTTTATGGGATTTAATTTCAATAGTTATGATATATTTAGCCTAGAGGTTTAAGATGATGTAAATGAAAAAAAGACTGGTTAGGACAATAAGAAAACGTTTAGGTGAAGTTTGATAATAGGGGTTTTTGAAACCCCTAGTTCTTCAGGTTCCCAAGCCACAAGTCCAAGGTTTGCTCCTTAGGCAGGGCAAGGCTGACTCTGCCTTTCATTCTTTCAGTGGATCGATAAACTAAGTACCAAGCATGCTTGGGAACTAACACTGGGGTTTCACATTAGGCTAACCATCTAACTGGGACAAATGCTTTGCACCCCAAAACCCTTTCAGATATGGGCACTGTAGGGCTTGGTCCACATTTGAGCTGTCATGCCATAGGTTTAGTTTAATTTTAAAGACTAGGTATCAAATCTGTTTGAAACATAATATAAATTTCTTATAGTTTAATATATTTATATTTAAAATAAAAATTGTCAAAGCATCTGGAAGAACTTATCTTTGAATTTATGTATGAAGAGTTTTGAAGGCGAAATGTCTTATTTTATGATGTTTGTTTCAAGTGTTTCACTTAATTTTGTAGCACTAAAGTATAATTTTAAGTAAATCAAAGTAATTGTTTGAAACTTTTCTTTTAAACCAGTCTCTGATATTTTGACTAAAGTATATGTATTCTTTAGAAAAATACTATTATTTCCAAGAATATACAAGATCAGAATTGGTGGATAAATATAGGAAGCTATTGTCAGAGAGAACCTTCAAGAATAATTACTCGATCAAAAACATGCTAAGAAAAATAGGTTGCCTTTGCTCCGAGCTTCCTTTGCTTAATTGATGTCCAAAATTTGTTTCAGAACTTTCTATTTTGTTGTTTTCTAGAAATATATTAGCTTATATCTATAAAATAGAGTAGAAAAATAGGTTAATCTGTCTGAAAAAACAAGTTTTCCTTCTGTTCATGGTTCTAATGTTTACTTGCATTACAAATGCTTAACATTTTGTGTGATAAATTTTTGTCATCTTAATATCTGGAATTTAATATCTTCTATGTTTCATAATAAAGTGAATGTTTAATAGCTTTCTGATGCATTATTGACTTATGAGCTTTAGATATCAATGTGCATCAGTTTTAATCTTGAATCGCTTATGACTTTAACTTATGTCTTTTATAGTCTTTGCATCCTGCAGTTTTTAAGTCCGTATTATACATTTTATTTTCATTTTTCTGCTTGTAATATGAATTCACTGTATGATTATATGATTACTTGATGAATGTTGTAGTTTCTATACTGCTGTTGTATGTTTGATAACCAAAGATCATGGTTTTTCAACACAATAAATCTCATGTATTCATGGCGATTGTTACTACACTAGCAACTATTTTTAAACCTTTTTGTTTACCTTAAAAGTTAATAAACCAGTTATTGTTCATAATGTGCGTAATTGTATGTGTCACCCTATTTAAGTTGAACCTAATACTTTAAATTTTCTCTGTATAATGTCTACTCTTTTTCAGGATTGTTTTGCATTATTTATTGATAAGTGTGTCTAAAAGATATAAATTTTTATGTATATTAAATGTGCTTCATATAATAGTCATTAACTGATTTCAACCATTAAGATATCATTTGTTTTGTTATTTTTTAGAGTGTTACTCGACATAATTTTCTTTATTAGTAATGGATTATTTTAGATTTAAGTTTAGTCCAAACTAAAATATTTAATTAAGCCAATTTTTTAATGCTCTTTTTAAAATCGATTGACATTTTCAGTTTATATTATTTGAATATTTAAAAAAGCTTATTCGACAATCAAACTAATATTTAAAACAATACGTCATTCAAAATATTTTTGATACATTAATTTAAAGTGTTTTCTTTGTGAGGAAATATGTTTATTTTATCAAGTTTCTTAAAACTGTTTATTCAAAAGATGCTCAAATTGTATTAATTATGCATTCAATAATTATTAATTCTCATTAGTCATAGCCATTACATTTGTAATTATAATGCCTTTAGTTTCCTCAAAAATAATTTTATATAAAATGAAGCTTGTATAGAAAATATTTTGTTTATGTTGATTTAAACTGAGTGTTGGATATATAAATTCTTATGTGAAATATTTATGGTTTTTCTAATTAATTTATAAATGCTCAACCTGTGGTTTCATAGAATTACTAATCCAGTTAATATGCAACTCATTATCTTGATTTTTATTCATGTAAAATTTTAAATTATTCTTTCATATTCTATGTTTAGAATAGAATGGTACTAGGCACAAGTAAAGTTTGCTTTATTTTCTAATATCACTAAATAATAACTTAATTTAATTGAAAGAAAAGAGTACAATATTTTTTTAATGAAAAATATTTGTTTTTTAGGTCATTTATTAAGTTGTGTTTATTATTTTATTAATTAGAAATATAGTTCTATTTGCAGGATTTTATTTTATCTTATAACTTTAATGCAGTATCATATTATTTACAGAATTTTCTATCTCACATTAAAAATAAAAATTTTATATTTATGATTGATGAAAGGAAAAGTAAAATAAGTACTCGCTATATGTAAATTTAATTTAACATGTAAATTTTGTTATGTAATAAATTGCTTCAACTTATCAATAACTTTTGCCTCACATGAGTTTTAAATTTGTACCTTTTATTTCTAAATTTTAATATTGGGTATTTTTTTTTGTATTTTGTTATTCTGCCTTGCTTAGTGCAATTCTTTTAAATCATAATTTGTAAATTATTGAACACCTCATTGCTTTGAAGATTTTTTTATAGTAAAGGTAGCAATGCATTATGTTTTGAAAGGATTCAAAATCTAAATAAAAGGCAAAATTAATAAATATTTAATAATTTTTAACATAAATATTAATACTGTTGCATACTTCAAAATGTATAGATATTTAAGGTATTTATTATTTTTCAAGTAAATATTTTTCCTTTTTTGAAGCTGAAGGTAAAACCAAACATTTCTCTTAAGTCTTTTCATATTTCATTTTCATATATATTTGTTCATTAGTGGGTTGTTTTGAAATGTTCTTGAATATCTTCAATTTCATTTGTATGCTTTTATAATAAAATTTGCTGTATTGAGCATAAATTGTTACCTTTTATTTTTAATACTTCATGGCTCTTTAAATAATCATTTGTACTTGAAATTTCAATACTTATACTTAAAAAAATTAAGTTATACTTAAAAAAAAGTGCTGAAATTTAAATTAATAAAGCAACTATACATACATTTACATGAAAAATTATTTAAAATACAAAGTTCTCATACTGTAAGATGAAACATGCAATGAACTAATTGTATTTCATATTTCTTTCTTTCATTTTCTCCTGCTTTCTATATACACTACAAAATTCAAATTTTTAAAACTAACTATATAATAGAAATTCAAATATTTCATGGTATAATAGAAAGCAAAATGAAAATTTTAAGTACAAGCGAGATTCAGATTTAATTATAAAGTAGACAGTAATATGAACAAATAAATGGAGGTACTAATATGGTCACCTTTATCAGGAGATATTGACCATATAAGAGTAGGTTTTCTGTCAAAGGCACAAAAGAAGTCTCAGAAATTGTGCCAAGACTGCATGAAACCAAACAAAAACCATATTTATTAATTGAAAGTATTTAATTTTAAAGCATATCAAAGTATATCTTTTGGCTTTTTCTTGTGTTATTGTATATTAGAAATTTTACTTTATAATTTGAGCTTTTAAAATTAAAATTTTAAACTTTTGATTGTACTTTTAGCTAGTTTTGCTCTGAGTGGTTCGCTAATATTTTTTCTTACATTTTTTTATCTCTCGCACACATGCACTATACAGTGAAAACACTGCACCTATAAAGTATGTGTAGAAGATATGAAAGTCGGTAAAATAGAGAAGAGACAGTATTTTGGGACTTCATTTGGAAGTGTGGTTGGGAATCAGTATTTGATCACAATGAGGGATTGAATGCTTGCAAGCTTGCTCATGTATGTATATGTATTGGGGGGTAAGCGATTTCAAAAATGAAAATGGTAGCTACAAATTAATTTTATGATTTTTAAAACAAAAAGTATAAAACTACAATTACTGTTAGAGGTCAAATAAGGAGATAGGTTTGCTATTGGAGATCAAATATGTTTCTAGCTCTAGTGCGTATTTCATGTTGGCTTTACATCACTGAAACAAGTACTTTTTGTCGAATTAAAAATATATACTAAATAAAAGGTAATATATATTACCTTTTACTTGTGATTCTTCAGCATCTGTTGCACAATTGTGTTAGTAATGAAGTGTTTATTACAATATCATTATAATCATGTGGTATGTCTCAAATGTTAACTCTTGTAAAGAGGAAACTTTTCCTCCTCCCTTTGTACATCAAAAGTAAATTTTCAATCATCTGAGACTGAAAAGAATCATTCTCAGTCGGCTGAAGCTTTTGGTATAATCAAAAATAAATAAATAATAAACTGTAATGCTATTAGAGAATATGCATGTAGTTGTTTTTCACAAAAAAAAACTCAAGCTTTTTTTAAATTTTTCTATGCTTGCAGATTTTATCATTCAATAAAATAGCCATAGATAACACAGATCTTTTTTTTTTCAAGTTACAGAAATTGCATATAGTTGAAACACTCTGCTCAACTAGGTGAACGTCTACTGATGCATACAATATTGAAGTAATGTTGATTAAAACAGGTAGGTCATTCTTTTAAAATCTTTGTTATATACTGAATCTATAATTTCATTTAAAATTGTAATTCTGTAATATATGATTTACCATCATCGTGGAATTTTTTTGCAACTGTCCAAATGGCTTGGGATTTTATTTCATTTTAACTTTTGGCTTAGGATAGGAATATTTTTTATTAAGCTTGATGACACACCCACATCTCCACACTTTATTAAAAAATGTGTTATCTCAGAAAAAATCAAGAGTTTGATAGTAGTTTTAAATAATATTTTTATAATATTAAAACTGAGAGAGAGAGAGAGAGAGAGATCACAGGGGACTGAAGATGCTTCAAAAGACTATTATACTGTTCAAGAACTTTGCATAAAACAGAGTGAATAAAAATTCAAGAGATGTCATACATATTAAAATTGCATCAATTTTATTAGATTTTTAGTAGTAAATTTTTTGTACAGTGTAATGCATTTTCTCTTTCAACTACTTTTTGTGCAATAAGAAATGGAAAACAATTTTTCCTCTTTTATAGTTCTCCTGTAAACTGGAAATAGGACTCTCAAATTTTCATCGCCGCCTCATTTTCAGTCATTGATCACAAATATTGATGTCATAAAAAATTTGGTTTCTGTTTATGGAGAAATTTTTGATGATTCTGCTGTAGCAAAATCTCAAATTAGCTGACAAGAAGTCAGGTATGATTAATTTTGTACTGGTGTTGTATTTTAAAGTTATCTTGTTTCAGGATATTGGCACTTCATATATTATTTTTCTTTTGTACTAAACTACAACAAGACAAAGAAACAGATATCTTCTTATGTTAGTCTGACAAATAAGGAAGAAATGTCATTTGTTACTACGAATCTCATTTTTAGGGCATGCTGAAGCCAATAAGATTATAAAAATTTTTATTAAATTTTATTGAAGAGATAATGGTTTAAATTTAGAAACATTAATGTTGTTATCAATGGATGGACCAAAAGTTAATTTTGCTGTTTTAATGCATGTTAATAAGGAGCTGAGTAATCAAAATCTACCATTACTAATTGATTTATGTTTTTGTTGCTTGCACATAATCCATAGAATACTACGTGTAGGGTTTGACAAAATTTATTGCGATGTTAATGGATTTGCTGTAGATATTTATCACTTTTACAAACTGTGTTCTGCAAGAAGAGAAGATTGCCATTTCTTACAGTTGGAAATGATCAAAGAAACCTTAGCTGAATATAGTTTCCTTTGTTATGTTCAAAGCTAATTGCTAACTTTGGGGTCAGTTTGAAAGAGAATCATTTTGCACTATGATGTTCTACAGGAATCTTTTATAGTCAACATTCCCAAAGAATTGAAATCTCCTCTTTCTGATAGATATCTTCAAATTACAAAACATTTGAAAGACCCTAAACTCTCTGGCATATCTTATTTTATTATATTTAGATGTAAAACTTTGGAAACATATTTACATTTAATGCAAAAAGTTGAGCCTTTAGTGCATGTGATGTATAGTAAATTAAATGAACTTGTTTGCAGTATTATGTCTAAATTTTTAATTACAGATGAAATCCATGAAAAAAAATGGAATAAAGTTGGTACAAACTGATATTTATTCTGGTAAAATTTGGTTAAATTTTAACAAGACTGAAATAGGTCATGGTGCAACAGCAGTACTGGAAGAGCTTACTGATAAAATATTTCTATAAAGTGTCAGTAGTTGCTACCTAGTAACTTTTAAACATCTGCTTCTAAAAATTTCTTTTGCAAATTCATTACTCTAAGATCTCTAGTGTTTGTCTCCTTATAGTAAGAAAAAAGAAGAGCATAAGAATTCATTTAGTAGACTAACATATTTTTTATGTGAATAAAAGTTCTTCACACATAAACTTCTTTATTGTAATTAACAGTTCAGTGTTTAGGTACATGTCTTGTGGTCATTCGAATGCATGGCAATTCTGTTTCCTTTATTCCATTTACCAAAGAAATGGTGCATTGTGTTCAGAAATCTTATGCACAATATGCATCATATATAGAAAAACCAAAGGATGCGACACAGCTGGGGAAGAAAAGAAAAGTTAAGATTTATCTGCTTATGAAAAACAAGTTTAAACAGTTCCACCTGTTAGAAAAGATTAATGGACTTGAAAAAGAAAAGAAAACTTTGCTTCAAAGAAAAAAATCAGTGCACAGCTCAAAAGCTTAAAAATTATGAAACAAAGAAAACATATTGTGCTATTAGTGAATATATGTGTGATGTTAAAGTTGGTGAGATGATGCTGTCTACTACTGATGCAGAAGTTGCATCTATCAATGATAAGCTCTAAAGGAGCGAGATATTAAATTATCAGAATAAAATGTGATGTGTGTGTGCTAATGAGAATCCAGTTCAAAATCAGCATTATTTAATTATACATAAATGTATTGCTATTTAAAGCAGTTATCATAAAACTTATTAATTTTCAAATAATGTTTAATATATTAAGTTTAATTTCTGCATCATTTTTCATAATGTTCTATTATTAATAGAATTCTGAGTTTTTTTAAATAATTTTTTAAATAGTATGTTTCTAAAAATGTTTAATTGGTAATTATGTAAAAGTAATAATGGTTTTGTTTAGTAATAGTAAAAAGTCCTGATATTTCTTGAAAAAAAAATATTGTCCAAAAAAAAAAAATTCTGTACTCCTACTCTACAAATGTGTATTCTTGGATAGATCAAGAAAAGTGTAATAAGGCAAAAGGAATAGCTATTATGGCTAAAATATCAAAATCGTTTGTTCATTTCCCTTATCAAAGCAATTATTTCTTCATTTTAATCACTGAAAAATTTAGGGAAGCAGTTGTAACCACGTGTGCTCTTTTGCTGCCTTTGATAATCCCATTTGATATGAGTGTATTAAGAGTATTCTGCACTTGTACGACAAAGCTATGCATCATTTTCATTTTACACTGAAGTTAGTGTACAATGAAAGCGTGGAAATACCTGTCCACTTAACTTGATCCACTGACCAATCAGTTATTCTCATTTTGGTCTATTTTACCTGAGAAATTCGTCCTGTTGTTATCATTCATATAAATATGCATTCCTCTCAGATTCCAGCAGTGTAAAGAACATAAGTTTGAAAATCTCATCTCTATATTGCTGAGTCATTAACGTTCTATTCTTTATAATGTATCGGTAACATGTTCATCTAAAGCCGGCCACACACCATAGGATTTTTCCTATGGATTTGTTGGACGTGAACAAGTTGTACCGTGTGTGGGGAAGTTGGACAGGTTCAAGAAAATTCAAACAAGGTCTGATTTTTCTTCCAACACAGGAAGTAAGCAATTGCTTCCCGTTGTCGCGTGTCTGTTTCGCAGGGTTGCAAATTATTTCTTGGCGATACTTGGGAAAATTTATATTTGATTCCTTTTTTAAAAATGTCCATGAAGCAAATATTGCAGGAATTTATTGAAATCTATAAAGATGAGCCTTTTTTGTGGCAAATAATGAGTGTCGATTACACAAATAAAATAAAAAGAAAGTTAGCTTATGAAAAATTATTAGAAATATACAAAAAGATAGATGAAAAGGCTTCAATTAACGAAGTAAAGGGAAAAACTAATGCCCTCCGTAGATCCTATAAAAGAGAAAATCAATTAATCGAAAAAAAAAAATGGTGTAAGCATGGAGGATGCATATGTGTGCCGACTTTATGATACTTTGAATATATATCATTTCTGGATGAAACTGCAATTCCACGAATTTGGACACAAGTTTTGTTGAGAATGGTGATGAAATAAGTTAAATAATTTATTTTGTAAATTTATTCTCTATCTGAATGAATATATATAATTACACACTTAACGTAAAATTTAACTACGAAATTTTATAATAAGCTTTATTAGAAAACAGTATTTTTTTTATTTCAAAATGCTAACAAATCTTCAAAATGAAAATTTTAAAATTTTAATTTTCTGTATTTTTAAATATGAATTAAGTTTAACAATAATATAAAGGTATTAGTTGCGATTATTCTGTTGTTTTCTTTAAATATTCTTTATACAATTGAACAATAATAAAATTAGATAATTAAAAGTAATAAATTGATTAATAATAACAAAAGAAAATTATTCAAAGAAAATATTTAAGCGAAATTGAAATTAAATGCATTTCAGTTATTATTTATCATTTGGCAAATGTTAATTTGTTTCCCTTTTATTTAAAAATCATTTAAGAAAATATTATAAAATCTAAGAATACTTGGTTAATAGATAACAAATTAATAATTCATTTTATATCTACTAATAAATAATTAATACTCGATAGATAAACTTTTTGATGTACTAATGGGGCTATTTAATTAATACCGCTTGTCAGAAAGCGCTAAGTTGCACTTAATGGTTCATGAGAACTTAAAGATGAGCGCATGGATGTATATTTTCTTATAATGAAAGGTGTTACCTCATCCAACAACATTGCATACAATTTTTCATTCATCCTCATGTAATTAAAGAAATCTTTATCTTCCGACTGTATTTCTGTAATCAAATTTAGATGTGAAAGAGTTTCACGCTGGAGCAACCAATATTTTGATTATTTCTTTTTTTATTGTTTGTTTGCTTTTCACCATCATCCCAGTCCACCAGTCATCCCAGTCCAGGTAACACCTTTCATTATAATAAAAAATACATCCATGCGCTCATCTTTAAGTTCTCATGAACCATTAAGTGCAACTTAGCGCTTTCTGACAAGCGGTATTAATTAAAGAGCCCCATTAGTACATCAAAAAGTTTATATATAGTATTAATTATTATTTATTAGTAGATATAAAATCAATTATTAATTTGTTATTTATTATCCAAGTATTCTTAGATTTTATAATATTTTCTTAAAAGATTTTTAAATAAAAGATAAACAAATTAACATTACCAAATGATAAATAATAACTGAAATTGCATTTAATTTCAATTTCGCTCAAAAGTGAATAATTTTCTTTTGTTATTATTAATCAATTTATTATTTTTAATTATCTAATTTTATTATTGTTTAATTGAATAAAGAATATTTACAGAAAACAACAGAATAATCTCAATTAATACCTTTATATTATTGTTTAAACTTAATTCATATTTAAAAATATAGAAAATTAAAATTTTAAAATGTTCATTTTGAAGATTTGTAAGCATTCTGATTTAAAAATATATTGTTTTCTAATAAAGCTTATTATAAAATTTCGTAGTTAAATTTTACGTTAAATGTGCAATTGTATATATTCATTCAGGTAGAGAATAATTTTACAAAATAAATTATTTAACTTATTTCATCACCATTCTCAACAAAACTTGTGTCCAAATTCGTGGAATTGCAGTTTCATCCAGAAATGATATGTATTCAAAGTACCATAAAGTCGGCACACATATGCATCCTCCGTGCTTACACCACTTTGTTTCGATTCATTGATTTTTCTCTTTTATAGGTTCTACGGAGGGCATTAATTTTTTCCTTTACTTAGTTAATTGAAGCCTTTTCATCTATCTTTTTGTATATTTCTAATAATTTTTCATAATCTAACTTTCTTTTTATTTTATTTGTGTAATCGACACTCATTATTTGCCACAAACACTGCTCATCTTTAAAGACTTCAATAAATTCCTGCAATATTTGCTTCATGGACATTTTTAAAAAAGGGGTCTAATGTTCGTGACGTTTTGTAAAACGTAAATCTAAGTTTCAGTAAATGAGAAATTTCAAATATTAGTTTCCCCAAGTATCGCCAAGAAATAATTTGCAGCCCTGTGAGACAGACACGCGACAACGGGAAGCAATTGCTTACTTCCTGTAACTAACCCATGTTGGAAGAAAAATCAGAGCTTGTTTGAATTTTCTTGAACCTGTCCAACTTCCCCACACACGGTACAACTTGTTCACGTCCAACTAATCCATATGAAAAATCCTATCGTGTGTGGCGGGCTTTTGAGGGGACTGTGTGCTTAATTACTTCTTACCCCTTCCAACATATCGTAAGGAAAAATCCTATCGTGTGTGGCGGGCTTAAGGAATATTGGTCCATTTCATTTATTTGAGTTTAAAAAATTGGACTCTTTTATGCACAAAACCATGATTATTCTGAAAATCAAGTTTTCTCAAAATGAGATTTTGCTTATTGCCAGATTATGCTCTGAAGTGGGACACATTCATGAACTTGCTCCATTCGTTTTACCTACATTAGCTATGCTGTTGTGGCCACCATTTGTGGACAGCAAAGTGCCTCTTGTCGACGAAATATCAATTGTAGATTTATAAGTAGGAAAATACTTAGTGCAGGTGGTTTGGAACAATTTGAATTGAAATTCAGACTGTTCAAAACTTCATTGTAACTGGTACCAGTTACTCTCTGAAAGTGCTATTGCATTAAAGTGATGTTCATAATGCATCTTTTTCTGATCATTAGAGTAAAATACAAATGCTTACTTTGAGGTTTGCAGAAGTACGACTTTTTCCCGATCGTTGGCTTTTATTTCTAGTTTTTCAAAGCTGAAAGCTCCTAGCTAGGAATACCTGATATATCCATGCAATCGATTACATTTTACTGACCTTTAAACAATCTAAAGCCCTCCATTCTATTGATTAAGTTAATTCATGTTGTATAAACATCATATTAACTCATATGATCATATAACAAATATCAACTTTTTTAAATCTATTTCTATAATACAAAAGTTGCAACTCATTTTTCACTACTGATATCAAATGCTTTGTTTTCTGCATCATAAAAGAATTGTTCATAGGGAACAATTTGTTTGAACACAAGTATTAGATTCTTACGGAGCGGTACAGGATTTTCTTCTGAGATGAGTAAAGCCCGCCACACACGATAGGATTTTTCCTATGGATTTGTTGTACGTGAACAAGTTGTACCATGTGTGGGGAAGTTGGACAGGCTCAAGAAAATTCAAACAAGCTCTGATTTTTCTTCCAACATGGGTTAGTTACAGGAAGTAAGCAATTGCTTCCCGTTGTCGTGTGTCTGTCTCACAGGGCTACAAATTATTTGGCGATACTTGGGGAAATTAATATTTGAAATTTCTCATTTACTGAAACTTAGATTTACGTTTAACAAAACATCACGAACATTAGATCCCTTATTTAAAAATGTCCATGAAGCAAATATTGCAGGAATTTATTGAAGTTTATAAAGATGATCCTTGTTTGTGGCAAATAATGAGTGTCAATTACACAAATAAAATAAAAAGAAAGTTAGCTTATGAAAAATTATTAGAAATATACAAAAAGATAGAGGAAAAGGCTTCAATTAATGAAGACAAGGAAAAAATTGGTGCCCTCCGTAGAACCTATATAAGAGAAAAATCAATGAATCGAAAAAAAGTGGTGTAAGCACGGAGGATGCATATGTCTGCTGACTTTATGGTACTTTGAATATATATCATTTCTGGACGAAACTGCAATTCTACGAATTTGGACACAAGTTTTGTTGAGAATGGTGATGAAATAAGTTAAATAATTTATTTTGTAAAATTATTCTCTATTTGAATGAATATATATAATTACATATTTAACGTAAAATTTAACTACGAAATTTTATAATAAGCTTTATTAGAAAAATATATTTTTATTTCAGAATGCTTACAAATCTTCAAAATGAATATTTTAAAATTTTAATTTTCTATATTTTTAAATATGAATTAAATTTAAACAATAATATAAAGGTATTAGTTGAGATTATTGTTGTTTTCTTTAAATATTCTTTAAACAATAATAAAATTAGATAATTAAAAATAATAAATTGATTAATAATAACGAAAGAAAACTATTCACCTTTAAGCGAAATTGAAATTAAATGCATATTCAGTTATGATTTATCATTTGGTAAATGTTAATTTGTTTCCTTTTTATTTAAAAATCATTTAAGAAAATATAAAATCTAAGAATACTTGGATAATAGATACCAAATTAATAATTGATTTTATATCTACTAATAAATAATAATAATTAATACTCGATAGATAAACTTTTTGATGTACTAATGTGGCTCTTTAATTGTCAGAAAGCGCTAAGTTGCACTTAATTGTTCATGAGAACTTAAAGATGCGCGCATGGATGTATCTTTTCTTATAATGAAAGGTGTTACCTTATCCAACAACGTTGCATATCTTCCGACTGTATTTCTGTAATCAAATTTAGATGTGAAAGAGTTTCACGCTGGAGTAACCAATTTTTTGCCCAATTCTTTTTTTTTTTATTGTTTGTTTTTATTTCACCATCATCACAGTCCAAAGCAACAGCCAATAATACTTCTGTGCCTAATTTACTCATGTTACTTAACTTACTATGATAACATTTAATGGATGACGTTACAAGCAGACAATTGAGTACAACAATAAAAACTAAAAAGATATAAATACGTCAAGTCATAAAAGTGACAGAAAAACCCTTTTAAATGATTGGAATTTTTGGCGATTTTCGATTTCTATTTACAAGGCACACATTTTAAGCCAAAAGCAATAAATGTTGAAAAATGGTACCCTTAAAAATAACTTCCCACTTCAGATGTGGCTCCCCTACTGTTATCAGCAGAATTTGAGGGAAGTGTGTGCATAATTATTTTTTACCCCCTTCAACAAATCCTAAGGAAAAATCCTATCGTGTGTGTCGGGCTTTACGCTTCTGTTTCTTCAGTGATAATCGCCGCGTATGAGTGTGGCTTAGACATGGAAATAGGCCCAATCCTGCAGCAATTGTGGAATGCTCCACCGTGCGCAGCGCGGCATCATGGTTTGGGGCTCCATTGCGTACGATTCCGGGTCACCTCTAGTTTGTATTCACGGCACTATGACAACCCAACGTTACGTGGATGATAAGCTGCCGCCGATGATACTACCCTATCTTCAGGGGGTGTCCAGTAACCTTTATCAGCAATATAACTCCCGGCCGTACATTGCTTGCATCAGGCAACATGCCCTGCAAGGTGTGTATCTGCTTCCCTGGTCACTGTGCTCGCTAGATTTTTCACCAATCGAGCACGTTTAAGATATGACACCATTTACATACACTGCCACTGTCTCTTTCAGAAGGCGCACTTTGGCAAATGGTTGGCAGGGAATGGAAAGACATTTATAAGGACGCCATGTGTACTTATATTGATTCTGTGCCTAGATGTGTTGCTTCGTGTATCGCTGTCCACGCTGGTTCTACAACTTACTGACCTGACCTTGTTCTCTCTCTGTATTATGCATATCCTTTCGAAATACTGATCAGTTATTGTTCATTGCTGTCTCTCTCTCTGTTTGTCGAGTTTGCCACTTTCCGACAACTCCTTCTATGTCGAATTTTCAGTGTTGAGCACACACACAGTGTATAAGAGGAGAACAGTGCAAAGTTCAAAAACTTCAAAACAAAAATGATGTAGAAGTAAAACAAATATACTTGTGCTTACTGCATTTTAGAAACTTATTTTTTTAATTCTTAAAAAAATAAGTTTATTAATCATATTATCAAAATCTGTATTTAACTCATTTGTTTTCTATTAATAATATTGGTAAATCCGATAATCTTTTCAAAATCCTTTGTAAAGTTCCTTTTTAATTTTCAGCTTATGATGTTTCCTTCATTTACATCTTAGTTTAATTAATTCATATTGACCTTTCAGTGACTGCAAATGGTGTTCTCAACAATTTGGAACAACTTTATGTTGTTCCAAATCTATGAATTTTTGTATCTTCTTCCTCATAGCAATTTTATCTTCTAGAGGCTGGATTTGTTCTGAAGGATGCAGTCAAAACAAGCTCATCATCGCTTCATATTTTTATTATTTTCAATTTAGTATTGGTTTTTTAAATAAAGGATTTTCTAATTATTCACTCTGACATTTTTACTAGAGATTTGTATGCTGGTTGTAGTTAAGTGTAAAATTTTCATTTGTGTGACTTAATTTATGAATATTTAAATGAATTCAATTATTTTACAAAGATAGAAAAGGTCCTTGTAAAATTATCTTTTGTATGAATAAGAATATCTTTTTAAATAAATGAAATAAAAATATTTCAAAGGAAATTTTTAATAAAAATGTTTAAATTTTGTATACGTTTTGTTTTATTTTGTGTATTTTAACATGACTCTTGAGATTTATATGTTTTCAGCTTTATCTAAATAGTTAAGATACATATCTAAATAGTTAAGATACATATTTAAATAATTAAGATATATTTTAATTATATATAACTTGATACACTTTCAGACATGTTTTATTTAACTTATTTCTTTATATATCAGATTTGCAATATTTAGTTTTTAATAATATTTCATTTTTAATCTGCACATGTTGCAGAGAATTTCAAATTTCTCTATGGTTTTTTTCATAAATATTTTTGTTCCACATAGCATTTATATTGAAACCAGGAAGTTATCAATAATTGCATGTTATGAAATGTGCAAATAAGTGATATCTCATTTCTTTTCACAATTTATTTATAAATCATGATTTTTCATTAATTTATAGGAATTAATAATTTTATTATTATGATTAATTTTAAATTTTTTTCACAAGAATTTAATATCAAAAAAATTTTCCTTAAAAATCGTAGCATTTCCATATTGAATAATTAAATGAAATAAATATTTAATTTGTATTATTTGAAATTAAACCCGGTTAAAGTTCTAAATATTCATTTGTGACTGATAATATATATGTATTTACTTATGGAAAAAACAGAAAAGAAAAGTACTGTTTTATTAACATTTTCTTTTGTTAGAATCATATTATAGTAACACATATGAGCAATAAATAAATCACTTTTTTTGTTAACATTGCATTGTAGAAAAACAATACATATGTAGCATATTTGCCTTATAGAACATTTACTACATTTTATATAATTACATAGACATTTACATCTGAAATTTGTAACAATCGTATAAATTGAAATTTATGGAATTGTTCTTTTTTACTGAATGTAAATTAAAGTTGAAGACAATATAATTAATCAGAGCTGCTAGTTAATGTAATCAATCGAAACAAAGTTTCTATTTTTTTGAGATTATTTTTTATCTCAAGCTTAAGGCTGTAGTGCATTCCAATAGTAAAATTGATTTTTTTGCATTAAAACTAATAGTGGAGCAAACTGGCATCTTTCAAAATTTTAGCAAGTGGAAGATTATTTACTCAATTGAAATTTCTGACGATTACAAAATTAGTATGATTGTAAAATGCCAATTAAAACAAATCGACTTGTTTCATTATCAAAAAAGTACTAAAGTTCCAAATAACCAAAATAGTGGAGAGAAATTTTAATTACACGATGGATAAGTTATAAATTAGAAATATTAGGCATTTTAGAAATTATACTGAAAGATCACTATTCTTATCTGTAGATAAAACTGATCATAGCAATCAGTATGAAGTAATGTTCTGTTCCCCTAAGTATAAGGTAACTATTCTTGTAATATATATATCAGGGGCGTGCGGTAGGTTTTCATGCAGGGTGTGCAGAGAACAACTATAATAATAAAACCACAAAAATGTACATTAAACACTTCAACTTTTTATTATTCATATGTACACAAAATCCATACGTCTATCCGTATTACTAACAAAACCATCAATTAAAGATAAAAAAACTCTGGATTTGACGGTAATAAGTGTAACATTTCTTTTTCTATTGTTTTTTTTATTCCAATGGCGGGCACACTTGGGTGACGAACCCTATGCCACAACAAGGCCAGAAACTGCTACTCATTAATGTTACCCAGCGGGCACTTGTGAACCAAGACACGGAGGCGAGTAGCGTTACCCGCGCCATACCACCACAAACCCGTTTATAGGGTGGGCCACATTCATACAACATCACAGAAGAAAGGACAGAGAAGGAAAGAAACATTCATGCCCGAACAGGGATTCGAACCCGGAACCCACAGCTCAGGAGTCAGGAACTCTAACCACTCAGCCATCGGTCGTCTCTTTTTCTATTGTTATTAGAGATAAATTGCTTAATCTATCCTGGCTTATTGTATTGCGTTTATAATTGTTTACTCTTTTCAATGCTGAAAATCGAAGCAGATGAAAATAGAATTGTACAAAAAAAATGTGCCAATTTATTTACTTCACTTAGGGAATCTGTCAAATATTTCAGCATTATATTCTGAATAAATTTCGATAAATTCATTTCGTGGTATGACTCACTGCGATAAAGAACGCATAATTCATTGGTTAGCTTTACAAAATCGAAATGTTTTGCATAAGCGTTCTTTAGTGAAATAAGGCATTCATCCGGAAATTTACTTTGATATTTCTTAAAAAAACAAATTCAATTGCTCAAAAAATTTGGGCGAATTAAATTTTTTTAAAATGGACAACCAACTGACAATAGTGTTCATTATTTCATAATCTAAATTTTTAAAATGTTGGTCTACACTTGAGTATTGTAAATTTACACGACGTTTTATGTATTTATTTTTTTTTTAAGTTTGGAGGACCCACTACAGAAATAGTCTCTTCATAAACTTCATCAAGTGCAACAGAAGTTCGCATATTTTGAATTGCATCTTTTACTTCCTCTACTTTTTGACTAGAATATGCTATATCTAACTTAGTTTTTTGTAAAATATCAAATGGAACATCAGTATAACTAAACACTTTGACAAAAATATTTAGGAGAAAATTACCGTTAAATTTAAAAAAAACATGTAACTCATTCAATATTAATTGTATTGTTTTCCCAGCCTTCTAGATTCTCAATAATATTTTCAAATAAATCAGATAGGCCTTGCCTTTCGCTTTTTATGGTATTTACCAAACGAGGTGAGTAGATCCAACGTGCTGAAGATAATTTTGGAAATTTTCTTTTAATAATTTCATTTAAAACATGATTTCTTTTTGTAGACACCGAAAAAAATGAGACATGCCAGAAATTGTTGCAAAAAATAAATTGTAATCTTTTATAAACAGTACAGATTGCTACAGAAATAAATTAAATACATGGGCGGAACAATGCACAAACATAGCTTATGGGAAAATGACTTACTTTTTTCTGCGTCCCATTTAACTCTCCTGCCATGGCTGACGTCCCATCGTACGTTTGAGCAATCAGTTTGTTCTCACACCCCCAACTCATAATCGTTTCTTGCACATTACACAAAGCTTCCGTTGAACGATCACCACTAACATCTTAAAAAAAATAAAAATCTTTCCACTGGTGCACTACAATTTCTAACATATCATAGCACAACCGATAATTGCGATTTGTGAGATATGTCAGATGTTTCATCCAGCATAATAGTCGTTTAAGTCGAATTAGTTGTTAAAAAGCGAGTGTTGAGAGATCCAAACTCATCTACGGCATCCGATTTCAATGATATATTGGTAAAAAAAGTTACGTTGCACTTCAATTGGAACACTGATGTTATTCATTGTTGAATTGTTTAGAAATTGTTAGCAGGAACGATTTTTGGTATAATTTGACTAAATGTATCTAAAAGGGGTTATTTATATTACTGGTTACTGACTGTAGTGACAAATTTATTTTGTAATTCTATGATATTTAAGTTCTTGTGACTGGCAATTAAATCTATATAACCAGGTGCGGGAAGTTTGTTGTTACTTAAAACTGGGCGCTCCGTGGCTGAGTGGTCTAAAGCATCACCGCTAATCGCTTGAGAGCGTAGGAGTGTGGGTTCGATTCCCACCATGGCCCTGGGTGTTTTCTTCGTTATTCTTCTGTGGTTGTACATCTGTCATTGTGCTATTTGTCCTATTATCGACGAAGACTTACAAGCGGATCTCAAGAATCAAGCATACAAGTCTGAATATATGTAATGTAATAATACTTTAAACTACTTCCCTGTACCTAGTTCAGAGTTGCGCTGTATCTGTTAGATCTTAGAAGCTTTGTGAGAGCCTTTCAAATTTAGAAACAGGAGCCTAGCAGAAAACTCGCAATACTTAACCGGTCCCCCCCCCAGAGTTATTTCACCTGGAAAAAATTTTGATGAACAATTTAACGTGTCTCAGCTGCCTTTAGTGAACATGACGTATCTTCGGTAAGCTGGGATTCGAACTCACTACCTTCCAATAGTGAGTACGACGCTCCAACCAACTGTGGCTTTAAAACGGGAAGGTTGTCACTTGTGTGGGATTTTTTTCTATTCTTCCGAGAAATGTGTGTTTATTTTGCTTTCACAAATTTAAGAGTTTTTTTTTTTTTTTTTTTAAATTTAGATAGAAATGGTGCGTTTTCTTTGTGTTCACTATGATTCACTAACGGTCAGTTGAAAAAATAGGGTTTCAATTTTGTGTTTTTTTATGCTCTTCATGACTATATTTTACCATTCTTTTCCATCACCATTATGAACACTAGGTCAGCAGTCAGTACTTTGTAAAGAATATGAGAAATTTAATATACTTGGAAATTGGACAAAATAAAAGTTATTAAAAATGTAAAGCTTAGTCTTTAATTAATTAAATGTTAATATTAAACTTAGGGGATTTTATCCCTGAAAATAAATAAAATTATCAATGAGTAAAACATGATTTTCTTTTTATCAAATAATAAATTTGATTTCAACACTTGGGTTTTGTTGGAGAAATATCACATATAAATCTTACCTATCAAAAGTAAATACAGTGAAACAACATTATACGTTTTCCCTATCTTGGTATGACACTTCACAGCATTTTTAGTAAACATTATTGATAGATACTTGTGTATTCTTAAGTGACAAGTTTTATCTGAAAAGAGCAATCCGAATTTTTTTAAGTACCTGAAACTGCAGAATAGACTTTAAGATTAGCACTTTTGAATAGTACAGAAATCTATTCTAAAAATTTAAGTAATACTTTATAAACAAAATTATATTTTGCCTAATTTTTGATTGATTTTTATATCAATCATATAAGAATGAAGTGAAAGCGAATTTTGAATTCTTCCATACTTTTCGTAGCACCAGATAGATGTAATGAAATAAAATCTATTTTTGTAACATTCATTTATATTTTTGCATCAAATATTGTATTTTAAGTGAAAGAGCTAGAAATTAGGTGTAGGGTGCTTCATTATTTTTTGTGATAATATTCTTAAATTATTTGTATTGCATATTTTACTTACATTTACGTTAATTTGTGTAAAATATTTTACTTATTTCTCTCATTCTTATTTAAATTCATTTGAACTAAAATAAGTTTAATGAAAAAGTTAAAATGTAAATTGGAATAAAGAACTTATAAATTCTTTTACTCGACTAAAAGCATTTTTAATTGAAATAACTTAATGAATTAAATGTATGGCTTTTATTGCGTTTCTTAAAAAATGCATAAAATGTATCCTTTATCTAACTCGTGAAACTCATGCAAAGAATTTTTTAAACAAGCTTCAAAAAAAGAAAAAAATTAAAAGAAGTTTTGGTGTATCATAGATGAATGAATATATATATATATACTGTTTATTTATCAAAATTAAGGATATATTCTTTCTGCGTCACTTCATTCTTCCTGAATGAAGTTATTTGTATACTTTACACTTTTTTTCAAATGCTTCTTGCCAAAAATTTAATAAATGTTACGTATAATTAGTTCTTCTCTTAATTAATAATATTCAATGGTATTTCTCATCGTCTGATAATTATGTTTAAAAATTAGTTTCCTTCAAACATTTAAGATTCAGTATAGTTTTTTCTGATTTCTTGCATAATTAATATATACATATAAAATCAAATCAAAGTTCTTAAATATCTTTAGTTATATATATGGTGAAAATAAGTGTCTCACACATTAACAGAATAATATTGATTTTGTTTAAATAACCAGAAAAAATACATTTTACATACTATATCTTTTAATTTATGCTAGAAAATCTTCTGAGATTTTTCTTTGGTAAATTGAAGCTCTGTTTCAGGAATTTTTTTTTATCTTAAAATTTCTTTCGACTCCCCATAATGGACTTATGTTCTAAGGCATTCTAATGTCCAATTGTCTAAATTCCTTTCCATGAAGTCATTTCATATATACTTGGCCGTATTCACGTACTGCAAAAAAGGAAAACCGAAAAACTCCCAATCACCCAAACCGACAGATGTACATGCAGAATTCTGTTTAATAATGGTTGATAACGAATTCGGGACCTTCCGTTCCGCGAATTCCTACCACTATGCCACGGTAAGCCCTTTATGCTAAATACTTGTCACAGTGTATCCATAGTATTATGGTATTTTCTTCTTGAAAATATTACAAGTATTTAAAGTACACCTTACAAAACTGGGTCATCAGTTTGTGGCACATGGTTTCGTATTTTGAAGTTGAATTTTTGTGTTTTTTTGCTCTATGATGTTGGGTATTGCTTCTTTTACAGCATTATTTAGTTTTGCATCTATATATAGATCTCTCATTTGTGATAAAAGTAATTTCAGAAAGAGCTTTTACGTAACAGTGATCTGGGGACTTTTAGATATAGAGAAACGTCCTTTGTTCTAATATATCCCGAATTCTGGCCAGTGATTCATGTTGTTTTAATCAAAAAGAGTAGTATGACTTGGACCGAAAAAATTAAGGCGCAATTTGGGCTATGGAATGCCATTACTTTGATTCTATTGCTGCTTTCTTTGCCTGTGTATCAGCCTTTTCATTTTCTTCTGTTCCAACGAGTGTTTTTATTAATTTTATACTTAATTTTCAGTTGTGTTTCTGTTAAAACTACTCCACATTGTTAATCAGTGTGGATGGGTGATCTGTTGCTCCTATAACTGAGTTGTAGTTCTTTCAGATAGTAAAGTTGCTCATGTTGTACGTATGTGTACGGGCTAGTGTTTGATGAATAGTTATTGCTTTGATGAAATTTAATTTGTCTATGTTGTATTTTTCCACCTTCATAGAAAAATGGGAATGGTGTTAAGTAGTGATATATCTTTGAAACCTCTATATAAAAATTTTACATTGTTGGAAAATTTGAATCGCTGGCTGGAGTTCTTTCTTTAGTATAATTCCTGTCTTTGACTTCAGGCATCCTTGTTTCTTGGTTTCTTCTAGCAAGCAGGAGAACAGACAAATTCAATTTCTAAGCTGATTTCGTTCTCAACGCCGACAACCATGATCTTGATTTATCTTCACCAAACAAGGAATAATATTGTCTCACAACGTACATTCCCTTTTAACTGAAAACTATTACTAAATATTGTACATTCGTACTTTGTTAAGCTTGTGTAAATAAAGTAATTTAACTCCATTATTAAATTATTCCTTTTCAATTCCTACGCAAAATAGACTCTATTTCTGTTACATGAGTGCAAAATGGTTGAGTTATACGGCACATCTAAACTCGTTTGTGGAAAAAACCCCACATATTGCGCAAATATAGCCACCATTGACTATGAATACTCAATTATATTTGAATGATATTTTCCTTTATTTCATAATTTCTGTCTTGATAATTGTTTCTAAAGTGTCTATATACCAGGCTCACAGTAGCCTAATGATAGGTCCTCATTTTTCAGAGCGAAATGTTCCGAGTTCGATCCCATCCTCTGGTGAACAACAAGATGTTGCATTATTTCCTTATGCATGCACGTTTGTCGGTTAGGAGTTTTCCTTCCTTGCGACACGAGAATAGGGCCCACTTTCTATAATAACACTCTCGGAACATAAGATCCCGAGTTTTATTCAAGCCACTGCTGAACAACAAAAGATAGACAATACGCTTCTGCCTTTACCTCTATTGGGGTGAGTTTTTAGGAGTTTACCGGATTTTCTCTCATGCGTCACATAAATGCATCCCACTAACTGCGAAAAGTCCTTCTGTAAGGCCATTTACACAATGAATATTAAAATGCCCCTTACAATGTTTTTCAACGGTTAAAATGTCCACGACACTGCATCAAAGGGTCTGTTTGTTTGAATGTATTGAAAGTTAAAATATTTTCAATTTATGCTTACGTATATTATTGTAGCATATTGATCTTCTACAGGCGGTACATATAAGATTTTAAAAAACAAAATTATACGTGATTTTTAATTCTAAATGCTTTTGACTGAGAAAAAGTTATATTCCAATTAAATACTCATGCCTATATACACTACTGGCCATTAAAATTGCTACACCAGGAAGGCGGCACACCACACACGTGAAATTTGCATGACAGGTAGAACTTGCTGTGATATGCAAATGATTAGATTTTCAGCACATTCATACAAAGCAGGCGACAATAGCGACATCTACAATGTGTATAAAACCAGAGATTTGACAGCAGTTTTCTCATACTCAATTTCCGTTTCAACGTTGTTTTCGGCAAAGAAAGTTGTAATGCCTCGTGTAAGAAGAAGAAATGCCTATCAGCACGTGTCTGACTTTGATCGAGGAAGGATTATAGCCTACCAGGTTGCGGTTTATCGTACAGCAATATTGCTGCTCGCGTCGATCGAGACCCCATGACTGTCAGCAGAATATGGAATCGATGGTTTCAGGACAATCATACGGAACGTTATGCAGGATCTCGGTGACCCTCCCCCCATCACTAACAGCAGAGAAGACAGACATCTTATCCGCATGGTCATAAGGGATCGCACAGCGACGTCACGAACCCTGAGTCGAGAAATGGGAACGGCATCACGTCATCTTTACAGATGAATCTCGGTTCATCTGTAAAGATGACGTCAGGACCATGATGGCCGCATCCGTGTTTTGGAGGCATCGTGGAGAACGCGTATTGAGCTTGCATTGGACATCGCCATACTGGCCCATCAGCTGGAGTGATGTTATGGGGTGCCATTGGATACGCGTCTCGATCATCTCTTGGTCACATTACCGGTACTTTGAACAGCAACCGTTACATTTTCGATGTGTTAAGGCCCGTGGCTCTACCCTATCTTCGAGGCCTCATTAATGCTTTTTTTTCAACAGGATAATGCACAACCGCATGTTGCTCGTACTGTTCTGAATTTCCTTGATACAAAACAGGTTCGACTGTTACCCTGGCCAGCACGTTCTCCTGATCTGTCACCAATTGAGAACGTGTGGTCAATGGTTGCCGAGCGATTAGCACGCCATCACTCACCATCCACTATTGTCGATGAACTGTGGCATAGTGTTGAAGCTGTATGGACTGAGATCCCCGTACATGCCATACAATCTCTGTTTGACTCCATGCCTAGGCGGATAAATGCTGTTATTGCAGCCAGAGGTGGCTGTTCTGGGTACTGATTTCTCAAGATCTATACATCCTAATTTCCTGTAAATCTAATCACTTGTTCTTTCCACTATAATGTATGTGTCCAATAAATATCGTTCTGTTATTTTCATTCCTTCTTGTTGTAGCAATTTTAATGGCCAGTAGTGTACTTGGTATCAGGCATGCATGAATGTTGAAGAATGCATGATGTGAGTTTTCTTACATATTCAAAAAATTTAAATAAACCAAAGAAAAATTAAGGAGTTGAACTAAATCTAAATTAGTGTAGAGAGAAAATGTTATGCTAACAATGAGACATGGTGTAGTAAGTAGTCCATTAACAGCGGCACACACTCAAAATGATTCATTTTCTCTTTTTTTTTACTGAGTTGACCAATTTTATAATAATAGAGTAATAATATCCTGTTTTATTGAAGACGCGAATTAAATTTTTTGTAAACTACAAAAATGTTTTTTTTTTATAATTTACAATTTTTTTTATCAAACACATGTGTTTAAGCTATTAAGATTATAAGGAAATCCTTACGTCAAAAAAATCATGCGAAAAGCAGTACATGAAATGATGTTTGATTTAAATTCATTATATATGCATTTTTGCGAGGTATATCAGAAAAAAAAAGATATTTATCAAAATATATATACCAAGTAAATTTTACATTTTAATATGAATATATATATTTAACAGTACTTTTTCTAATGTACAACAAATATTGGATCATTAAAATGCATACCATTGTTTATAATGTGTGAATTAGAAATCTAAACACATATATGTTATAGAGTGATAAAATATTTGACTTTAATGGAAGGATAAATGCTGCAACTCTTGACCATGGCATTAAAAATGAAAATAAACAAGAAACACAATAATATTATTTCCTCTTTTATTTCGAGCATTATTGCAATACATAATTTGGATTCAGATGCAGTTGTAATATAATAATTAAATACAACGTATATAAGATGCGAATAAAATTAATGAGATTATATATATATATATATATATATATATATATATATATATATATATATATATATATATATATATACGTGTATATTCTAAAACAATGAAAATTTTTATTCTAGTTTACAAAATCATTTACTTGTAAACTATGAAATAATTATATTTTACAAAATTGGTATGAATATTATCAAATTTATTGAGAAAGAGATACTAATAGATTAGTTTCTTGTAATTTTATAATGTTAATAAAAATTAAATTTTTAATCTTTATCCTGAGTTCCTCAAATTTATATCTGAACTTTAAAAATCCTTCAAAATATATTGTAAGAGAATATTAGTAATATGAAGATTTTCCATTAAAATAAAATTGTAAAGTTCTATTAGATAGAAAATAGGGAGTATATAAAAACAATGTGTTTGAAAGGATTTTCTTGATTTATAAAAATATATGTTTAAAGCTTAGTTAAAGGGCATACAGCTAAAGGATTTTTATTTCATTGAACATACAATTTTGTTTCTGGATAGAAATATTGCTTAATATGTTAAATTTGTCTAATCATATTATTTTTATTTAATAATATCAGATTAATAGAAACTGTTGAAAATTTGTTTTCACAATACGACAATTACATAGGTTTTGACAAACAATCTTTAGCAGACACATATTGGTCAGAAGATGGCACTGAGTTACATGATATTTTTTCCTCAGTTGATCTTCGTAAATTCCTTTATCAATCATTATGAAATGATTACTATAAATTAAGTTAGAAGATTAATCTAACATTTGGATTAATGTATGTTTGTCAATTATATATTAAAAGCTTATAATGGATAGTGAGACAAAAATTCGTTTGTGTGTGTTTCCAATAAAATTTCTCTCAATTCCTTTTTAGATTTAAATGTTGAATTTTTTTTTAAGATTATGATATTAAACATTAGCGAATAGAGGCAAAAACTGTATTACGATTTAAATTTATTAATTTTGAATTTTTACAGCTGGGATGTAATGATTCATGAATGTAAATTTTCAATTTCCAGTATTTATAATTTAAATTAAACAAAGTATTACAAATAAATAAAATATTACGATTAAAATCTCTAGAAACCACCAAAAACACGCGCATTGATATTTAGAGAATTGAAAACATCAACATTTAATTGAATATTGAGGAATGTGTGTGCCTGAAATAAATTAATAATGATTTCGTATTTCTTAAAAAGATTTTGGCAAAATTTCCAGTCATTTTTTTTTTATAAAATTTCAATATTACAGTTAAAGCTCTCATTTGTTTGAAAAGATTTTATAAACTTAAACAATAGGTAATATTTATTTTAACAATTCTTACTTAAACTATTTTTCATTCTTTTCAATTCGTATTCGTATTTTCAATACATATTTTTAATTTTTTAATATCCTTATCACTTCTGCGTTTAGAAGATGTGATTTGTGAAAGTTTTTCTGGATCTCTCTAAAAGAATTTTTTCTCAAGTACAAGGGACTAGAAGGTGAAATGTTGGAACAAGCTTGTTTATTACATGCACAGTGGAAGAAGGCTGCTCTTAGTAAACTATTGTTTTTCTTATTTTAGGTTTCTTTTATATATATTTTTAAAATAATCTATATCTAAACAACATAATACGTTAAGTCATGGATTTTGGCATTTACCAAAATCTATGGCTTAACGTGTTATGGGGAAACTAATCCGATCAAGCACAAAGAATTATAGCAGATACTATTTAAGTAGCAAAGGTCACCTTTCAAAGCTTTAAAATTGATTTTAAGGAGCACGAAATGTTAGATGTTTAACAGGACTGTGTTGTTTACCTTCTACCGCAGTAAAAATTAGTTTCCTTCGAATAATCTACCCATCTCATATGTATAGTATATTATTTCGAAAATCGTAAATATCCGGTTTTGTGAGCTCTTCGCGCGAATTAAAGAATTTTTTTCATTCTCTCTTTCAAAATATAGAATTTAGGTTCAAATTATTATCATACAAATGCAATATTTTTATTTACGAAAAAGTACATTAATATCATTATAACGAATTTGTTTTATAAAAAATAAATATAATTTTAGTTAACATATATGTAGAATTAAAATATTCCATTAAAGTAACTTGCTTGTATTTTAATGGGATTAATACAAAGAAATTTTTTTATTGTGTTTGTTTGTGGCTCAATGGTCATTTTTGCCCGCAAAGTCTAATTCTACCAGGAACCACAGTTAAAAGGAAATTTCAAACTACTACAAACATTCGCATCAAAGTTGTGAATCGAACCCATGCATTGTAAAACCGAAGGTTAGAACGCTACCCTTCGACTGCCGGCTCGGAAGAGTAACAAATGATAGATTTATAAACAATTCTTTTAGTCAATATGCTCGCTAATTTATCTTATGTTACTGAATCCAAGCTTTGCGAATAATTGTAAGCAAGTTTTGATGATGAAATAAATAACAAACAAATTCTTTATCGCCATCTTCTAAGTGCAAATGTCCTCGAAGATATTTTTTATTCACGGTTAATAAATCATTAGTGAAATTCATAAGGATTGTGGATAATGTTCCTTTTGGTTGACTTACTGATATGTCAATTGCCTTCATAACGAAGTTATTTTGCCAAGCGAAAAATGAATTATATATAGACCTCATTTGTTACTTTCCTTTTTTAACTGATTAAAATTTTCTTACTTTTTCATATACTTTAGAGCTGGATATGTCAAGAAATGAAAGGCTCACCTTTTTAAAGAAGAAAGATTTATCTCAAAAAGACTACTAATTTCTTTATGTAATTGTCTACTATATGTATTTAGACTTTAATATATATATATATATATATAATATATATATATATATATATATATATATATATATATATATATATATAGAAAACCTATCCTGTGTTATATTGTTGATTAATTTAACACATTCGCGAGTGATATTTCTATTTAAATGTTGAATGAAAAATCTTATTCAAGCAAACAAAAGTTAATTTTTTGTGTGGTTTGTATAATGAAAATATAACACTTATTTATGAAAAGCAATATATATAAATTATACAATTAGTAGTTCTTGAAGTCCAATTATTATAGGAACTTATATTTCAGTAACTTGTTTTATTAGAGAGTTGCATTAGTTACAGATAATCAAGAACTGGTTCATTTCTTTACGGAATAATTCAAATGCATTGTGCACATAAAATTATTAATTATGATTCTTATTATTTGATACCTCACAGTTAAAAGCGTATTGTTTGAGAAACTGGTTTATACGTTATTCTTATGGTTTTATAATTTTTTATAGTTAAATTATAATTTCTTTTAATAATATTTTAGCGTTATTATTTATAATAAATTAAGAACTTAGTTTGTTGTTTAAGTTTTTAATGGTTTATATTGATAAAATACTGCATGAAATAACTCCCCCTTATTTTGAATAAATGAAACTCCAGTTTTTCGGATAATTAAAATTGATTCCGTGCACTATTTGATTGCGCTTTATTTCATTGTCTGATTAAAGTTATAATTTAACTTAAACATAAGCGCGCGCAGCATAAATTGTTTTAGATGTTGGATCGACTCGAGCTGGTGAACTCCACGGCAATTTTCCTCTGACCATTATTGTGATAAATATATTAATAGTAATAAAAATATATATATATTCTATTTCACAATAGATAATAATTAATATTTTACTGGTCAATTTTCCTTTTGTTGAACTCTGACAGAAGATTATGTCTTTATCTCTGTGTTTTCTATTGTTTTAATCTTCCGTTTAAAAAACTTTTTGAGATAGTTGAGAACATTATATTTTAAATTGTTTTTTTTATTAATTTTTATTCTATCATAAACATTAATTGATCAAGTTAAGAAATAAATTATAATGAAATATCTTAAATTTAACCCACACACTATGATGTCAATAAAGCGCCTTTCTATAAAAATCTTGATAAATACTAAAAATTCCTCAGCTTAGTAAAATAAAAAGTTTTTATTGGGTTAAAAAAAGATTAATAAAATCTTAATATTTTGAAAGGACATGATTTTTTTAAAGAAATATTTTATATGTATAAATGAAAGGGTTTAAAAAAATTCAAAATATGCTATTTAACTCATCAAATAATTAGTTTTTTTTTTAAATAAATTTTTATTGTAATTAAGCTTTTGATAATATGTTAAGAATTTCAGATAATTTTTCTTTGAATAATTAATTTTCTTATAAAATTAAATTACTCATCAAAAAATAAATTTTCTTATAAAATTAAATTCTTGTTGTAATTAAACTTTTGATAATATATTAAAAATTTCAGATAATTTTTCTTTGAATTATTTTATTTTAATGGTTGTGTGAATTACTTTATATGCAGGCATTTTTAGTACCGTATTTATAAAATATTCAATAATATATTTTCTTAGATCATGTCAGCTTTTGAGGTATATATTGTCTTAAACAAAATAAATAATTTGACAACATTTTGAAATTAGAATATTATTTTTTATACATAACAATTTGACCATGTGTATAGCTACCAAAGGATCAGTATCATAAAAGAAGTTTTTTTTCAAAAAATATTTTCGTGAAAATCTATAGTTTTTCGCTGCGAAGATTGACACGTATGCACAAATTCAAGTTTATGAACTTATTACAATTGAAACATAGATAATTATTTTTTCTGAACAACTAAAATTTAAAAGAACAAAATTTTGGTTACTGATATATTTTTTCAATTCTAATTTATTACGTATTGTGATATGTTCTTTCTTCTCACACAATTGCTTCGGCGAAGTAATGGTTATTAGGGAAAAATTGAAATTAAATTGTATATACTATACTTTATTTGAATTTCAATATCTAAATCGAGAATGTCTTTCTTCTTACTTGTCACTGAGAAAGAATACGCGATTTTGTATTATCTGTCATTTGTGGTATTAAAATCTGACTTACCTCAGCAATATGATTATTTTTAGAGAAGTTTGCATTTGTGTGTGTGTGTGTATATAGATTTTAATTTGTTTGAATATTATTTCATAAATCAAGAAAATGGATATCTTTTTTTCCTTATTTGTCGGTGAAAAACTTGCTCCTACAAGCTATTTTGCCTTAAGTGATATTTATGTTGCTAAAACCAGACATTGTAATGGACTTCGTCTCTCACGTCTCATTTGTCTGTCTCCATAAAGAAATTGTTATTAAAGATGTTTCAATTTTGGTTGTTACATTTTAGTTTTTGTTTGCACTTTTTTTGTTTGAATTGAAAAAGAGGATGTCACATTTCTCTTTCGTCAACATGAGAAATAACACATCCTTGTGAATAAAATGTCATTCATGTTGATAATATCTAAATAATTTGTTTTGCTTTCTTACTTGCTCATGTTATAAAATCACTATGAGAGAAAACTGAATATTTAAAAATTCTTAAGCTTTTAAAAATATATATTTTTAATCAAATACACATCATTCACGTTACAGTGTGAAAAAGAAAATTAAGTTTTTAATTGATTTTTAATAAAATTTAATTATTTTTATATTTTTCTAACATAAATGTATTTAATTATGTTCATCTGGCTATTTGGAAAACAACCTGAGTCCATCCACTGATTAGTAAATGATTGAACTTCATATGCTTTATACTTAATAGCGATGATTATGAAGAATGGTTAAGCTATCATCTTATGATATTGTCTGATAATAAGATAATAGCTTATTATTAATAGCATAACTTACTATATTAGGTAATAGTTACTGATGACAGTTTATAATATGAGATGACAAATTGAATATATTTTGGATTTAAGAGTCTTCGCGCGTTTGCTTATAAGAGACATAAAAACAGTAGAAATCATTAGCTAGGTATTAGGTAATATTTTAGTACAAATTTTAATAGTTTGAGTTGGTATAATTTGAAATATCATCTTACTTATTAAGATAAGTCAGTTTAAAATGTGGTTTTTTGAGTGTGTTAAAAAGTGTTTTGAACTATCATTGATTTTAAATATGAAGTTTTTATAGTTAATGTTGTCGAATAGAAAAACAACCGATCTCGGGCGTTTGAAAACTATTTCCTTTATACTTTCATTAATTTTTTTATATTGTACATAATTCTAATCGGAATCTTTTTAAAGTAAGAAAATCAAAATCCAATCTTTTATCTGGTCAATAGGTCCTTATAGCAAATTTTGATTAAATGTTTAGGATATAATATAAAAAAATGAACTGAACTCTTACCAGAAATGGACTTCCTTACAATTGTTTTTTTATTGGTTTTATTCTTACACTTGTTAAGTGGTTTGCTTTGACTATCTACTAGGTAATAAACCAAATCTCAAATAGAAATATAGTTGTTAGTAGGTATTTCAACACTTTTATACCAAAATTACACAGAGAATATTTTTAGAATTCTAGCCTAAATTACATATATAAATTTAAACTCTTATAATCTTCTAGTGTGACATTAATATGCAAATTATAGTTGATTTTAAATTTAAAAAAGTAAATATATTTTTGAAGAAAATGAAAAAAATAGCTTTTTATAAGGTTTGCAGATATTTATCGTTTAAAATTCAAGTAAACATCTATTTGTTTACTTGAATTTTAAACGAATGCACATTCCTTGATGAATTTGTACGAATTTTGGAAAAAATATTGTCATCTAGAAGGATTATTTATGTTAAAAATTGCTAATTCTACCTACAAGACATGAGAAAAAGTAAAGAAAAAGGGTATGATGTACAAAACTCAGAAATAAATCAACAAATCTGCATGAAAATTGGAAAATGTATTGCTTATTATTTCGAAAGAAATATGTCAACTTTTAAAATGAGGTAAAATTGAGGATTATTACGCAACTCCGTGTCTTGATAGACACGAATAAAGTTTGTAAAATGTTTTTGTCATATCCAAGGATTAATTCAAACTTATTAATATCCCCCTAAGTGTGAGAGAGAAGAAATAAAGAAGAAGTAATGTATATAATTTCTGAGAGAAAGAGACAGGACTAGGAAATAAACAGGCTTGAAAACATATCCTATTACATCGAAGAACTAGCTGTGGAATACTATGCTGCGGAGTACTTATGAAAGAGCGGGAGTAAAGAAAGGGTACACGATATACCATATCTATATTTCTTGAAATAATTGAAAGAAATTTGGTACACCTTCACATTTCTGAGAATTAATTGAGATTATAAGAATTTATGCTTCGTGTTCCGTAGGAGAGGGTAAAAGAATAGAGATTTGAGTTGTTCAACTAAGGAGCCCCTTCGAGAGATTCATGTAAAATTATTCATGTAAGTTTTCAATTGTACTATTTTTTAATCGGGCTAAAATAGTATTTAATCAAGTAAATAAGAAATTCAGCAATTTGACTAACTCAAAATAAGATGGGGATTATAATGGTAATATCATGTTCAACAATTTTGCTTTAATTTTATATTCACTTTTTAAAGTTGAATTGTTTTCATAGATAATTTTTCCACAATAATAAATAAGTTTATTATCATATAAATTACAGAATATAATTTGATAATTGTGAAACTCAAGAAGAGCTTTTATAAAATAATATTTCAGATGTACTCTCAGTATGTAGATTAAAAAAATAATAATAATAAATTCGGCACAAATAAATTTGACAAAAGAGTAACATTTAATTTACCGACTCAAATGTGTGATTTTGTAAGCAGTTTTTGTTCTTTATAAGAAGCTTTAAATCATACAAAGCAAATTTTTCTTGTTTTTTTTATTTGCTCGAATTTTTATCTTCCATCTTAAATTTTTTTCTTTCTTTAAATAAAAGTGTCCTAAGTTAGTTTATTATTTAAGTTAAGTTAAGGTATAAGTTAAATTAGTTTACTGTGTGTGTGTGTGTGTGCGATATATTTTTATACCTGGTAGTATTTTTGGGTAAATCAGAGCCACACTAAACGCAGTCGATCGTCTCATAATTTTAAACCCTGATTAAATAACGAAGTCTACACTAGAGCTCTCTAGCCCACACCATATTAATGGTGGGCACTGGTTAGCTAGGACGTCGTACTCATCATTGGAAGGCGTGGGCTTGAATCTCGACTTAACTGAAGATCCGTCATCTTCACTAAAGGCAGCTAGGACATATAAAATGCAATATAGTCACAATGTCTTCCAAGTGAAATGATACCACTTTTAATGGCACGTCAAGTATTAGGGAGTCATCTGCTTAGTCTCTATTTCTAACTTCCTTTCATCCAGCCGCTAGCCCAATCTGGTAGAGCTCAACTCTGGATTAGGTACACGGAAGTATGCCGGTGCACATACACGCACCAATAGAGGGGTATTTAACACGACAGAATTTAAAAGTTCATAGATCCTCTCAGAAATATGATCTTCGGTTGAGTTAAGTATCGATCCCATTATTTGGCAGCCACGAGAACGACATTTTTATCATCAGACCACCATGATTTCATTTAATACAATATCCTCATAAACTTTTGAGTCATTTTTTAATGAAATTTCCATTCTGATAAATAGGCAGTCTGTATGCAAATTTTGAAATCTCTAAATTAATACAATTTTAATAGATGCATGAATATGAATATTCAAAAAAAAATTATGATTTTTTATCTACAGGAAACAGGACTTTATATTAAAAGAATGGATTATTTTTAATGCTAAAATTAAATTATAAATAACAATATAATATGAAAGAAAAATTAACATCATATAATACAAGAATTTATACAGCATCTACTTAAAAATATAAAATTTTAAATGCTATTAGCAAGCTGAATGAATTAAGCATTCTTACTTCTATATATAAATCCATTTATTACCAGTTCTTTTTTTTAAATTAAATGTCTGTGAAAAATCTGTGCAACACGAAATAATTTATGCTAAAATATAAATTTAACTTTATTAAGAAAATGCTTTCCCCAAAAAATCGAAGTTTTTATCCGTTATTATTCGTTTTATTTCAGATATTAAGACTCTTATTTATTAATTTTTATTTATTTCAGATATTTTGAACTAAAGAGAAGTTCTATAGAGAACTGTGTGTACCAAACTAGGAATCGAACCCAGCTACCCCAGAAATCTGTGATTCAGACAATATATTGAAAGAGAGTCGAGTGTTTAATAATTATGTTAATTTTAGTTACCGAAGAAGAAAAGTCATGTTTTTTAATAATTAGACAAAATGTTTTCTCATTATATTAGTGTCCTCAAATTTGGAATTGCCATAAATATTATCATTTTTCTACTGAAAAAATATTTAATTTAAAATTAGATATAAATACATTTTACTTAAAACATTTTCCCACTTGAATGCATATCTATGATTAACGGCAAAACAATTAATATACAGGGTTAGCAAGAAATAAGTTTCCCACTTCAGAGGGCTGTAGAATACGTTCTATTTGTCCAAATGAGATAAAATTTGAACTACAAATAATTCAAATAATGCGTTTGACATTTATTAAAAAAATAATAATAATACAAAATTTCGCCGATAGATGGCGCTGTAATACTAATGGTATTTATTTGCATATACTGAAAATATGAAAAGTCCTTTGCTTTACAGCGCATGCCTATTAGCATTATCTTTGGGTAAAAAGAAGTCGTATTCTGAACGAGAATTAGTTACTTCTCTGCACATCATGCCTTCTTTGCAAGAAAAAGCGCTACTTGTAAAATTGTTCTAGCAGAATCAGGAGAACTCCGTTGCAGCTGTAAAAGAATTTCCCCGTATGAAGCAGATACGAAGAGGTCCAATGTCTCCATGTGCGTTACGCAAGATGATGCAGAAATTTGAAAGAACTGGACAACTTGCAATTCTTCCCGGTAGAGAACGAACGCTAATCCAATCTTCTAGCGTCGAAAATGTGGCTACCGCGGTCGTTGAAGCCAGCAGTCAGTCTCCGGATGGTAGTGTGAGTGTTCCAGTTGTTTCCCGTGTATTGGATATGCCGTATTCCACTGTACGAAAAATCTTACGGTGGATTTTGCATTTTTATCCCTACAAAATCAAGCCTCTGCACTTGTTGCAGGACGGGGACTCAGAGGTTCGTAAAACTTTTGCACTTCAGTTCCTTGCTCGAATGGTGGTTGACGTCACTTGGCCATGGAATATTCTGTGGACTGATGAAGCCCACTTTCAACTTAATGGGCAAGTCAGCACCCACAATTGTCGAATTTGGGCAGCGGAAAACCCTCGCGCTATCCAGGAAAAACCCTTGCATCCAGAAAAAGTGTCAGTATGGTGTGGTTTTACGGCTACTTTTGTGATTGGTCCGTATTTTTTTGAAGAGATAACTGCAAATGGAATCAAAACCTGTTCGATCACAGGACAACGGTACTAAAATATGCTGAGGGATTTTGTAATCCCACAACTTCAGCAGCGTGGATGCCTTCATGACAACATTTTCATGCAGGATGGCGCACCTCCTCATATTGATCGTCGTGTAAAGCAACTGCTAAGACAGCATTTTACTGAGGCACGGGTTATCAGCCGTCATTTCCCTACGGCATGGCCTCCTCGTTCTCCGGATATCACCCGCTGCGACTTTTGGTTGTGGGAGGGGGGGGGTTTGAAGAACAATGTCTACCGTAAAAGGCCAGCATCTGTACCAGATCTGAAGGACAGCATTCGGCGCCATATCCTTGATATTCCGACAGACTCACTTCGGTCTGCTGTCAAAAATATGGTTTTGCGATTAGAGCACATTGTTGAAAATGAAGGAGGGCATATTGAATAGTTGTAATGCTACTTTTTTATTATTATTTAACATTTATAAAGCATATAAAATGTTTTTATATGTATTACAGCGCCATCTATCGGCGAAATTTTATACTAATTTATTTTTAAATAAATGTCAAGCGCATCATTTGAATTATCTGTAGTTCAAATTTTATCTCATTTGGACAAATAGAACGTATTCTACAGCCCTCTGAAGTGGGAAACTTATTTCTTGCTAACCCTGTATATATATCAAGTTTATATAAAATAAATAAATTGGGAATTGAATTATAAATTAATTAAAACTTGTTTTACATTTGGCAATCGTACATATCCTTAACCCTAATATCCATAACTTCAGATGCAAAAAATGTCGAATTTAAGTACAAATTGATAAATATATATTATGAATACTAAATAAAAAAGCCAAAACGGGGAACGAGAAATGTTAAAAAAGCATTATCTAAAACAAATAAGGTGAATATTTAAAAATATTTTATTAATTTAAGAATATCAGTGGTTTATTATATAAGTACTAATTTTACATAGCAAAGGAGATAACCTGATACCTGAAGGTTGCTGTAAAGCTTTTAAATATCAAAAGCAGCATATAATGTGTAGCAGTAGCATACTTTATATGCTATGATATTAAAAAGCTTGATAATAATCAATGGCATCAAATTTTTAATATCAGAAGCCTGGTGGCATAGTGGTAGAGCTTCGCTTTCACAAGCCACATGTCTGATGTTCGATGTCGAGTCAGCTTTTCATCTCTTCAGCGTATCGATAAAGCTGAGTACCAAGCATGTTTAAGAACTAAACACTGGAGGATTAGGCTGGCCACTTAACCTAGTTATATGCTGTGCACTCTAGCGCACGCTGTCATGAAAATCGATATAGGTACAGAAGATTTTGGGCCTCGTATGGGGCTGGCGTATCATTGAGTTGATTTGAGTTTAGTATATTGATTTAATGATTATTTATAGGTAATGAGTTACATTTAATTATCGCAAGAGGAGAAACTGAGAAATTTCCAAGCACTCACAGATATGCATGCAAAAAAAAAAAAAAAAAATACAACGTCTATCTCTTATTGTTTAACAATGGCTAGATTCGAGCTTGAAAACCTCTTTACAAAAAGTGTGTTTCCACTATTCTAATATATGTTAAGCCTTGAAATTTCTAATCAAAATGACTAAAACAAAAGACATAGAATTTCTTCCTCAAGGATTTTAGTGTCACCTTTATCAGTAGTGACGCTTGTTGACAAAAATTAAGTATAATAGACATTTAACTTAACGACATAATAAAGAAACTATATTAATGAGAATTTTACAGAGAATTTATAAAAGTTAGTTATAGTGAAATTTTCATTAAATAGGACTTCACCTGAGATTTGTTCATTTTAAAAGGATATTTACACTATTCAATTTCACTTTTATGAATTTCATCGGCATAACAGAAACTCGATGTTTTGGTAAAACAAAACTCAATCGCAAATTCATTAATTATATTTATTCTAGTTATTCGATTTTTAAATTCGGAATAAAAAATAAGGGATCTGTCCAATAATCTATATATTATGCAAATTCTTCAAAAAGTATTTTTGCTTTAAAGTAAAGCTTGTGATAGCAGCCAAGGTAATGCAAAGGTAGTTGCAGTACTCACGGGGCAAGACTTTATCCCGTGATTCTTTTGCTTTTGTTTGAAAAATCACGAGGTTTCCATCAACTCGTGACTCGCCATCTGGGGTGAACATTTCTTGAATGCATTATCTCTTAAAAATAAATTGGGCCGGCGCTACTTTTAATAACAAAGCCATAAAAGGTTCTTTTCATGAATATTAAGGTTTTTTTTGTGATTGAAAATATTGTAGGGTGTTTTGTGCATTATTTATTTATTTTTTTTAGTAATAATAATAGATCTGATTCCTTAGGTTTTTATATAATGAAAATCACGTGCAGTTTCATATTTCAGTTATAGTAACGTTTTCTTTTTTTGCTCTGAATAAATTGCATTTTCCCCGCTTTGTATATCACCGTATATGTTAATGAACATATTTCTTTTAAAATTTATTTTTGATTGCTTTTGGGGATTTTTGATTTTTATATTTTAAAAATCAGTAATCAGTACATGCCTGTTAACATTTTTTTTAAAGCATGCTTTTAAAAATTCATCTTTTGTTTCTAAATTGATATTCATTTATTGAAATTGATATAGTTTCTAAATAACACATAAGGCTACTATTGAACTTAATTTTAACTAGTATAATAAAATAATAAAAAAGTTTTAATATATCCATAAAATGTGGAATGCATTGTAATGAAACCAATGCAACAAGTTATTAATTAAGTTTATAATTTCGTTTAAATAATATTAAAAAAAACTTGAATATTTTTTTATTTTGTTGTAATAATTTTCATTGGTAAATATATTCCAACAAAATAAAAAATATATATTCAAGGCTTGAGAAAAAATCTCAATTGTTTTGCATGTTTTCTTCATAGTAATTGTAATTTATTAGATTAGAGGATAACTTTTCAGTTTCGTAACAAAAAAGCTTTTTAGTGTCATTCTTGTAGCAATTAAAGATTACCAAGTTAATAGGATTTATCCTATCATATAGAACAATAAATAATCAGTATAATTTCGCGCAATGGATCTTTTGTGGAAATTTAGAAAGGAAATTATTTGTTAACGGATTTTAGTCACATAAGATCAAAAATGTAACTTGAACGTAGTTCAAAACTACATATTTCAACGACATCAGTATTAATATTTTCATACGTACTTAGCTACTTATAGAAGTTTTACATAGATTTTGATATTTTATTTTTAAAATATAAAGCATAAACTCTTGTAATTTTTTCTACAAACTCCAATCCATTTATTTGATAGAAATGACACTTGATAACTAACTACTAACTAATGTTACATTGCTTCAAAAATTTATATACAGTGAAAAGTGCCACTTCAGATGCTGAAAACTTCATTTAACAGCGTTTAATTCGTTTATATCACTATTTCTCTTTATATGTGCATCCCACATCATTTCTTGCCTAAAATTTATTCTTACTTTCTTCAGCTGTAATGTATTGCAAACACAGTAATAAAAGTTATATTTGATCACTTTTTATTATTTTTATTATTGTTTCGTAACATAACATTTTGCCTCGGTTAATAGAAAATGGATTCTTATAAATCTCTAAGTTTAGGTGGAATAAATTAGAATAACCTCTCATATTTTCTTATATGAGTCTGCATCTGAGTAATGATGGCACTAAATCTAGTATTGCTCACAAAAGAAAATTGTTCTAAATTATTTTACACATTGATATTCTATAAATTTATTTTAAAATTCAACTGTGGATGTCTTTAAAAAATATCACTCATTTTCGATCGGAAAATTATTGTTAGAAAAATGCTCGAGATACTGACTGTTAGAAAATTTTTTGGTGACTCATAGAATTGGCGATAATTCATGTGCATCTCAAGTCCAATACTACCTCATTGTATCATAGCATGAAATCCCTGTTTGTCTTTTGTTCAGTGTTTACATATTAATCTTCTAACCTTTATATTGGTAATTGGTTTTTACATTTTTTAAAAAACTATGAATTAATATTTAAGTTACACTAATTATACTTTTTATTAATGAAAATTATAACCTTTTTAATAAGATTAAGGAAGGATTCGTGAAATTCTGTGAATTCATGAATCGTTAAGGATTTATGGTTGAGTTTTAGGAAATTTATATTACTTTTATGTAATATATAAATTTATTTGTATATTTGCTTTATATATTTAGATATACTTATTTTTGCTTAAGCATTAATTAGAGAAATCTCTTTTATTTTTCGAATATATTTATATATTAATAATAGAGTTATCTTTATCACTACTATCATAAGTTTCTTCATCTTTGTCACATTATATAATAACAGAACAGTTAGTACTCTGAACTTTTTTATATTAATTCAACTTTCATCCTCTGAACAGATGGTTTCATTGGTTCGGTATCGATATCAAGCAATAGATCCAAATCGAATTAATCTTTTCGTGTGAAAAGTGAAAAGGCAGCTAAAATTCAAATACTTAATATACATTGTTATACTTTAATATTTTTACTTTGATACATATTTTAATAATAGATAATTTTTAGAGCAAGAAAAAGAAAGAAAAAGAAATAAAAGTTTACAAATATTTATTCCCTAGCTTAATTTTCAAAGTATTTTATCTTATCTCTTTATTTAATTTTAATTCATACAATGCTTTATTTTATTGTCGAATATTACAATTGATGCATTAGTAATACAAAGCCTGGCTTTCCACGAAAATTTTTTAAGGTCTAACTCGGCTCAGTATAGAAAAATGTCGTTGGTTCTGTTCCAACTATTCATTGTGTAGAAATACAAACGATATTAATATTAATTTAATCTCTCATTTTTTCTCTAGAAATATTTATCAGATAAAATTATAAATTTCTCATGTGACTTAATTCAGTTCTTGAATTACTTTTACATAACCGTCTTTTGTAATAGTCTGATGATTTTGATTTATGGGAATTACATAAAATACTGCATTGATGTTTAACTTAACGCTGACGTTTCCGAAGATAAATCACATGGGATTTCTTTTTTTTTTTTTTTTGACAAAAAAAGTATGTTTAATTTTTGGAAAATGGAAACAGGCGTATACACTATCAACGGAAGTAAATGTCGCAGCTGTTTTTGTTTTAAAATTTATTTTTTCTTGAACTGCAGTGCATTACATAAAACGATAATGAGAAATGACTTACGTAACAAAGCCTCTTCTCGTTGTATTCAAGTTATGTAACAAAGCTTATAGCATCTGGTAAGCGAAAGTCACGGTTCGTGTGTTCTAGACGGTCATCTGAGTGGGGTGATTTGATAGTGCTGTTATGTAATACTCACCTTTGTTATCTAAATGCGAATCATCAGTTTTGTGTATTGACCATTTGGATCATTTGATCAATCAATCAATAATTTTTTTTTTGAATTTATGTGATATTAAATTTGGAAAGAGTAAATCTCAAAACAATTCGCTACAAACGTAGGGATTAAAAATAAAAAAATTGAATTTAAATTTTTGTAATGCCTTGAAATAGTGGTATTCTTAGATGGATAATTTAAGCATTTAATTGATGATATTACACTTGAATTTTCATTTTGATAAAGTAGAATATTCTTCTATTATTTAAAGTTAAAATTGATATATTACTTCTAAAAAGTTATGAAAATCTTACAAATATGTCTTTAATGCTATTTATTTTATGACTACAATTTTAAAATCAAAAACATTATTTGAATTATTAGAGAATGAAAATTACTCATAAACTGTGAAATTTCTTATTTCGCAATTTCTCATAATTCATTTTACATGCAATGCTTCCTTTTCGAATAATATAATTTTATGACATATGTGATTCGGAGAATGAGTTCTTTTAATCATAATATAAAAAAGAATATATTTTTTGGTGGAATCGTGCGCGCGCGCGCGGAATTAGAATACTTATAAATTATTACATAAATTCAATTAATATTTTTTCATGCTTATTCATGTTATACAAAAAATAATTTGTGTAATTATATTTTGCCCACACAATATTTGGTGCGGTATTCAGAACCACTTTACTGGATACCGCGCCAAAGTATTGCCTGGCCTGCCCGGAAATGTTACCCCTGTAATTGATAGCGGGTTCTATTTCTGTTTCTATCAAAGATATTTATTAATAAAGCGTATAAGGTATTCGGTTAAGAGGATATATATATATATATATATATATATATATATATATATATATATATATATATATATATATATATATATATATATATATATATATATATATATATATATATATATATATATATATATATATATATATATATATATATAATAAGTAGAAGAAACCGATGTCTTATAACTATATACATAATATTCGCAGTATTAAATATTTTAGAACTCACTTGAACATGAGAAACTGCTATCTATAATTCCGCGTTTGAGGGTCATTTTAATTAATTCTTACATTAATATGTATTTACAACACTTAGAAATATACAGTAGACTGTTAGTAACTATATATATTTTAATGAACATTCCATAATAATAACGCTTTATACATAAATGATACTTCATGTCAGTTATTGCAAATTATTTAAAATGTTAACTCCTCGTCTTTTTGTTAGAGTTAAGTGATGAGATCAGAAATAAGCTCTGCCATTTCCCTTCCTTAAACATTCTTAGTCACTCCAATAGATTCTTAGTAGGTCATTAGTAAATAGCACGTATAACCACACTTATAAAAGAACATTAGTAATTATCCTAGTTTTAGTTAATTATTCTAGTCCTAGAAAATATGGTGGTTTAGAATCGAGCAGGCGTTTGAAATTTATGATATACTGTTAATTTTTTTTTTGATTAATTTGGACATTTGTCCAATTAATTTTCTCTTACTGTAATAAACTTTCTCATTTGGGAAGAATACTCTTTTTTTGCCTACGCACACCTTAAACTATGTTATTTTACCACAGTACATAATTTTCTATTTAATAAATTATTTAATAAATATCATAAAAAAATTCTGATTTCTGGTAGTTCCATAAGAGTACTCTTTAAATTTCTCTCCTTGTCACATACATTTAAAGTGTAGATGGTTAAAAACAACATATTGTGATAAATAAACTGTTGCACCAGCATGCTTCCCTGTAAATAGCCTTGAATTGGGCTCTACCAGTTAGATAGAAGCAGCCGGATTGAGTCATCCTAATTTTGAAGTAGGAACCAAGCAGAAGACCTCCAATACTTGGCCTGCCACCCCAGAGGTATCACTTCACTTGGAGGACATTGCGACCACACCCAGTTTTAACATGCCCTAGCCACCTTTAGAGGACACGACGGATCTTCGGCCGGCCGGGATTGGAACTCACTACCTTCCGATGGTAAGAACGGCGCCTTAACTAACCAGGCACCGCGGCCTATAAGTAAACTGTGAAAAACATTAACTACGATACACAGTCTTTTTGAATTTTCGATTTGTACAAAGACATTTATGAGGTTAAATTTTCACCACTCTGCGGCTAGATTAACAGCTGTCAGATGTTGCTATGCATTTGAATTTCCACTCGGCAATATCTTCCGAGAGAATTTTTCACATATAATATGTCGCATTTAAGTGTCATAAAGCAGTGAACCCGGAAAATTCTCCAGCACCCACCCTGACAGACGTCCAGACTGAGTACAAAAACACAACATCCATCTACAGATGTTCAACAGTAGTTGTTGCACCATCATGCTTTCCTGTACTTAGCCCTAAGTTTTGCTCTACCAGTTAGATAGAAGCAGCCGGGTGGAGTCTTCATGATTTTGAAGCAGGGACCATAAGCAGAAGAACCCCAATACTTGGCCTGCCACCTCCAGAAGTATCACTTCACTTGGAGGACATTGTGACCAAGCCCAATTTTAACGTGCCCCAGCCGCATTTAGAGAACACGGTGGATCTTTTAGGTCGGCCGGGATTCGAACTCACTACCTTCCGATTGTAAGAACGACGCCCTAACCAACTAGGTCACGGTGGCTCTTTGTTCAACAGTAGTCAAAGATAAAAAAAAAAATTAATAAATTTTGGGGTTATGCGCTATGTGGTGTACAACAGCTTTTGAATACCCAAAACTTATTTCTGCTATGAGTTTTCAAAGTTTTAATTATGCATCGGGACCTTGTATTTCGAGGCCTCACTAATTTCTTTTCGACCTTGAATACTTCCCTTGTCTTCTGTGATATCATTTAGTTACATCATAAGCCGTGGGCCACTTTACTTTTAATTTCTGTGAGAATATATGACAATCGTGTATGACCTTTTCCATAAAAATACTATTTTAAATGTCATGTACTCTTAATTGAAAATAAAAAATAACAGAGCTTGTGTTTTCTTAAATATTCATCGATACCAATCAAAGGTGCGCATGTTTTTGTTACAAGTCCAAAAGGAAAGAAGGTTGAAATCTTCATGCCGTTCTAAATAAAAATATTTAATAAATGTATTACTATATGTTTTTAATCTTGAAAGACAAGAATAAATTTACATATTTTTGTACGAGTACTTATGTTCATAAAAAACTTTGAGTAATGAAGTTTTTCTTAAAGATTTCTTAAAAGACAATTCAATTCAAGTTTCATAAATGAATATTAACAATATGATAAAGCATAAAAGAATTGGTATTTCAAAATAATTATTACTCTTATATTTGCAGAGTGCGTCCCCAAAAGTTAATTAAAAATATTAACTTTAAGGAAAAAAATATTTTTTTCATAGTATACATGATTTTTTATTTTAAATTTTTGGGATATAATCACAGAGCAATTTGTTTCTTTCATAAAGCTCTTTTTAATGCCGCTTAAAGATTTTGATTACCCTTTTTGTGAATCTCTTTAAATATCGAAATGATAACCCCTTTATCTGGTTAATAAAAAAGATACTTGGGAGTAATTGCACTTTTCTTTGCTAGAATCTGTTCTAAAATATAAGATGATTGTGTGTGTTTATAATTTCAATTTCTTCAAACATATGTTAGCAACTAAATTTTATAAGTATTTTTTAGTAAAATAAAATTTATTAAAAAAATTGAAAAAAATAGTCTGACGTTTTTCCAAACTATAATTGTGAGTAAATGTTAAATTTAAATTCCTCTTTTTAATAAAATCTGTTAACAACTGTTGGAAACGAAATGGAAATATTATTTTAAATTTAAATGTTAAGTAAAAAATAGTCATATTAATAGAGAGATGCCCTTAATGTAGTATTTATATATTATTGAATAATAATATGCATAAAAAACGTTTTTATTCTTTCATTTATTGAAATTATATTGAGAAATATTTAAAGCTTCGTTTACTGCTTATAAGAAACTAATTTTTTTCTTAAAATGTTATTATCTGATTGATTCTGGAAATTATTCCTTAATGTCTATTATACGTGCTACGACATAAAATATAATTAATTCTATTAATATTTTTTTTATTACTGGTTATTTTAAGGACTAATGCTCATGTAACTTTTAACATCAAGTTCTACTAATGTAAATGTAGCAACTAATGTAAATGTAGTAGGGTAAACATGAAAGTGTGAGTAGATGATATTTAGAATTTTTGTATGCCTTGTTTTCAAGATAAATGGGTTTTTATGGCTTCAAGAAGAACGAATGAAAGATTCTGAGTTCTGGTGTATTGCCGAAAGCAAAGAAACAGGCTAGTCGATGACATCTGTACCTTGATTCTTCATTTCGTCATTTTGCGAGAGTGGAAGCAATTTCAAACAACCCAAACAGTTGCTCAAAAGAATGGTAGTTACTTGAATCTGCAGAAGCGCTTTATAGAAAACATGCAGCCTTAATCAGCTCTGAAAACATGATCAAATCTTGTTACTTTCATACGCAAATAAGGAGTTTCATATATCTTATTAATGCCATTGTTTACATCTTGCCATTCATAACTTTTGTAAATGTAAAGTACATAAATGCTGTGAGAAAAGAGAGAGAGGGAAGATATGTTTGAAAATTTATTCGTCCGTATACACTCCCAGCTTTTAAATTCTATTTGCGAAATACTTTAAATTTTCAAATCAATAAAAAGATTATATTTTTTTTTATAAAAAAAAACTTGTTTAATCTTTTACACTAACAAAAATGGCTTATGGATCATGGAATGCGTATGCATGCGTCATTTAACGAAATTATATAAGAATTAAATTAGTTTTATAAACCTGATGACTAAATGCTAATATTATTGTTTTGTCTAAGAATTTCTAAGAAAAACACGCGTGTATTGTGTGTTTACTCTAAATTCAATATAAATTAACTTTTGTCGAAATTGTGTATTTTTCTTAGGAAAATAAAAAAAAAATACGTTATGTAAGGAAACTTAAAAGAATCCAAATTTGACTGGAAATCTGCCACAGAATTTTCTTTATCTCCAAGAAGTACTGTAAAAAAAAAATGTTGACCTAAATAAAAAGAGTAAATTAATATGGATTTTTTAGTAAGGAGTTTGGCCACCAGGTGCCGTGATTTATCAGCAAACTGACGAAATGAAGGAACTAACGGACTTTAATTCCCTTCTCCGCTTCGATGCTTTTTACTCAGGGAAGAAGCCATTGTTTCACAGGGTTTCCTGTGAATTTTAATGCGAAAAACCAGGGTTTCAGTATAAGGGGCGGGATGTTCCAGATACTATGGTGTGAATATTCATGTGTGAAAGGAATTCGCAAATGAGTTCAAGAATTTATTGTTGGATTAAAAATTTACTAAAATATAGAATATTGATGAGAGCATTATTTCAAGAACTTTTAAGTAAATTAGTAAAATTTGAGTCGAAATATGTTTCAGTAGTCAGGTAAAATAATCAAGTGAAAATAAAATTTTAGGCGAAATTTAATTTTGTTTAAAAGTTTACCCAAACAAAAAAATTCTAATAAATCCACTGTATTTTTCAGCGTGGGAGTCTACATTAGAACTCTTTCGACTTCGATATTCTTGACAGAATGACTTCAGTATGGTTGGAAGTCTTTCAGAAATTCATTTACTATTAATTTAGGATTTCAAATAATATAATTAATTTACAAACGTCAAGAAATTTTGTTCTCTGTCTTAGCACGTTAAATAATTTACTAATAAACAATTTACACCAACATGTTTGAAAAAAACTTTTTGAATTTATAATAAAATTGCATCGAATGAATTTAAATAAAAAAGTATGGGTTAACAGTTTTATTACACCAATAAAAACATATTTTTGTGAAACTCCCTATTCTTGAGCTATTATTATTCAGAGCATTATTTTACTACGTGAAATATATATGCATAGTAAAAAAATTAAAATATAAAAAATAGGATGTTAAACGAACTGTAGTTTGAAGTAAACACTAGAAATCTACCAGTGTATATATATATATATATATATATATATATATATATATATATATATATATATATATATATATATGTATGTTGTATGTATGTATGTATGTATATATCTATAAGCAACTTAATTTAAATATTAAGCAGGAAGTTCATTGTATCAAGCTGTAGAAAATATTTAAACAAATATTAAAGAATACCAATTTCAGTTAAATGGATTATAAGAAAAATATACAAAGTCAATATTTATTAATATAATGAATTATCTTTTGCTCCTTTCTTTCTTCCTTATTTCTGCACTATCTTCTAATTATTTTACCTTCTTCTTCAAAATAAAAAAAAGTTGGGTAAATAATAAAAGCCAATATTTAAAATTTTGAATCGAAATAAAAATTTATAAAGTGCATGAATGAAAATAAGAGTTTAATTTTTAAAAATGTGTACTTAAATTTCTTAAACAATAAAAATAAAATTATAGAACTGTACAACAGTTAAAGATTATTTATTTTATTGACTTATTATTTGGTGATATGTAGATAAGAAATTTTGTGATAAGTATTCTAGCTTTGTATCTTGATTATATTTTTTATTCATTCTAGAATAATTAGACAACTTTAGACTAGAAAATAACTATGGAAATATTGACATCAATTATTGATAAATCTAAAAAAATACATATTAAAGTATACAAAGAGTCTATGTGATAGAAAATGTGTTAAATCGATATTCATCATTGTTAAATTGTTACAAATGCTAAATCAATATATTTGATTAACTTTAATCTAATTAAAATTTTCCGAATGTAACTGTATGTTTTTATAATACCATACATATTTTAAATATAGCTTTTTAAATAAATTTATATCCTGCAAACAAAAATATAAAACTTATTTTAATATAATTTCATAACACCATGCTTGTGTTGTCATAATATTATGCACCTGTCTACCAATATTATTTAATTATTGATATTTTAAGAAAATGATAGAAATCAACTTTTAAATTGTTTTGATGTTTTGCTATGCTTGTAATTGAAAATAAAATGAAATAAAACACCCTGAAAGCATCTTTAGTTTATTATTTCATCGACATAATAATAATAAATCTAATTATAATCAGATAATTAATAATAATAATCAGTTAAAGCAAAGAATTAAAATTACATTTTTGTTTGATTGTAAATTTTTTATTTGAGAATTTCTTTAAAAAAGTATTGTTGTGGAGAAAACATGTTCTTATATTTTTTATTCAACAGAAATTTATGTTTGGAATTCTGTTTCAATAAAAGTTAACAAATTTAGATAAATGTTACATTAAGGATTTAAATAATAATCATGCTTTAATAAGAACATGAAGGAATCATAATTATTCGAGATCACATTTAGATTAGCGAAAATTTATGTGGTTCATCTTACTTCTGGTTAAATATTTATAGACGTTCTTAATTAAGACTTGTGAGAATGAAGGAAAAAAGTCACCAACATTTCGTGTTTTCGAATATACTCATGATTAGTAATTTTATTTCCAAATTTTTTCACTAGATAAATCTAAGTTTCCTTTATGTTTAAAATAAATTATTTAATGAACCATTTTTGAGCTCAATACGAATAAATGATTATGTCATATTAGTTTATGCTTATTTAAGTTCAGTCACTAAATAAAGACTTTCTTAAAAAAGCAGAATAATTATCACGATGAGTTGGGATAATAAGATTTTTAAATTAGCAGGGTTTGGTATGTATGTGAGGACAATGACTAAAATCGTGCAAGGATAACGGTCATTAGAGCTAATAGAATTGATTTTGAATCCTGCCTAAAACGAGATTAAGCCTCACTTATCATTTAGAATAAATGTCCTAATAACTAGGCTGCAATTAATTTGTTTAACTTAAAAATATAGTGCAAATAATTCAAATAATTTAATAGTACGATTTCTCAGAGTTTCAGTATGTTATATATAGATTACCGAATAAAATATTTAATTAAAATCTTGATTTTTAATAAATTCAATAAATTAACTACATTTGAAATACAAATTAGAAGTAATTAATTGACTTTTAAAAACATTCTAGATAAAATAAATAAATTCATAATGGGATCCCACCCTGTCTAGTGGTCAGAGTGCCTGACTGCGGATAGGGAAGTCCTGGGTTCGAATCCCATTCGGACATGGATGTACTTTCTCTCTCAGTCTATCCTGTCTTTGTCATTTCTTTGTATGAGTGGTTGCCTACCCTATAAACGGGTAACTATGGCGTGCGTGTACTGAGGAAGTCGGACTCCACGCCAAGATATGGTTCAGTTGGAAAAATGGAGCAGCGCACCCCATATTACCAGCTTAGCTGGCATAAGACAACCACAACAAGATTATAACAATGATAAAAAAGATTTAAATTTAATAATAGTAATCTGAAATAGAAGAAATTTAAATTCTGATCAAGACAATCAGCATTACTTGTTTCGATTAATCGATTTATATTGATGATTGATTCTGCGTATAATAGATTGAAAAAAAAGCATGGTATTTACATTTTATTTTCAATACTAATTTTTTCTAAGTACCCATTATAACTATTTTTGCTCACCGTTTACTAACCGAATATATATTCTGGGGATTAATGCAGTTAACAATATTTAAATTAAATATTAAAATTTCCAATATTATTTTAAAAAATCGAGAAAAGAAATAATATTACTTTCTTGTTGATAGCATTTTATAAACCGAATACACATAATGTGAGAAAAACAGATTGCAGTTACCCACTGAGATTTTAAACAAATTGAGTGTGAAAAAATAGTGAATTGAGATTATATTATGGGACAGGTAGATCACACTAATAGATTCTGCAATAAATTTGGCAAAGTATTTTATTGTGCAAATTTCATAGCTTAAGGAAATTTAGAGCTGAAATATGTGAGAGACAAAGTCTTGTTTTCTTTATTCTCTAGACTTTTCAGCCTGACTGCGAAATAAGGTAGCATTTGAATTGTCACAGAATCTTTTATACACACAGGATCTAAATTGTCATACATCTCTTGCAATTTAAAAAGGAAATATTTGTTACCAAATGAAAACATTTTGCATCCAAGACGTAAAAAAAAAGACAAAATTATTGCTATTTTGTAATAAATGAAGATAAATTGTGTATATTTTATTTTACTCTTATAAAGATAAAAAAAAACCCAATTTATGTAATTGATTTTTAAAAATTCTAAAAAATCTGCTTAAGGGGAAAAAATGATAGACTTTTACGGACATTTTAAACACGCACACATGTTTAAGGAAATAAAAGTTTTCTGAAATCATTCGGCTAGATAATTAAGCACATATCGTACTTAGGTGATCAAGCATATTAAAAAACAAATAAATAATTTAAAGAAAGCAAAAAATGAAATGCGCATTGTGTTTTAACAGTCATTTCCCCCTTGGCGAATTGAGGTTTGTACCTAATTGAAAATTCAAGACAACTGTGAACAGAATTGACCATACAATGAAAATGAAACTATTTAAATGGGAGAAGAGTGAGGCTTTAAGTCATGATTTTTTTTATAAAAATAATTATTCTCTGTCTTCTCGCCTGTTACATAATTAGTCTTATTTCAAGTATATTTTATATTTGAGATTATACGTAAGCATTCTGTTTTAGAGTAATATTTCATCAGTTCTGTGGATTATTTTTAAGCTTTAGAGTTTTATGTAAGTATACTAGTTTGTTATGAAAGACAAAGCATCGTCTCAAATGGGAATTAATTCTATTTCACTTAATTCATTTCTAGCTATAAAATATTTTGACACCTTTTTCGCATAAATGTCATTTAATAGTCACCGTTGTGTCAATCAAGGCTGGCCTAGTGAAATAAATAATTCATAGAGATAATGCCAAGATAAGGAGTAAAATTAGGAAAGGGTTATTTTGTATTTCTAGAATTGTAGGATTTCATTCATTCTAGAAAACATTTTGCCGCTCAGTATACTTAGTCTATGTGTATATAATAATATTGAATTTATAAATAAACCGTATATATGGGTTAATTCATATAATCAAAATGTTCGTTTTTTTCTACGGGTTCTCTAAAAAAGAACCATAAATTTTTTCATCTTGTCAACGAACATAATGCATGGAATCGCTTAAAGAGCATGTTCTTCAATGCATACATTAAAGAAGTTAAAATTCAACAATAATATTATTATTTCACACACACAAAGTTAATGATAATGTGACACAATTAACTATAACCCTAATACCACGTGAAGTCACGAGAAAGTTAAAAGAGGTTTCGGTCCTATTATCTATTTCATTACTGCATTATTCGGCAAATCTTTTATCTATTACTCAGTATGTAATGAAATACCAATAAATGTAATACGTCAATGAATTCTCCATAGATTACGGAAGAAGTTTTATCAGATATTTTTGAAATTACTTTAGTATTTATAGAATATAGGACAAAAATACATTCTAATATATATCATTTTATTCACGACTAGTATATTCTTTGATTTAGTTAAAATTTAATAATTACTCTAAAGGCACACAACTTTTTTTTTAATAACCATTTTATTATCGAAAAGTTCATACTTACATATGAAATGAAATACTAAATGCATATAATACAGAACAATTTTTTCAATATTTTCAATAGTTTCTTGCCCTCTTGTATGCAATAGTTATTCATTTTTACATAAAGATATAAATTATTATTTAAAAAACAATTATTATTTAAAAAATTATTTAAAAAACAAGAGTTCACGCAACAAAGTAGTCACGCATTATTAAAAAGGTAGTCACATATAGGCACATTAAAAACTTCTTTTATTAAGTTAAAATCTTTTGTTTGCAATAAAAAATATACTGTCACATCTACACCAAGTTACTCTTTGTTTTATAACTTAAAAGTTCAATTAGCTACTTAATTTTTCAAAAAAAAAATACTTTGAGTAAAACAGTAATATATATCCTTATACGTGACATTAGGGCACAACAAATGAAATTTGGCACAGTTTTTTGATGTTTCATATCCACTGCTTTTGTTGAATTTAAGTGCTTAATTTCCCGAATATGCTTTTGATTGATAAATTAAATGATCTAAATGTAGTCCAGTGGTTATTCCCACGACTGAAGTTGTGTATCTTCAGTTGTAAAAATGGTGAAAAGGAGTAACCCGACTCAACTGAAGTCTTGAAAGCAATAAATACAATACTGTAAAAATGGAGTGTGTAGATTTTTATACGGCCCCCTCTGACTGAGTAGGGTTGTTAGTAAAATATTCTTTATAAAATATCCACGTATAATTTGCGAAAAATATATTGTTATCTATCAAAATTAATCAAGTTATGAATCAAATGGGCGAAAAATGAAATTTTCTCTTTCAGATAAAAACAATAAATAAATAATTCACTCTTCAATTTAATTCAACATTTATTTTCAAAAATTATCTTTTACTTTTGATGTGTTTAAAAATTTTTAATAAGTTTAAAATGAAAGTTTGATTACAACTAATTTAGTTTTTTAATTTGATGAATATTACAATATAAATTACTAATGTTTATTACTCAAATTGTGTTTTCACTTATATGTCAGAGTTTGAATTTCGTACAACTATATAATCAAATCTTTTTTCTCAGACTTTAATAAGCTTTTTTACTAAATATAAATAATAAATTATATATAATGTTTTTTTTCTAAATATAATTTACGGAACTTAAGGAATGCATAAGGTGTTTAGTTTCATAATTTTCAGGAATATATTTTCTAAATTCACAATAACTGTTAAAAATATTGTGTTACCGCATGTGAAGCCTCTTTCATCTGCAGCTACATTACAATGACACGGTGAAGAAATAACTATTGACTATTGATTAACTATGTTAGAATGTCCTGCATAATGCAATGTGTTAGGGATTAATAACCCTACTCAACTTGCATTATGCAGGACATTCTAACATAGTTGTCGGAAATTTTTATAAACCTAATTTTATTATACATAAGGAATTTAAATAAATATCCACTTTCAAATTACTTTTGTATGTCTAATTAAATGTGTGAAAAAGTCTTAAATTATTAAAATAATTTATTTACATTGATGCTCCTATTAAATTATAAGTGTGTGGTGTTATTTAAGATACACATTATAAATATCGATCTTTCAGTTAGAGTTGTGAATTAAATTATTTACAATCCAGTTTTCCTTGTTAAAAAATAATTTGATGTAATAAATTAATTTGATTTATTACTTGAAATTATTATATTATTTATCGATTTATACTTTTTTGATAAATTTTACTTATCGAATAAATATAAACCGATAAATATATCGATAGTATAAATGCTACCTTAATGTGGTGACCAAATTTAATTATTATTATACAAAAACTATTAAGTAAATTTATTGCTAAAGGTTATGAAATCTAGGGAAAATGTATGAAATAAAACGGATTTTAAATAATATAAAGATACACAAATTTCTGACTCGGAACATTTCTCGCTCAGATAAATATTGTGGTAATTGTATGAGAGCAGATTTCTCCTCTATTTCCTTTCTTGCTTTTAAGTAGGAGAAATTTCTGTACTTTGATCTTACTACTAAGTATTTTGATATCTTACTATCATTTTGATAAATTTATATTTCAATTTGAATATAAATGGTACGCTATGATCATTTTATTCCAAGATTTCTATAACGACCAATCATTTTATGAATAATTAAGCATGAAATTATATAAATTATGACACTATGTAATATCAGGGCTCGGAACACATTTCTAGGTAAAATATTACTCACTATAATGTAATACTAGTAGAAAACATATCTGAGTAATGGAATAAAACTAATGAGAAGAGCAAAGCGAAATAAATCCAAGGGCTTTGAAATCATTCTCTACTGTTGCGTAGTAGTTAGAAAGTAAGTCAAGGGCAAAACACATAGTGTGATTCTCTTAATAGTTTCTTAAAAACATTACAAGTTCTTTTAATAATTGAAATTATATAACACTAATCTCAACTTACATTTGTTAAAGAAAATGTCTCTTAAGATAACACAAGCACAAAAGTAAATGGTTTTGTGATCTAATCTCTGATGAACTGATTTCAGTATACATATTAATGACAACTTTGAAAATGTTGGACGAGGAAAATATTTTTTTTTATTTAAATTTTATATGTATGTCGACACATAATCAATTTTCAATAACATCTTAGCTACAACTTCCATTAAAACTAGTAACTAGTTAAGGTCATCATCAAGCGCAAAAAGAAAGTAAGCCAAGGGTGATTGTGATTTCTTTTGTCTCTTTGCGGAAATGTAATTCAACACTTTCGTAATATAAAAGAAATAGAAATAATATTTTTTATGAATTTCCAACAGACAAATTTTTTTTAGTAAAAATAGCAAACTCATTCTATTAAATAGCCAAATTAATCAAGTCCTTTGTAGAAATTTGGAAACAAGCAAAACTAAATTTGAGTGTGATTTTGGAGATTTTTCAAGACATTTTGAAGCTATAATGAATGTTCCATGTCTTCGAAAGAATTTTTCAGAGTATTTTATTTTCTAGTTCAGGCAAAGAAAGAGACAGAAGCAAAACAATGTGACTTATTTGTAAAGTCTATTTATTAAACAAAAGGTAAAGAGCAAAACAGATGCTATATGTTTGACACCATTAATAAAAATTGCAATTTTTACTCCCTGGAGAAAATTTCAAAAAAGAACCTATTTACAAAAACCAATATAACATGGTTGGTATGATGGTTAATACATAGTATGCCCCCCAGACGATGGAATACAGGCCGTACAATGCCTAGGCATGCTGAGTATCAAATTATCGATCTGATCTTGGAGAATATTACACCACTCATCAACCAATGCTCTCCGAAGTTCGGGTAGACATGTGGGAGGGGGTTGACGGGCTGCAATTCGTCGGCCAAGCATATCCCACACATGATCTATTGGATTCAATTCCGGTGAATATGCTGGCCAGTCCATACGGGTGATATCCTCCGATTGAAGGTATTCATCTACAATGTTTGCACGGTGAGGACTTGCGTTGTCATCCATAAACAGACATTTTGCACTCATGGCGCCCCGAAACAAACGTACATGTTGTTCTAGAATGACATCCTGATATATGTGGCCTGTCATGGTTACATTCTGAACATGCAGGTTAGTTCTGGAACCCAGAATAATTCCTCCCTAGCCTAATGGTTTGGGTATCTGTCTTTCGTCCGGAATGGCAGGGTTCGAATCCCAATGCCAACAAAGACCCACCGAGTATATGCGATGTACGTGCTCGTTAAATCTGTTCAATAGAAATCCTGTGGTCGGTCGTTGAGCAGTTACCATGGGTGCAAAGGTCTGGAAACAATTTCTTCCCCCTTTAGATCAATGTCAAAATTAAGGTGGTGGATCCTCTGGTGGTGCCATCTATCGGTTTTACAAAGTCGTACTTTCACCTACGTGGTGCTATCATTAAACGAAAGACGCATACTACTGACTTAAATTCGCATAGCCAAGGTATAACGAGCTTGGCTTGTCCAAGTGCCATTAGTAACAAAAACATATAAGAGTAGAGATATTAATTACATGTATTTGAGAATTTTTAACATGAAAAAAATAAATATCGAAAGTACTAATCACCGGAAGGTGTTATTAAACAACAAATAATTGAAACGCTAATAGTTAATCTTAAAAGTGCATACGATTTATGCATTATCCTTATGCTAATCTGAATTAATTTTAGAATAGCTCTTTTCAATATAGTTTACAATTTGTGCTTGATGCCAAGTTTAATAAATTATATTTTTTAGGTAAAAGGAGTATTTTTTTATGATGTGATTTTATAATATTTTATTAATGATAATTAACGTAATCTGTTCTTATTAATATAAAATGTTGCAGGAAATCAATTTCATCCAAACTTTTAATCCTTTGAATGTGACGCCCATCACAATCAAGTATTCTTTATATTCCGCAAAATATGTAATGAGTGCTCAAATATCTCAGAGAATAGTTTCAAGATGATTGTCTGGAAGGTACTTGTGCACGAACCATCCAGTATGAAGATTATCACTCATACCAACTAGGTGATAAAAATTATCGTTGTCAGGATTAAGCCACTTGAAAGACTGAACGGTACAATATAATGTTCAGCGAAGAATATTGGCTTTGTTTATGTATTGATTGTCACCAAGTGAGGGTACTGAGACGTTGAAGAGATGGAAAAACTTATTATTTTATGAGTGCCATTAAATATAAAAGCAGGTCCATGCGGTACACTTTAAACAAAATTTGATGACACGGTATTATGATGATGCAATGTCTCAGACAGTTCTGCATGGATTTTTAGGGCTGCTAAATAACATCTTAAAATATTTTATTTAGCAGCCCTGAAAATCCAGCGGAACGTATCCACTCGGTGCATTAGAGACAAATATTGTACCGCGTCCAATTGCTTCGTTAGTCTGAAATATCTCCTGTTCTTTTATGGGTTGATGATGTTTAGAAAGAATTAAGTAGTTGATAACTTTTTGTAATTGACTTTTCAGTATGCAAACGAAATATTAAAGAGGGTTGAGAGCATGTGGGCTCTCCTCTCTCAAGACATTATCCGTATGCTAATTCAATTTGCAAATTGGAAAGTTATCGCCGCGCGCGAGATATTAATCATATATTTCAGTGCTGTTTCCCTTACAGAACCGAAATATGCATGATTATCAGTGCAATAAATTCGAAATGTAATCAATAACATACATGCACTTTTATTTTTGTATGAAATCTTTTCACACTCCACCTTTATATATATATATATATATATATATATATATATATATATATATATATATATATATATATATATATATATATATATATATATATATATATATATATATATATATATATATATATATATATATATATATATATACACATATATGTGTATATATATATATATATATATATATATATATATATATATATATATATATATATATATATATATACATATATATATATATATATATATATATATATATATTTTAAATACACTTTGTAAACAATTATTTAATTTTTATAATTTATCAACTTAACATGAGTAAGGTAGTTAATATAATACTCAGCTGACATATAAATATTAAAAGATTAAAATAAAGTATATTTAAAAATTAATGCTCACATAGAACGTAAAATATGAATCCATTGCATAAGCGCGACTTGGGATTGAAAGGCATGCGAAACCATAGATTTCAATACACATCATTGCAAACAAATAATTTTTGTTAGCAAGACTCGTAAGGAAAAATGACTTTATTCACGAAATGCCATATCGTGAATCTTAATTTCTGAATTACAATAATAAATATTTTTTACTATTTATCTAGATATGCATGAAGAAAGTAATAGCGGCAGTACAAAAAATAAGGTGTTTTTGATAAAAATTTACTTGTTGATTTGAAGTTAGTGCAAGAGAAAAAATACTTTTGAAACCATTTTCTTATTTGATATCTGCCTAAAACTAAAAGCTGGGATAATATTGATTTATATCTGTTATAAGCATTCTTTACAAATGACCACAAGTCTATGTGGATGATAGGATAAATATTAATTGCTAAGAATAAGAAAATACCAACTAAGTAAAAGTGCTTATATCCAGTTAAAAATTTTAGGAAAGAAATACAGCCTTAGATAAAAAATTAACATAAGAAAAATATTTTTATTTCTGTATTGAAAATTTGAAATTTTTGAAACATTTTTATCTTTTTTAAGAGATACGAAATATGGATAAAATTTGTTCTCTGAGAAATTCAGAAACTCCCACAAATTAGAAGATTATTACAAATTAAAAAAAAAGTTTAAAAGTTTTTTTCTATAATTCTACAGTTTAAATGCACGCACTCAAACCAAAATAATATTCTTCGCGGAAAAAGAAACTGAAATCAAGCCCACGACGGTTGAACTGAAGATCAGATGACTAACCATTCATTTATCATCTCGGTTTCCTTATGACCTCAGCGATGAATCAGAACAGCGAAGATGAATAAATAGGTCAAAATTAATATTTAATAACAACGAATGTCCTACCTAGTCATCCAAATGTTTTTTGAAAATTTGTGATAATTTTAAATCAATATTTTACAAATTAATTATAAAAATATTTAAAAATAAAATTTCCTTTACATTTTGTCAGTTTTCAGAGCTTTTATGCCATCGTTTTGTTTTAAAATAACATAACATACTTCGAATTTTAAGTTTCGATGCATGGTAGGGAATTTCTAATGTTGATATCTCCTTAGAAACTGCAGCGTTACATAACCAACATCAATCATTTTTTTGACATTCAGACACAAAACCGAGACCAGTTGCCTTTTCAGTGTTTTGTTTCACACTTCATGCTATAATTTTATTTCCAGACTGTGTCTGGCCGGCGAATAATCGATGCTTTACTCTTGTCCTTGGTTCTCGTGGAGTAGGTTGTATGCTAAAAAAAAAAAAAGGGTAGACAACACACGAAAAAAATAATGATTGAATACTTAATTGAAGTGTTTTGCTATAAGCGGATTGAGGAACAGAGGAAGAATTATCACTACTTATTGAAACGTATTACAGATCATATGCAAATATGAATTTATTTTTAGATTAATTAATTTCTGATATCTTATGCAAGGAAAGCATATTTTCATAAGAAAGTCCTTATAAGCAAGTTCTTGTAATTTTACATAAAAAATATAATATATTTTGAATTATATATTTTATTAACAACACAATTAAATCCTAGTTTTTTATTATCTTTTAAGCCATGCGCTAAATAGATTGTTAAATGACGATTTAAAAATTTAAAGATCGCGCGCGGATATAGGTTTTTTTACGAAAAGCTCACAAATTTGTTACATTCAAATATGCAACTACATTTTATGAAGTTATAGACTTGATCAAAATATGCCTTAAAACATATATTTTAATAGATTGCAAACTGACACATTTACATAAGTAATCTATTGCTATAGTTATTTTTATAGATGCAATTTTTCAGTCAGATGGCCGCTTTGACCTGATTGGAAAAAAGTCTGTTCTCACTCCTGAAAGGCAGGGAGTTCTATACCGACACAGCCGAAGATCCGTCACGTTCGCTAATGGCAATTGTAATAATAAAATAGATCTCGGTTACAATGTCTTCCAAGTTAAATGATACTTCTTTGCGTGGCAGGCAAATTCTGGGGGTTTTCTGTTTGGTTCCAGCTTTTAAATTCAGAGGACCCATCCACTTGGTGCCACAACACTTAAGATGCTCTCAGTTCTGTGCCTTGTAGTGCCGGAAAGATGAGAATTCCTGTCTATAGGTTCTAGAAAAAATGTTTTCAATTAGAAAAATGGTTTAAACTACGGGAAATTCTCTATTAATTTTTTAATAATATTATATTTTCATGTAAGAAATATCAAATTTAGATTTTTATACTCTACCATTTTAATATTTAGTAAGATTGGCGAATTAAATAATGTTGCTCATACATTCTACAATAATAAAAGTATTTAGTCCAATTATTATTAATATCGAAAAAATTATTAAAGTCTGAAATTTTCATTACAATTTTTGGAGTAACACATATAAAATGAAATAAAAATTAATTAAATATAACTGACAATAATATACAATAGGTGGTTTTTAATCAGATATAATCTGCGAATCGGGGTAATTTGTTATCCGCTGCAGATTCAGCAGTTGGCAATAGGATTTTTTAGAAATCATTTAGAAGTTAGTTGATTTTAATAGCGTTTTTAGTTCGCTCACATAGTTTAACACGATTGTAATTTTCTATTTCAATAGTGATTTTTTTTTAGAAATACACAGCAATATAGCTGCAGTGTACTGTATTGTAAGTTGTTCTGAAGGATGTCATGAGTTTTTCAAATTCAAATAAAATAATATAATAAAATTATAAAATAGAATAAATATGTGTCTCACTAAACACCGAAAAAATGAGGATTTATTAATCATCTTGATAAAGGTAAAAACAAGAAATTTCAAGGGATAATTTCAATATCAGTTTTCCAAAACAAATTCTGATAAAGAGGAAAAAAGAATGTAATATAAGAATGTAACTGCAACAGGAAATTATACTGCGTTAAGACAGCGAAGAAATGAATTTTGACGTATTTAGTTTATATTTTATCGAATATTTATGCTTATATGCAACTCAAAATGTAGTTGAAATATTTGGAATTTTTATTTTATAAGGTTTTTATAATAATTTCTTGTGTCATTTAATCCAGTAAATCTAATCAAACACAACTTAGATTTCAAAAGTGATAGCCGAGCTTGCATATGGATGGTTAGACAGTTTTGGTTAAACAGTTTGTGGATTCGATTTCCATTTCGGGTGTGAATATAGTGATTCGTATCCTCTTAAAAAAAACTGTCAGTCCAATTAGCTTTTATGTGTTGAAAGTGACTGCACAGCGTAAACTAAACCAAACCAAACCAAAATCCAAAAGTGATAAAGTATACACTACCTACTATATGTCAGGGTGCTCCGTGGTTGAGTGGTCAAAGGCATCACTGCTAATCGCTTGAGAGCGTAGGAGTGTGGGTTCGATTCCCACCGTGGCCCTGGGTGTTTTCTTCGTTATTCTTCTGTGTTTGTACTTCTGTCATTGTGCTATTTGTCTTAATATCGACGAAGACTTACAAGCGGATCTCAAGAATCAAGCATACAAGTCTGAATACATGTAATGTACTATATGTCACATTGTATCAGGTGATTTTTAATACGAAATTTGATAAGAAATAAAGAATCTAATCAAACACAACAATATGAAAATAAGAGCAATGAAATAGTAACTAATAAAAGAAGATGTTTATACTTATAAAATCATGCACCAAATATGCATATAAAGTTACTATAATTTGTCCTTAACTTCACTTTTAATTTCAGGTAAAAATATAAGTGAAAGCATTGAAATTTCGTGTGTCTAAATTTTTATTCCTTTTCTATTCTAAACAATTAAATTTTAAAAATTGTGCAGATATTGAAAATACTAGCAAATTCTTATTATATCTAAGGCTTTCGTGATCCAGTTTTATTAGGAAAATATAAGCAACTGTGTAAAATTTAAATACTTACGTAACCTAAAATGATTATATCGTGTATCTTTCTCAATAGGATATTTAATTAAGTTTCTCAGAGTTTTCGAGAAGTTGGTTGTCAATGAACTTTTTTAAATATTTCAATTGCTCTCTTGTCAATAATGGAAAATAATATTCTGGAATCCAAAACGAAAATGCTTTTTTTTTAAACAAAAGTTACTAATGATAGAAATTTATTTAAATTATTTTTAAATTTTATATAAATAATTAATAATTATATTCAAACTAATAGTTGCTTATTTCATTTATAATTTTTTTTAAATATTTAGATATTTTCATGCAGTATTTTTAGTAGTGTTTTAAAATGAACGATTTCCAATTTTTTCTTTAAACTGTTAAATAAAGAATAGGTGAATCACAATTTTTCATCTGATTTGGATACGAAAAAATTTTAGGTTTATCTTTTCTTCTTTTATAAAATTTGAATTTAGTTGCAAGTTACTGTAATTTTATATATATATATATATATATATATATATATATATATATATATATATATATATATATATATATATATATATATATATATCTCACATATGTATCAAATAATTAAAAACAAAACAACTCTTAAACATTCCCACATAATTTCAGTCTTTTATTTTTGAATTTCAATATATTATTAAAACTCGAAAATATAAAAAATTTAATCATTATTTATCTGAAAAATGCTTTTAGACTAAATAAAAAAGTTTAATAAAAACAATTTACACTTTTAGAATTTAAATATGTGGTGCGAATGATTTTATTTTCTTCATTTCGCATAAATAATTACTTCATTCTACATAAATAATTTTCCTGCAGACGATATTTTCGGAAGTGTAAGTAAGAAAGCTAAAAGAATCTATGCTATCACAATCGGTATAATGCTATGAAAAGAAGGCTATCTATCAGTTGAGAGGATAAAAAAGGTAATACTAAATTGGAGGATAAAAAGGATAATATAATAATGATTATTGACTATTGTGTCAGTTATATTTATTTGTTACGATTCCATCAAAATATATAAAAATAGTTTAAGTCCATCTCTACAGGGGGTAGGGAATTGCCGTATTTTGAATTCTTTTATCGTCCGCTTTTAAGAAATGTTTCTTTTGGAATCGATCCCACCCGTCCTATTTTGATAAAACGCCAAAAAAAAAAAAAAAAACAATACTAACTTCCTTGTTATGTATAATTGTGATAAGAAGATTTTTAGAATAAAATGCTGATTATCCAGCTAATTTTCAGTGATTTTGGAAATACTAAGTGAATGTTGTATAATGCAAAATTGTCATTCACTTAAATTCTTTTTTAAATTTAAGTATTGCTATGAGCTTTATGCATTTGAAAATTTAAAATTTACTAATTTCAGATAAGAAATTTTAAGTCATAGTTTTTAACAAATATTCCTTTAGTATTTCTAAAGTAAGTCAAGACAATAACTTAATTTAATCAAGTAAATTTTAATTAAAAATATTTATTAATTACATAAATGGTTAAATTAAGTTATTGTTGTGTTCCCATATCATTAATTTTTTTTCGAAATAATAAAAATAGGAATAATCTTCAGGATATGATATATAACTCAAATAAGTATAAAAATTTATAGAGCTACATATTATAGCTTTTATTTCAGAGATAAATTGTTTTTTAATTAAAAGGCTTAAAATATGGAGGATTAAGAAATAATAACATTAAATTATTGATAAAATATTATCCAGCAAATTTATTTTACTCAAAACATTTCTTCAAGAATTTTATCGAAATAAAACTTTTTTATTAACTTTTTAATGGACATTTGATACCAGGAAGCTACTTATAAATGTTTCGAAACTGCCTAAAGTTCTTTTTTTTATATAAAAGAAAGAAACATCGTAAAATGTTTTCCGCAACTTGTATCATAATGATCGGAGAAACGCACAATATTGCGAAGATAACGACTGAAATTCAAGAGCTAGTTTCAATAATTACCTTCGTTTAAAAATGCTTTTCGTTTTTTCTGCAATTGCTTTCAATGAAACTCCAACATTGTATTTCATTTTATATAAATAGTTAAATCAAATTTTTTTATTTTTATTTATTTAATTCTGAAAAGATAAATATTTTTTAAAACGTATTTATTTTTGCATTCTCATACATTTTGCTTATATTTCTTAACGTCTTTTATCAAGCAATTATAAACAACGTTTTCATTTAAATAAACATTTGTATAAACCAGAATAATGCATATTTTTCTGATTTATTTCATAACACATCGGAATAATTCCATACTTTTAAAGATAGTGTACTAAAATTTAATATATTATGTTTATGGATAATCGGAAGTGTTTCGAAGATCAATCTAGTAGTAAATATCAAGCTCAATTTTGCATAATAAGATGTTTTTTAATGGTGTCCTTCAAACTTTTGGAGTGCGCAATAATAGACTATTTGAATCTGAGTACGTTTAGATTTTCTCTCTGCATGAGGTTCATATATTTAATTAACAAATTATTACAAAATATCTAAGAAATACGCATTAATATCTCTTAGAAATTATTTACAAAGTTAAAAATTCTCATTTGCTTTTTATAATTTATATAATCATGCTATATAAGCCGCGGTGTCTTATGGTTGGTTAAGGACATCATTCTCATTATCGAAAGGTAGTGAGTTCGAATTCCGACACAGCGGAAGATCTGTCATGTTCGCAAATGGCGGCTGGGGTACATAAAATATATCGTGGTAGCAATGTCCTCCATGTGAAGTGATACTTCGGGGTGGCCGACCAAGTCTAAGATTTTCTGCTTGGTCCCTCTAAATTATGAAAACACACCTTTGGGACAATGATAGCACACACTTACGGTTCCCATTAGATAAGGTGCCATTATTCTCGTCCCTTGTAGGGTTGAAAGGGTTAAATCTTAGTCGTTGGGTGTTATAAACAGTAAATTTGCATATTTGTTGTCGTAGAAGCAGAAAATACTTAGATGCACTAAAAAATAGCAAAAGACGAATTTTGAAATTTTATTTTAGTTTATCAAGGAACCAAAATAAAAACTCACAATTTAACATTATAATCTAATTTATATGCATAAAAATATTTAATGACTTCTACAAAGGTAGGTATAACAGAGTAATTATAATTTTAATTGTGTTTTTAACGATGCGGCACACTTACTTTTTATTTTTGATGAATACAAAATCTGACTATTAACTAATATTGAAGGATCAATTTAATCTCCTTTTACGTAATAAATTTTCCATTCACGGTATTTTGGAAATAATTTTTTAAACAGAAATCCATTCATCCTCTTTTATTCTCATTTTCTTTTATCAATATCGTTCTTTAAGTAATTTCAGCTTACTTTAATTTCTTTTAATAAAACTACCATCCCATATTTTTAATATCATTTCTAATTCTTATATTTAAACATTTAGAGAAAGATTCAAATAATTTCAGTTCATGTCACGCATCATTTTCCCCAAAGCCAAAAGCATTGTTTATATTACTACAACCATTTTTTTTATAAAACCAATATAGAATAGTTAAGAGTGCATGTGATAGCAACAGTTGCCTTATGAATTCACAAGGTAAAAGAAAATAGCTTGACTATTTTTCAGTTGTTTATTGAAATTACAAATATATGTTTTTCGATTTACGTCTTGCCCTGTATGGACAGATTGTCGAGAATATTTTTATAACGAAAAAAAAAAAAAAAAACGAGTATTAAAGGTTAAATTTCTTATACCATTATTCAACAAATGTAGGTTATTATGTACTCAGATACTAGAATATACAGTGCTTTCTTACTGTTACCTCATTAACAGCAAAATAACAAAGAAATTATGAAGTAGTACCATGTATTGCACAATTTCTGAGTGGTAACACTTTTACTATTTTCATATTTATCGTAGTTTCTGTTTATGCTTTGTTCATGTTTATTTTGCGTCGTACAGTAATCATTCAATTGCTTATAGACAATGGTATAGTTGTTTCAATCGTTTATAGTGATAGTATTCGACATTTTGTGCATGCAGAGTTTTCAGAGAGCAATCTTCGTAATATCAAATATGAATGTGATAACTATGAAAATTAAATAATTAATATTAAGTATTTCTTTTAAAATTGTCAGTAATTAATTATTAGTATTAAGTTGATAGTAAATATTAGAATACGAATATAAAAAAAAATTGAAGACTAAATAGAGTATCGTCTTATAAGCACTTTATATTTGATCAAGCAGAAATAATCCAAACTCTTTTCGAGTGATTTTCTTCATTAAAGGATTTTCTTTGTAAAGAATTATTAAACAACAATAAAATAAATATTGTTGCTCATTTATGCATTTAATATATCCCTAATAACTAACTTATAATAATAATAAAGAAGTTTTTAGTAATGATTTAGTTTGTGGAATATTAATTTTGTCTGAAACATTTTAAAATGGGAACATGGTCATAATATTTTTGATTATTTTTGTTAAATAAAAAAGTACTATGATTATTATTCCTAATACATTTTTAATGAATATATGCTATAAAATCAACTCAATATCAATTAAGTTTAATAATAAATTCAAAAATAAATTTCAATTAAATTTAACTTATAATTTTCTAGCGAAATATTAGTTAAGCTTATATCGCTCATATTTACAAATTTAATAACGTCGTCTCCCCTCTAAATTCACAACGACAGTATTAGAATATTTTTTGCTGACGTATGAATCTTCTGAAAAAGACTGTTATTTGAGATAGTTGTGAAACTCTATATAATCAGTTGCAAATATGTATTGAAGGTATACAAATGAAAAGCCTCCTTAAGAGGGAAAATTACTTGAAAAAAAAATTGGGTTATCGCGCTGTTTGTTTAAACAGGTGTACCGAGTTTGCATGACACTCCTTTTGGTCGTCAATTTTTTAATTTCTTATTTTTAGATCCCGTTTCACTAGCTATTAAGGACAACGAAAAGAAAACAGCTACTGAGTAACAGAGCATTAAAAAATAAGTTATAATAAATCTATTTCGAAATAAAAATATATGAAAAGAAAATCTGAGCCATGCTTAAAATAAATAGCAAAAGCCATTAGGACCGTTGTAATTTTTTTCAATAGTTACCAAGTGTAGTAATGCATACTAATCTAGCTTACTGGATTATTTTAAGCCTGATATTCGACAGATGTTTTCGAAAGCAGATAAGACAGAAAAAAGACTATTTGTAAACTTTGTATCTGCTTAACGCACTATGTTACAGATTAATATTGCGCAGCAAATATTATTCCAAAGGATGTAGAAAAATAAATAATTAACCCTGAGAAATCGTCCATTTTTATGGCTATGTTACGTTCCATTTTTAACCAAGATCTCTTAATTTTTAGTTATGAAAATCTATCTTGAATCATGCTTACCAAAGAAGATTATTATGAAATTAATTAAATTGATGTTTGGTGAGTGAAAGTGTGGCCAGACAATTGTATGCGCAGTAGTTTCGAATGTACTAAATCATCTAAAAATAAAATCGCTGTTCAAATATTGCGTGATACAATCCATTTCCAATCTGACCTATCAAATGAAAACGACACAGATATTTAATTTTACCTATCAGGTAATTATCATTGCTGATTCATTATTGTAGATTCATTCAGGTAATTATCATTGCAGAAATTTCAGGTGGCATTGATGTAACTTAAGTAAAATGTATACTAAAGTTTAGAAAAACAAAATAAATGCATGCATACTTCTGTTTTTGTTTTTGATATTAGATGCGGAAGATCAAGTACAAAAATTGGATTGTAATTTTTAATTGTTAAATATTTCAGATGATGATCAAATGTTTTTCTTTGAAAATTCTGCAATGGATCTAAGTTTACAAGAGCTAAATTTAAATAATGCACATAATTAAATGATTGAAAATTCGCATGGGAATAGAGAAACAATTACCCTAGATGATACAGTTTATAGAATTGGCATTAGATAAGATATCTGTAGATGCTACAATGGACATCATTCTTCAGAATTATAAATCTCTGGTTCAATCCTACCCACTGTCGAAAACCGAAGATAGGGATTACTTCGGTTGCTGTCTGAGTGTATGTAGATCTGTCGGAGTAGGTGCTTTGTAGTTTTCCGTATTTCCTTCCGTGCAACACCCTATCTATCCAAAGTTCTACCAATATCTATGAAAAATCATCAATATCTGTGTAAAATCCTACAAAAAGACATTTTGAGGCCGATGTTCAAGTATCTTAAAATAGCCTTGAGATGTTAGGCTATTCATTTTGTAGTTTCAAGAAACATTGGAGCATCAGTACTTAAATTTATGATACAAAAGGGTTGAATTATAATTTTTATTAATAGTGAATTTGAAGAAGAGTCCCAATCGTGGACTTAATGTCTTCAGACCTGATTCTAGCGAACTTTTTACAGTGGAAAAAAGTGAAAAAATCAAAATATCATATGAGAATTTAAAGAAGTGAAATAGTCAATAACAGATAATAGTTGAGATTGGGAGTGTTAATCGTTAATATATTAATAAAACACAAATAGGTACCTTATAGAAAGTGTGTTAAAGCAAATTTCATTGCTAAAAATAAGAATATTAGAATAAATATGGCAATTTAAGTACGTAAAAACAACCAAATATTTTAACAAAAGTACTTCATCTTTTTCTTAAAATGATCGGTTGCTAATGTTTCGGATAGAATAAAAAAGTTACAGAATATATAAAAGAAATTTGGGAGTTCTTTCATATGTTTTTATTGGACAATATATTTATTTCAATTTATCTTCTAGAAATTTACAGCTCTGTCCCTGACATATTTTTACTTCTTATAGCAAATAAAATAGTTTCCATAATAAGGTCTTTTAAAGAATACCTAAAGTGATCTTATCCTTAGCACCATAAGGCTTCCAACACGCATTCAAATAAGGCGACAACCATTTTTCAGAGAAATTTTTCCTTTACAAATTACATATAAAAACTTTTAAATGACACTTGTGTTAAGAAATATTCCTTTTTCAATTTTACAAAGTGTCAATTTCGAATTTTCCTCTTCTGAGTACATTTCCCAACAGAGATGCAGTCTGTATTTAATGATGTGTGTATATTATTTCAAAATAACCTTTTATAAGTAATACAATTTTTATTTTTATTTACTTTTTCTCCTACGCGGATATCCTTATTGAACAATATTTAATTCCAATTTATTCAATGTAAAAAATATTCATTAAAAATGTATACTCGAATTTGTTAAAGCCTTACATCTAATTTATGAAGCCAATTTGATTAAAGATATTAAGAAATTTATCCTTAGTTTTATCACGGCCTTATACTATCAAATCTTCATAGTAAGTAAAACAATAAATTTCACCAAAAGAATGGCTACCAGATGTCACTTCACTTCCAGTGCAGGAATCGATTTGTTACTTTATTCAGAATTTAATTCAATATTATTGAAAAAGCGTCATTGCTAAAGGTTGAGAACTTAGTACAACAGTATAGCAGTAATAGTAACAACTTAGAAAGAACAACTAACTAAGAAATAAGTAACAACTAAGAAATAATTTTAGAGAAATGCTCCAAAACTGAAGAATGAAGATCTTGGAAATTGAAAGAATTCTGAAAAGAGCAAAATCGATTGCTTTTATTGATTCCTAATTACTTAGAAACTGAAAAATTAAATCATAACTTTAATCGGGTATTAATGTTATTAGAGAAGAAAATTTTTCATAAATTTTCAATAGGAGAAAAACAAGTTTTATAAATTTATGAAACAGTACGATTATTAGTAAGGATGGCGACACTGAAAATATATTGCTAATAAATTTAAAACTCTTAAAAAGTCAGAAAATATTCCTTAAAAATAGATCATATTCTTATGGAAATATAATATCATTTTTGTTGCTTTGTTTTAATGCTTATATAAATAAATTTTTTATCTTTATTTGCCTAAAATTTTCGTTATGATACAGTTCCTTCTTTAGTCCTTTTTTTTGTTTGCGTGGAGGTCACACATTTTCGAGGATTTTATTTATCGAAGCAGTACAACCTATTTCAAAGGCGCCAATAATCTGTTTCACCTTAAATCAGTCCTCATAGGCATTAACAGACATTGTGAACACCAGGGCTTGTTTCTGATAAGAACCTATCTTCAATCATTTTTTTCTTTATAGGCATATCTCCTTAAGAATACAAGATATCGTGAGAAGTCAAACACTTTCGGTTTGAAAGAAAGTTGATTAGGAATTTTCCTAAATATGAATAAAAATTGTCATTAAATTTTATTTAAAGTAAAATTTTTCTCTCTCAAATCACAGAGCTGTATTTATAGCTTTCAACTCCAAATAATATATTATGGAAAAATAAGAATATTTCTGGGAAGTTGCATTAATTTTCAGTTTAGTTATAGCTTGTCGTAAATGTAATCTTTAACCATCGCAATGTCAATTCCTATAATGACGACTGATAATTCAATCATTACGTTTCAATATGTCATTTATACAGAAAAAATATAACCTAATTATACTTTCTCTAAAAAAGATTAAATTGAAAATGTTCTGCAATTATTAATCCTACACTGAATTAATTTAAAATATTTAAATTAAGTAAATAAAATTATTTTGTTTTTATGATTTTTATAAAAAAGTTCTGGACATTATGAAAGCAGATTACTTATTAGAGCCTATTTATTTCAGAGATTTAAGTTTCTTATTACTGAGTTAGCACATGTTTATTTCCGATTCACTGTTGGTCATTTTGTACTTCGAGTAATAAATTGTTTTTGAAATATAATTTTGCATTTTAATTTTAAAGCTTAACATTTTAATTTAAAAAATTTAAATTTTGTAATTAAAATGCATAATTAAAGGTAAAAAAGAAAAGCTTTTTTTCATGTGATTCCTTCAAATGAATATTATAGGATGTATAAGTAAATTTATCTGATATTATAAATTCGGAATAGTCGTAATATTGATTGCATAATTCCGCTCAAGGGGATGATTGCATGTTTTTTTGTAATGATGAATGCAATTATTGCCTTTCACATTTAGAAAATCAGTGTTCGATATTCAGAGCACGAAATGAATGGACAACTGCTTATCATAGCACACAGTAGGTTTTCCAAGATTTAGTTTTATATTAATCTCCAGAACAGTCCATTATATAACTTGAGTTTGAAGTAAATTCCCAAAATAGACATATTCATAGTTTTGTTATTGAATTTTCTTGAATTAATAAATGAATGCTTGTCAATAGTACACAATACTGGCATAATAAATTGCTCCTCTGTAACTGAACATGTTTGACATAATGAAGGGATGTTTTGCAACTGAATGCTCTTGACATAATGAGTACAAAAAAATAAAATAAAAAAAACTGAAGTTATTATTTAGTTTTGAATTCATTCTGTCAACACGTTTTTGGCTTAAACCCGTTAATTATTCCTGTAGTGCTTGTTTTAATTACATACCTACGAAACGCGTATTTTAATTTTATTTTCCAGTTTTCCGCCAACCAACGTAAAGAATGGTAATGGGCTTTTAAAGCTGTCAATTATGTAGTTTCTATTTGTATAATTACAAGGAACACCTAGGTACGAATTTGTATTTACACAATTTATTAATAATTGTAAATCGCTATCTATTTAATTCGAAACACGCGTTTTTACACTCCTCCTTAATCAGTACTTCACATCACACATTTTTTCCACTTTTTTATAATATTTTTTACTCGTTTTTTTCTCCTAGTCGACGGGCATCAGCATCTCATTCTAGTATAATGCCGCCATGAACTATAAATAGCCCTTCTCAAATTCAAAACCATCAATTCACTTTGTTTGGTAATTGCATCACGTTTATGATCTTAAACCTCCACCACAATATCACTCGCACTGCGGAGCATTTTTTCTTCACTTCGCTTTACTTCGATCGGTTATGTAATCGTCTGCTCGAATGACTCCTTAGAATCCCCTAACTTTAGTATTCGGGTAGGTTGCAGCTGCCAAAAAAAGAAATACGTGAGTGAAAAGAAAAAAAAGGTGCCATAAAAAATGAGGTATCTTACAATAGCGAGATAAAAAATTTCTTGACTGGGAATCACCTATCTTTTGGCAATTAAATCTAATGAATGGTTCTTTTCAAGGGAGGAAAAAAATTTTCTTTTTATTCTTCTAAGTTATATTCACCTTTAATCGTATAAAAGAAAAGCGTTAAATTAACAATAAAAAGTGTTATGCAACAGTAATAGATGAACTATTTTCTCTTTTTTTTTTAATTTTATATAATTTGTTCCGTTTATTCACATTCAAATAGTTCTATAAGGGAATTATTTTTGCATTTATTCAAGAAGTTTACTAGCGTTCTTAAGCATTATTTAATACATTGAACCATATTTCTAAGTTCTCTCTGCTTTACTGATAATAAAGTCACCAAAACTTACTTTTTGTGTTTACTAACTTGTGTTTTAGTAAGAAATTACTTAAATATCTTGTGTCATTTTATATCTGCGTAGTACACATGAATCAATATTTAGGCGAATACGTTGGGTATCATTAAGAACTTATTTTACTTTTCAAAATACTTTTATGCCTTATACAATGCGCAACTGTAATTAATCAAAATATAAAATACTGTAAATGACATCACTGAGGTTAATGTCATTTATGAACTGTTTGAAGGCAGAAACTTGTTTTAATAATATTGATGGTGTGGATCAAAATCTAAGGTCAAGTTGATAGGTAAAGAGTTAGTATATTTTGATTTTCATTTCAACTGCTCGTGAATTCGACTTGTAACAGTTCGAAATTCAATTTAAACTGTCGGTTTTGATCAGCTGTGGTTTTTAATCAACTTGCCAGAAGTGACCGAAGAGGGATGACAGATTAATATGTTTGTATAATGTTCTTATAATATTAAATCGTATTAACTACTTTAAAGATTAAGGCTGTTATTATATAAATTATACGAAACTGAAAAAAATATATAATGAAGTAATGTTTTGTTGTGGTGAAAGTAAATATGTTCAATTATTTCATAAGAAAGGTTATTATTCCTTTCTTCAACAAATTTCTTACATACAGTGGTATTTGATTTAATAAAAGAAATTTGAATGAATTGCGAAGACAAAATAGCCCTCTTTTGCTGAAAAATTGTTGAAAATTTTATAAATTATACTTTCAGAGCAGATTAATTAGTTCAAAACTTTTGTTTCAGTATGTTTTTAAGTTGTATATCTCACATATAAGGATATTTAGTAGCATTGACGAATTTTCAAATATTTTGAATATCTTTGGCCAGGAAAAATGTTATCTACCATCAAAACGCAATCTAAATGCATTTACGAGAAAAAAGATACAAGTATAAAAAATACGAATGAAATTTATGTGTTTCCTTGATTTGAGATTTTGACAAAATATTTATTAAATAATATAACAAAGTAATCGACAAATCTTCATTTAAAAATATAAAAATGTGCATCTCCTTAAATAAGAGCAGTATTCTGATTGAAAGTAACCAAATATTGCTTTTAAGCTGGATTAGTAACTGGTGATAACATATCGTACATAATTCTTCCTCCTGTTGTAAAGAGGGTTACTCTTTGATTAGGAAATGAATAGCATATACTTGAATGTTTAATAAAATATCTTTCGCACCGGTGTCAAACGTTTCTCGTTCATTTGAATTAAAGTGACAAATCGACTAATTGTCCATCACATTTTCTTGAGTGTGTATTTAAGATTCACTTCAACTCCAGACAATCTATTAAATTCTTATAAATGATTTTACTTTTTTGAATAAAATTTAAAAACTCTGTGTGGATAAAAATATGAGCATCCTTTGTTAGATATCCTTGTTAATATTTAACTATTCACTTGTCTGCTGTGGGTTTCAATATATATGGGCTAACATTAGCTTCTTTAAGCCACTAAAATATGCGAAAGATGCTTCCAATTTTAGTTTAGAAATTCTAACTTTTAATTTTGGAGTTTAAGAGTTACTCTATAGAATACTGTATAGAATATTCTTAACACAACTCTATAGAATATTCTTAATTTTTCATGATCAAAGCATTTTCATTCAGGTATAATTTTTCATCTAAATTCATATCATCATTCTGTCTTACTTAAATTTTTTTAATATGTGCTTAACGCCTACACAATAGTCTGAACAATACCAGAGAACTTCTGAACGAGTGAATGATAAGTTATATATTAAAATATATATTTACATGCAGGAGAGAGAGAAAAGTTTTGAATCTTCTGTTATGGAAATGACATTAAAACTTTCCTAATGTAAAGACTCACTGATTAGGAAAATGAATCGCATAGCTAAATAATATATGATGTAATGTTGATGTTTCTGAAGAATAGACAGGTAATAAATTGTTAACTTCAGAGTTTGACATCAGAATTTCTTAATTACTATTTGTGGATTCTTTTTCATTTTTATTATACGTTAAGTATATCTACTCCCATTTAAAATATACGTTAAAGTGCGTCGCATTTCAGTTTCTGTGAAAAAACGACAACAACTAAATGGACTTCCACTTCAAACCCGTGAAGGTTAGGCGAGAGCACTTTCAAAACCCAATGCCAAATGATTTTTTTAAACACCTGTTGAATACGCTTGTTTCAATTGTGTGTCAGGGTATATTGGGGGGAAATAAATCTTACGATATAAGGGGTCAGGGCTGTGGCGTTATTCTTTTCTGCTGACATATTTAACAAAAAAATTATCCAGCATTGTCTTTACATAGAACATTATTCTACAGCTAGTAGTATTGAGAGAACATATCATATATAAATGTACTCTTCTTCAAAAAATGGCTGTTAAAACTTAGAAACTTTTCGTAAAGATTAAATAACATATGAAGTTATTATATGTATGTCATGTATTCAAATTTTTATATAAATGTGGTATATTATATAGTTATAAATAATTCATATGTTATCTAAATTTAATTAAAAATTTTATTTAGATTCTTGTTCAGGTGTCAATTAGTTTTTTGTGATATTATTTAAATTTATAGCTTGTTAAAAATTATAATGTTTCAGTTTTTATTTTTAACTTAGTATTATGATATATATACTTTTTCGTATGATAATTTCAATGATAATTACAGAAAATGAAAACAAAAATTTTTTAAAATTATGAGAATGGGGAAAAATACTGTATTGTGGTCAAAATGTTTTCTTTAAAAGGCAATTAAAATTAAGGTTTCTATTAAAATATAGCAATTAAAAAATTAATTAACTGGCTGAATTTGTTATTTTATAAAATTTGTTACCACTATTTAAATAGCAAAGAATATCCCTGCAGAAACGGACTATTTCCTTCACTTATCAATTTTATCATAAATGAGGTTATGCACTAAGCTTTTACTAAGAGACGTTATTCAAAATATCACAATATTACTATTTTAGGCTACATGCCGGCTTATGTGGCATGACATGGACCCAGTTTAAAAACGTTAATTTAAAATTTATCAATAAATTAATATTTAATTTTATGTTCAGAACCAATTTTTTATTCGCAAATTTTCTTATTTATTCTCTGAACTAACTATTTATAAAATTTCCTGATTTGAAATTTAATTCAAAGGGTTATTGTTTGATTTAAATTATGGCGCTTTTTAATAAAAACGTTTATGAAATTATTTATTTATCTTTTGAGGAATATCACGAAAATTTTGCATTTTTCACGTTTTTAGCATTTACATTTCTCTAATTGAATTGTTCTTCAACGATCTGAATATCAATATGTTTTATTAATACTGATTTGATTAGTCATCTTATGAAACAGTAGATTAGTTTAGATCTCGTGATCACAAAAAATTAATTGAGATTAATTTTTTAGGACTTTAAGGACTTCAAGTTTTAATAATTATTATATTAATACTTATTATTTCATAAAAATATTTCTTAAAAAGTGAGTAATTTTATTTGTGATCACATTTTAAATTAATTTCAGTAAACTATTTTAAATATTTTTGTTTTAAGACCAATAAAATAGATATTTTAACTATTCTTCAAAAACAAACATATTATTCGAACTAAGTTTCCTAATTTTGCATTGATGACACAAAAATAATTAAGTTAGTAGTTTAAAGTTAATTAAATTGAATTGCTCAAATTCATACAATACAAAATACTCTTAAAATGGAATACTTCATATTATCGCAAAAAAAAAATCTTTCCTCTTTTAAATGAAATTTTAAGTTGCTGTATTAGAATGATAATACTGACTTCCTTCACCCAAATAAGTGATGATTATATCTTTTATACTTACAATGAAGTAACTGTTATTCAAAATTATAAAACTGGACTACTTCTGTTTTAGTCTCATTATCATAACATATTATTACACTTCAATAATACATATATATCACTCTTGAATAATACCAGGAAAAGGAAAATTATATTTTCCTTTTCCTGGTATTATTGAAGTGTAAGTAGGGTCTAATTAGTCAAAAGTATATGATAATATTTAACCTGTTTGGTATCTAGTACAGTAAATAATAGAGTCCTAAACAAAAAGAAAACAATGAAATTTTCATCAAATACTTGACATAAATTTCACTCTGTTACTTAAAATTCTTCTGTTTTTTATTAAGAAAAATTGTTAAAAGCAGAAAATTAGCGATTGGTGCGATTACATTTTATATGGGATTTATGTAGAAGTAAGTTATGTACAGGTATATATAATACACCACAATGCAAAATTCAAGAAATCGATCAAACCGTTAATTAAACTTTAAAAACTTCAATATATAAATACATTTTGTGAAGAACATTTCGCTTTGATTTGCTTTGATAGTGAAATCTTGTACGCCTAATTGATAATGCTACCATTTGACAGATCATCGACTTTTGAGTATGGATACATGCATTTGTAACGTTTGCATGAACTGTCTTAAGAAGTGTTGTCAAATGAAATTCGTTGATGAAGAAATTCTTATAATAAAATATATGTTGTTAGTAAAGAATATATTACCTCTGAATTATTTCCTTAGAAGTTTTATTTCTCAAAAATATGCATGATTAGTTGATTTAATTTGAAAAAAAATTTTTTTGTGATATATTAGAGATATAAAAATTCTTCTATGCTATCTCATACATTAGATTTATTCAGCTTATTGACTACACTGATATAATTTTAATCGCTAATTTGGGAAAATAAATTTCTTTGAAAATTTTTAGGTTAATGCGGCTTATTATTTAAAAAAAGTCAAATTAAATCCTCAAATACTTATTTAAAAACTAAGTTATTTTTATCTAAATAATTAGGAATTTTATCTTTATTTTCCTTCACTAAAACTAATTATTAAATATGTAATATGATAATTGTGATTTGTGGGACATTTGTACGCTAACACACCTATGAAAAATCACATATTTGTACTGGTCCTATTTTTAAGACAAATCAATATTGATAAGTTCACAAATACTTTAAAATGACAGTAAAATAAACAGAATTTCACATAGTGAGAAATGAAATGATATAGCCTTAGAAAGGCAACAAAATGGTGACAAATAAGATTTCAAAAACTATTTATAGAAAAATTGTTCTCTTGATCAAAATTGTATTCAAAGGTTAAAATTTAATCTTTATTTTCTCGAAATTATTTTTATTGCTTTCCAGCTTATAAATTTTAAACCATTAATTCAATATATAAATCATATTATGATGAATAAACTCTTAAATATATTCAAATTTCATATGTTCGAAAATTTAAGCATTCAATAGTCTACGATTGAATATTAAAAGAGTAAAAATTGACGATTTTTCTTGAAAGATTTAATAAAGTAATTTCATTGATTTAACTGATGCTTTCATTCATCCTTTACTTTTTATTTAGAATAGTTATACTCTATTATTCATTTATAGTTAATCACTTAAGATATAAGTTTTTTATATAATCATTTACAAAAATCGATTTTGAAGTTTTCTGATTTTAAAATTTCAGTGAATTCGAGAACGTAATGTAATTCAAAAAATTCAAGATCCATCCAATCTCTTATTAATTAGAAATACTTTGAGAAATTTAAATTACATATTTTAAACTAAGGGATGTTTAAGTGTAAACAATTGGTTTCTATAAAAATTAACAGAATAGATTTCCTTGTTGAAATTCAGTTTTCTTCACAAATTTTTTAATATAAAACTGAAATTATTTCTTAAAATGTTTTATTAATATTAAATGTAATAATGTAATTTATAATATTTGAAGCTTTTTATAATTTACTTTCGCAATGTATAATGTGATGATTTTTATGTGTTTTTATAAGAATATTTTTATTTTATTTTTACTTAAATGTGGAAAGTTTTAGCATGTTGGAATTATATCTGCTTGAATACAATCAGCTTTGTCAAATGTCAACGTAATATTTTCAAAAAGATTTTTCGTTATGATTTTTTGCAGTTTACTTATATATAAGAAATGTACTTCCTGGAAAACAATAAAATCTATTAAAAAAACGAAATTTGCTGAAATATTTTACATTTAGTATCAGAAGATTGTGTCGATTTAACGTTAAGTTTACATATTTTAGGGTTAGAGTATTTTCTATCGTTTCTGTAGATTGAATTTGTAATGTCTGAAAAATATACACTTTTGAGGGATGAATTTAACAGATAATTTTTTTATCTAAATATTTAGTTTGACATATTTGTTTTCACAATTCCATATATGTAACTCTTTTTTTTTAAAAAAAACTTTTACCTAAATTTTAACATTAACGTAATATTTGTGGTATAAATATATGTTCTTTTAAACTTGAACACGCATTCTTTAAGTTACATTCATTACTTCTGAAAACCTTTGATTTTAATTTCATACTTAGAAGGAATATTTATTTCTTACATTAAAAAACAAGGAAGTAAAATAAATTAAGGCAATTAAGGATAATGAAGATTTCAATAATCATATAGTTGGCTTATAAATTATGTTAATAACGGGTAATTATGAGTTTGGTATAATTAAAAGGTGTAAGGGAGAATTTATTTCGTAAGCAAAGAAAACTGCGAAATAAATCTTGCATAAAAATAGTTGACTTTTCTTACTTTTTTTAATAGCTGAAAAAGCTTATAATATTGGTCTATAATTATTAATTTTATTATAATTTATTATTAGGTATAATTTATTTGCAACAATTGGCCATAAATTTACTTGTCAATTGTTGCAAACAGAGGTCAGAGAAATACCTGCTACGTGAATAAAATGCATGTTGGAAATGTAAACAAACTCTTATACTTGGTCGAGGAAAAAATAACCGGATGATTTATAAATTATATCAATTTTTATATACTTTACTAAAATCTGTTATTAATCATTAAAAAAAGGAGAATGAGATTACAAAATATTTTGGAAATGTTATTTTTTTGCATATTTTAAGCAATATTATAATTATTCTAAATTAAAAGATTAATATTTTATAAAACTTATATATATAAGTTGCTTTATTTTTTCCTAATGTCCTAAGGAGGGAAAGTGATGACAATTGTTTTCAGTGGATCAACCCCGTAGGTATGCCATTTTTGTCCCGAAAGAAGCACACATTCACAGAGAAAGGAACATCCATATCGGAATCAGGATTCGAACCCGGGACCCACTGTTTCGAAGTTAACTTAAGTAGTACAATCTTTGAATTATATCCTCATATTCGTGATTTTGAATCTCAAGACTACTTCTAGGTTCCTTTAAGTCGAATTTAAAATGCCATTGGCTATCGATAATAAATCTCACATTTTGGATTCTAAGTAACGGTTTTAACATGAAAGTAAATTTTGGAAAGACAACGTTTGGAAGACATGGTTCATAATCAATATGAAAAAAAAATAAGCGATTGGAAAATAATACATTTTTCATATTACGTGTACACTTATTAAATAAGAGATTTAATCTAATAGTTTATCCTTTTTTTACTCGGTTCAATGGTCATGGGTTCGATACCCATCACAGGATTGGATGTTTGTAATGATTCGGAATCTATTTTAAACTGTAGGTAAATTTAGCACTTAGGTATTTTAATCTGTAAGAAGGTTAGGTATTTTAAACCGTAGGGTACCGTAATTAGCCCTTTGAAAAATGGCAATCGAATGAGCAAAGTTAATGAATATTAAATTTTTTGCCGATGATCCAATTTAGAAATAAATCTTTTTACTTATACATAAATAAAAATTTCAGTTATTTTATTTTCATAATTCTGTATTCATAAAATTGGTGTTATTTCCTTTAAGATTCAGGAAATAGTTATTTATCTAAATTATATATTAAATAAATGGAATATAGCCTCATTTTGGAATTTAGTTTCTCAGAATAATTCATATTTAAAATCTTGCGTAATATATTCATACTTGTGATTCTTCATAGAAAATGATACAACATAATAAATCCGAAGTGATTTTGCCAAACTAGCTATAGACAGCCATTTTGTTCAAATTACGTGAAGTCTGAAATAGTAAACTTATAACCTTATTACGCAATTCCCGCTGAACTTGAGCGAATTATATTTAGTATTATGACTTCATTTCAAAAACTTTGAACTCAACCAACATTTACTATTTTCAAAATAATCAGCTTGAAATATTAATTTCCAATTACATTAACTTGCTCGCTGTTATTTTTATTTGTATCAATTATATACCATGATTTCTGTGATTTATCAAAAAATAAAGATTATCACTATCAAAGCTTTTAGTATTATACTTAATGAAATAAAAACAATAACCATATAAAGCAGGTTTATTTAGTGAAAGCAGTAATGCCGTAGATGCGTGCCTTGGCATTCATTTCTTACTGCTATCACCATCACCCGTTCCGTAAAATTTCTTGAAAAAATAATCATATGTATCTACGTATGTATGCACATGTCTAAGCAATAAACTTAATAAATTATAATGAAAATCATAAAAAATTTAAAAACGTCTTCAAAAAAAAAAAAAACACCCGAATATCTTTAATTTACATATTGTGCAGACTAAATTACCCAAATAAAAAATGTATTTTGCTTAGATTATATGTTTTGCTTAGAAGACATGTTTAAATAGAACAGAGAGAGAGAGAGAGAGAGAGAGTAGAGAGAATAGAGACAGGAAGCTCTACACTCAAGATAATATAAAAATTTAATAAATATAACATCAATTCAAACGCATATTTTATTTAAAATGTTTCCAATTCAATTAAAATCATTTTCATATAAAATTACACTCTTTGTCCGTTTTTAGGAAATAACGCACTTCTTTTCTCATTATCATTCTATAATTAGATCATGCCATAAACAATGCGAAGCTTTCCTGTTCCGTTGGATTGAACTAATTAATCAAAGGGCGGGGTTTAAAATTCGATGTTTGCTTTGTTCCTTCGGAGCCTAAATGTGTAACCAGTTCAAGGATTTTAGAAGAAATAATTTGCAGAAATATTTGTATAGATAATTATACGTTTTGGGAATGATTTGTCAAAAATCGCCCAATATAGAAGTTATTTTCTTCTTCTTGGAAATAAGAGGGAAAGAGATACTAACTTATAATTTGTCTCCTGCCGATGGTGTTGATTAATTTGTTTTGTGAATTTTTCATCACACTACCCACCAACTCACTTTGTGAAGGACATAAACTTTCAAGGACAGAAGCAAAAGTTCCTGCTTGATAAATGTTTTTATTAGTAGCGGAATCACATTAATCTAATTACAAAAAAATCAATTAAAAATGAAGCTTCCTTAATTATAATGGTTTCATATCCATAAATTCGATGATTGCTGTTGGCTTTAGGCAAAAAAAAAAAAAAATGCTACATTAAAATGAATGAATGGAAATATTACAAACGTTTACAACTCTGTGGGCGGTAGTAAATTGATATTGAACTGATCAAATTATAATTTCCTTATGAAATGGTGTAATATTTACTAAACTACATCCTTCACTTATAAATATTTTGTTTAAAAAGTTTCACGGTTACTTTTTTCATTAAATGGGAAAAAACAGCTATCGTTCATCAATAGAACTAATAATACATTTCGAAAGTGATGTTACTTACCGAATTCATGCTGGCGAAATGAAGACTAGTAAATAAAGCAAGATCATGTTCCAAAATTAAAATTTGATTTTCACGAGTTTTAATGAGTAAAAATATTTTTAAGGGGTAATTTTTAATTTAAATATTTTTTTTCAGTTTATGATTTAATAAATAAAAAATATCCGCGCCATCAAGAAAAATTCCATATTTTTTGATAATTATAACTAATGCAATTTGACAATACATATAGCATAATAAGACGATTTGGCAATGATATGCATTGAGTAATAAAAATAAATTCCTGGTGTTCTATTATCTAATCAATCTAGTGGTCTGGATTTTAATATCTGAAAAATGACTTAGTACTTTTTGTACTTCTTTCAATTGTGTCGAAAGTATAGTAGTTCTAAGTAGTTTCTTACCATTGTGTACATTCAATATTAAATATATGTTCAAAAAGCAAAATATACATCGATAAATTTAAGTTTTTACTAATATGCTCTCTTAGTATATTAGTAAGAATTAAATTTTCATATTTGGGCAGCGGCCTGGTTACTTAGGGCATTCGTTATCTGAAAATAGTATGTTAAAATCCCAACTCAATCGAAAATCCGTCGGGTTCACCAGTTGTGACTGGGGCACGTTAAATATATCGTGGTTGCAATGTCCTCCACGTGAAATGATACCTCTGGGGTGGCGTGCCAAGTTAAGATCTTCTGTTTAGTCTCTGCTTCTAAATTACGAAGACACACCTTCCGGGCTATGATACCACAGCCACTGGTTACCCCACTAGATAAAATGCCATTATCCTCGCTCTTTATAGTGCTGAAAGGTGGAAATCCTAGTCGTTGAGCGGTATAAACAGTAAACTTGCATATTTGCTGCCCTAGAAGCCGAAAACACTTAGATGCACTAAAAAATAGCATAAGACGAATTTTGAAATTTTATTTTAGTTTATCAGAGAACCTAAAATAAAACTTCACAATTTAACATTATAATCTAATTTATGTGTATAAAAATAATTAATGACTTCTACATAAGTAGGTATTACAGAGTAATATAATATTAATTATGTTTTAATGATGTGCTCACAGCTCATTTTTGTTAAAGACATCATTTTTAATAAAGCACGTTACCAAAAAAGTTCGACAACTATTACTAAAAATGTTTACTGTTGCTTTGTGTCCTGTATAGCAAAAATATTTATTTTATTCCTATAATCGCAATATTATATTTTAAATGTATAAATTTTGAATTTTTTATTAATTTTTTAAAATTTTTGTTAAAAGCATTTAAATTTTTTGTCATTGACTTTAAATAAAGCTTGAATGGTTTTGTGCAACAATATTTCATCACAATAAATGTAAATAGTTAAAATTTTAATGGTTATTTGCTTCACTTATTCCTCGAATGGATCAACAACTAATTTTCTTTTAAGAAATATGCTACAGCTTTGAAAGTAGCCAAGTAGTTTACCACAGAAAAAACTTGAATGAAACTTTAAAGTATAACTTTTTAAACTATACACAACTGAAAATATAAATTAAATTATAAATATTGAATAAAAATATTAACATACTAGGATATTTAAAAAAATAGAAACATCTATAAAAGGGTAGAATATTAATTTTAAAAATTACTCTGTCTCTCTGTTTAATTATTCGTCATCACAATTTAATATCGATTTTAACTAATTAATAACAACCATGCAGTTAAAACTTAAGTTTCTCTAGAGAAAAAGAAAAGCGTTCTAATTTATTTAGACTGTTCTTCATTAATTTTCGAAAGTTATTGCTTGTTGCAAAATTCCCGATCATAATCGACCTTAATATTAACAAAGAATACTTTTTCCTTAGTGCAGATGCAAACTGTATTGCTTTCGAACTTGCTTTGATAATGTTAATAATAATCTTATCTTTTATGAAACTTACTAACAAACTTAATATCGCATAACAAAAAACGAGGAGGATAAATTTATTTGTAACTACAGTTATATTACATATTTGAATTTCTGAAACAATTATTTTGACTAAGATCAAACTGGTAATAAAGATTTATAAGATTAATTGATTATTTTATAAGATTCACATTTTAAGCTGCTAACAGATTGTTTCGGTAAAACAAAGTGTGATATCTTTTATAAGAATTCATTAGCTTTCCTTCTTGAGCAATAATTAGTAATTTTTATATCGCTCTTGGCACAACTATCGACGAATTTTGAGATTTTCACATAAATGATAGGTTATCACAACCGTTAAGCCTATAATCTTTATTTCACCGTCCATGCTCTAGAGGAAGATGGGCTGGAATGTGCTTTCTTTAAAATCTTCTATTAATTGTTGCATCATAAATCATTTTTTGTCACATAATGCTTCTGAAAATATATCGATCATGCTCTTGATGGATTACTCTTGAGCAATCTTTGCATTAAGACATGAGTTAAGAATTCTGCTTGCAGAAGTTAAAGATTTAAATCATCGTATTTTTCACGAGAGGGAAAATTTCTATTATTATATTATTTGTAACTCTAAAAAAATTAAAAGTGAAAATGAAATGAAGAAGAAATGCGAGAAACTGAAAAATAATTTTCCTCTTCTATTGCATCCATAATATGCAATAATAAAAAATATACTTGATAGATTATTAATATAAAAAAATGGAGAACACACATTAAATTTACTTAAAATATGCAACTAAAAAGATTATGATTTGTATGCCACTTTTTAACTAGGGTAATTCATCTAATGATAAAAGCTTATTTGCTAAGTGCAATACATTTTATGATACAAGAAGTATTCTGGCTGAAATTTAATGAAATTAAAAGACAGACACTTAGATGCTTACTAAAGATTTTCAATAAAAAAATGAAAGTGAAATTTATAAGAAGATAAGGTGAAAACAAAGTAATAATTCATTAGAAAATAAAGTAACAAATAAAGGAATAAGAAAAAACATTGATCTGTAACCTTTAGATTCTGTGAATTTTGTGTGAAATATTCAATTAGATATAGGTTTTGTAATTTAAAGAAAGAAAAAATATAGTTGATATAAATATATAAATCATAATATCTCCAAGAGAAATAAATATATGAATCATAAGCAACAAGAATATAAGAATGCAAGATATTTTAAATTTTAATTAAAAATGACGTCTGTGCATGAAAGAGCAGTGAAGCATAAAACGTCATAGAAGTCCTAAGTTAAAAAGCAAAATATTATCTGAAAGGAAATTTCTTTAATTTTGCATTTAAAAGAAATGACTACTACAGCGAAAGGAATATTGTGATAAATTGTCTCCCTTTAAATGAGTGCCTATCCTCCTTTTATACACTTCTGGACAATTGCTAAGGACGGATAACACTATCATCCATAACAACCACAAAATGAAAGGAAGCAAAATGTGGAAAATTAGAATAAGTGTGGGATATAGTAAGAAGAAGTATCCGTGTGCAATTTTTTTTCCACGTCTGTTCATCACGTGATAGAGTTCATAAGAGCTTTAAAGTTTTTGACGCGTGTGGACAGTTGTTGTTTCGAGTCAAAGTTTTACAGGAAAGATTTAATAGACGAACTTAAAATTTTTGGTCTTCCCGACATCACTTAGATGATTTTATGCGTGGCCGAATTATTGGTAAGATCGAAGAAGGGCGAAAAATAACAGATGTTGCCAGGGAGTTCGACATCACTCACAGTGTTGTTTCACGGCTGTGGAAGTCATTTTAAACTACTGGAATGTTTAGTAGGCAGCACGGGGCAGGTCATGTTAGAAGTACGACGCCTGCAGATGACAGATATATCGTCCTATCAGCAAAAAGGAACAAGCGCACCACAGCTCAGCAGGTGGCAAATCAGTTTCTTGCTGCCTCAGGAAAACAGATCTCCCGAAAAACTGTTGCTAGACGTTTGAGGGGAGGAGGACTATACGCCCGCAGACTTGTTGCGTGCGTCCCATTGACCAGACAGCACCGTACTGCCCGTTTGCAATGGTGTCGTGAGCATCGCAATTGGATTGAACAGGACTGGGCATGCGTACTATTCTCAGATGAGAGTAGGTTCAGTCTGTCATCGGATTGTAGACGCCAACTGATCTGGCGCGAGAGTGGTACTGTTTATCGTCCAGAAAATATCCAGGAAAGGGACCGATATCCGACATGCAGTGTCATGGCATGGGCCGGCATCAGGATCAATGGATGTGGTTGCGAATGGAGACTATGACAGGCCAACGATACATTAATGAAGTTCTACTTCCTCATGTTCGTCTTTTCCGTGGTGCTGTCGGTGATAAATTTGATTTTATGGTCGACAACGCAACATGTCATTGAACACTCGCTGTTCAGGATTGTCTAGACAGCGAGGGTATTCAACGTCTCGTATGGCCATCACGTTCTCCAGATCTAAACACCATTGAAAATGTGTGGGATGCTTTGGGAAGGCAAGTTGCTGGTCGAAACTATCCTCCGACAAACAAGAACACCCTTATCCGTGCACTCCCAGAGGAATGGGATAAATTGCCTCAACTGCTTCTGGATAATGTTGTGCAAAGTATGATACGACGTGTGGAATGTTGCATCACACTCCACGGTGGACATATCCCGTACTGATACCTTTCTTCAAGGTGCCTGCTGACTTTTAGATGCATTATTCCATTTTTCCGTTAGCAGCATCAAATGAACATTTTTTTTTCTTTCAGATGTTTCACAACTTTTGTACTTTCAAGAACAATAAATATTCCTTATTCTAATGTCTGAACAGTGTGGCAACTGTATTTTATCCTACTAGGCCTCATGTCTCGCTTAATGTTAAGCTACATTGCAATTTGTGATCCGTCCTTAGCAATTGTCCAGCAGTATATTAAAATAACCATGGTTGGCTTTGTTTATTTGTCACCTAACGGTCACATTTTGCATTCGAGGGATAACGAGATTGAACCCTATAGTTTAAAGCGCATTTCAGACCCCTTTGGAAAATAGACATGGAGTTGAACCAAATGGGTAATTACATAAAAGTTGATATTAACAATTATGTATAGTATATTTATAAAGCAAGATAAATATTTTGTATATTCAGAATCGAATATCTTGACTGTTTAACTTTATCACACACTTAACTTTATGTGTTATGTGCATTTTGTATACTGGTTAAAATTATGCCTTTTGAAACGATTTCTGTTTCATGATTGGGAAATACCAGATTTTATTTTTGACTTAGTCCACAGACCATCAGGTTATTGAGGTTCATGCAATTTAAATAGTGACATGATCAATAGTTTGATGATTATTTTATGTCCTTTTGTCTATATTATGTGACGCATAAACTATATTTTTAAAAGGAGGATCGATCATTAGCTCAATTAAAACATCGCTAATAGAGCAGCTAAATTCCTTCTGTTTGACAAGAGAAGCACAAGTTTTCCTTTAATTCATTCATTATTACAAGGTAGTACTTTCAAAAGATTTCGTCAATATTCAGTAAGAAACGAAAACTATAAAAAATTATTTAGGCTAAAAAGAATAACTTTAGGCATCAAATTATGCATAAAATTTGGTATTTTTCGAATAATCTTAACATAAAGGTATTTATAAGGATGGTATTATTAATACACTATCAAATTTTTACATTATATTTAGTTATATAATTTTTCGAATTTAATTAATAAAAATCATTTGTAAATAAACATTAACACCATAAATGAGGTCAGTAAAACGTAGTATATTTATTAAGCAAAACCATTCAGCGTTAACTTTGGAGGTAAATGATGAATGATTTTCCTTGAGGAAGTAAAGATTTGAGAATTCTGATACGACTTTAATTAGACTTTTACCAGCTATTCGTGCTTCCGAAAGTTGCATTCAATCATCGTCAACTCAGATTACAGATAATTACAGTTTATAGAAGGTCATTACATCTATAATGACTGGTTTAACAGCAGTAAAGTCTGGATCACATGAGTGGCGAATAAAGTTTAGATTTCTCATCTCCAAAAGTGTAGGAAATTATTACTTTCATTGCTTCGATGCGAGTTCATTGCTTCTATATGAGTGGCGAATAAAGTTAAGATTTCTCATCTACAAAAGCGATTATTACTTTCATTGCTTCTATGAACTGTTTACAAAACATTAAGAATTTTCAGAAAAAATGTCTGATGAAGTTAGAACAAACAAAAAAACTAGAATGAAATTTGATATAAGGAATAAGTGTTTCCAAATCGTAAATATTCTTTATGCGAAAGAAAAGAATTAGATAATGGGAAAGCACTTAGAATTATTCATAAATGTAATTGAACTAACTGATGTTTTCGTTTAAGACTATATTTGTAGTATGAAAATAAATGGATGTCAAATATGAATGATTTTCGGTTTATTTTTTATAAGAATTTTAAGCGTATTGAATTTATTTACTTATTGCTCATAAAACAAGAAGTTACAATTTATTTTCTTCGTACAATTTAAATTCTAGGTATTTCTTTCAAAACTTTTAGTTGCATTAATATCTCTATTTAATATATATAAAGTTGACAATAATTATGAAGAGATAAAAAATTTCTGTTGTGTATTCTATTGTTCATTGAAAGAATAGACCATTCCTGTATGTAATCTATTAATGATAAAATGATCGTTAGTTCGGGTATAATTTTATTTCTGATCATATAGAACATGTTTAGTTATAATTAAATCACTATATAAGTAGTATAAAAAAGAAAAGAAAATTATTATATGCTTGGAGATTGTGCATGTAATCATCTGTATTCATTATATAAATTTACTTGTTGGCAAATTTAAAGCATTAACACCATGAGCTGATGTATTAACAAAAAATTGCAAGGTATTAGGAATATGGATTACAAGTAAAAAAAAGTATTATTAATTGGTTGAATGTTTCAAAGAGGAAACATTTTAAGTCGTATCGAAGATATAAACAGCTCTTTTCCATAAAAGGCCAGGCATTTTGAATTTGTCGCCTTATACATTTCTTAATAAATCAATCACAAATCCTTGAATTATAACTAAGATAATTGAGAATATAATCAAACTACTTAAATGTGTAGGTTAAAAGAATATATAGCACTATTAATTTAATTTGCATCAAATCTATATTACTCTTTAACTGTTTGAAGGCTCATCATTTTAATCACAGCTAAGAATCACTTCATATGTCGTATTGAGATTAACCATGTGTCTTTTGGTTTTATAGTAATTAATATTCCGTGTTTCAATGTTTCTGTTCACAGTATGAAAATTTGTGTTCAATTTGTAGATTTAGTTAATCATTAATTAGTGTTTAGTTTTAGATAAAAATAAAATGCAGGATTTTTTTTTCGTTGTAAATCCTCGAATGTATTATTGTATACAAATGAAAGAAGTGTGGTTAAAATATTAAAAATCACTTTATAAACATAATTTAAATTTTTGTGATGCAAAAGAAGCTTATGACTGAATAAATGCTTCAGTAATCATTTCGCGGTTTTTAAATTTTCTGTTGAAGGATTTTTCTAGTTGCTCAAAAATCCACTTTGTATTTCGGGGTTTGGTCATTATATTAATATAGCATTATATCTACATAGTGCCTTGGTCAAATTAACCCTATCTATACAAATTGTGATTGAACTATGTATAGACAAAATGATAAAAAAATTAGTTTCCATGGGTTCAAGATAATTTGAGTATTCCTCATGAGGTATATGCAATTGATAAAATGTTTCCTTAGATCGTATTCAAAACTTGTTTTACATTTACAAGTTTCATTCTTATATTTTACATACCTTACGATAGAAGCAAATTTATGTTAATAATGTATTCTGAAATAAAATAACTATATCCCAATTGATAAAAAAATTGCATTGTTGTTTTAGATTTCTTTCATATTTCAAGATAAGAAAGATAATTAATTCCCATATTAATAATGGGGATGTTTAGTAAATAACTGTTTCTCTCTCAACTGTTTCTATCATCTCCATAAGGTGTAGGGAATTATTGAATTAATACAGGCATTTTAAAATTTAATTTTCAAGTTTTATTCAATAATATAAATCTACGACATTACAAAATGAATATGTGAGTGTTAATTCAAACAGATTAATAAAAAAACTGCCTAATATGTGATTGAAATAATTTCTCTTGCACAGTTCTTAAAACTTGTTCAATACATTAAAAATTGCTTTATAATAACAAAAACTGTTTTCTAGAAAGTTTGAGCAAATAGTTGCTATATTTGAATTTTATTTATTACTCGCTTTCATTTTATTTATAAATATTTTATTTAATATCAAAGCAAAAAACAAATGCAATACAAATGTCTTGGATGATTCGATCAACCTGTCACAATCACTATGTGTTAAAGTCATAAGTAATTTCGCGTTACAAAACACAGTGATTTTGGCGTCGTAAAAGTTAAGAACGTTCTACCATCTAACCTATTATTTTCTTGTAATGCTCGCAACCACAGTATTTTTCCTCCATGATCCATCAAGTTTTTTTCAATTACTGTCTTTTCCATTGGCGTTGTACATAACACTTGCAATGAAGTGGTCATCGTATGTGTTATAAAATAATACACCAAGGTTCACATTCAAGGATTAAGATTAAAATATGAATTTATTATTTTCTCCTCACATTTTTCATAAGAGAAATTATTATTATTAGCATATGTACGCAAATAGTTACTTTTTTTAAGTATTGATAAAAATAATAAGAAAAGGAAAAGTTAAAAAAGAAATGAATAAAAATTATTAATCGGCACTGAAATTCTCATTTAACAATTCATAAAATAACCAGAAATTTATAAATACGAATTAGTATTATAAAACTAGTTAAAAGTTTTCTCATTATAATTGAAAAGAGTTTAGATTTTTATCGAAAAACGCTTTAATGAGCAAAAATGGATTACAGAAAATACTCCCCTTATTAATGAAGGCGTATATAGTTTACAATATTAAACACTTTCTTCTAACTCAAAGTATTTTACTCATTTGGCGACACAGGTATATAATAACTTGTCTTACAAATGATCTAAAATTTTTAAAAAAGTTATACAGTTAATGTAACAGCGAAATTAAGATTTGTTTTAAGGTAAAGAAATAGAAATTTAATTCAAAGAGATATTGAAAAAAAAGTTTAAATATTATATATATATATATATATATATATATATATATATATATATATATATATATATATATATATATATATATATATATATGATAATGAACTGTTGTTTCTTTAATGTAATTAAAAGTGAGGAATTATTAGAATTAAATTTTCTTTGATTTCTTCTTATAAAAGTTTAAAATATTTTCTTTTCATTAATGTATTAATCAACTAGAAAAATAGTAGAGAACATTGATAATTTTATTTTATAAGATATAACTGAAATACTTGATATTTATATAGCTAGAGGATTATAAGGTTTGGTGTGATTTGCGCTTGTGATTTATTTGTTTCAGCCACGTTTGACAAGCAATTTTCAACTTGATCGAGTTCTTATTCACTTTGTTAAATGAAAAATCAAGCATAAAATCATAAAACATAGACAATTTAGTTTTTAGTTTTTCATTTTCTTGATCATAAAAACATTTTTTGCAAATTTACAATTTTTATTTTATAACTAATTTTTCACTTTAATTCTTACATTTGTACATTCATAAAGTCGCAAAATTTGAAAGAATATTTTAAAATTTAAAAATCTTTGTATAATTAAAGAAAATGTGTGTAAGATGATGAAAATATTCATTTAAGCATTTTAATAATTTATTCAAAATAAACTGTTCACAAAGGTAAACAGAAGAACTTGAATGCAGACAGTTTATAGAACAAAATATTTTTGACAGTAAATAAAAATAACAAAATATTATTTAATACGTAAAAAATTTTAACTTTGTTTCACTTTTGTTAAAAAATAATTTTATTAAAATCTGAATTTTTTTTTTATAAAACAAAGGTATGATTTTTCAATGGTCTTTTTACTGTAAAAATGAATATGAAGATATTCTGTTGAATAATCTTCATGAATATGAACATGTTTTGTAGAAGATGAATATGAACATATTTTAGAAAAATAGTAATATTGATTATTTGATGAAAACAGTGGGTTTTGGATAAAAAATTCTTTAGGATTTTTTTAATATTCAGTACGAAATAAATTCACCTGATGAAATATGAAAAGCGATATTGTTTTTCTGCTGTAAAAAAGCTTTTCTATAGAATCTCAGAAAAATTTCAACATAAAGTTAATAGACTAATATGTAAAATATCTGGCTTATTTGTATAAAGAAAGGTAAAATATTACTCTCAAATTTTATCTTAAATACATTGTCATAACTTCAACTTTATAAGTAACAAGCAGCAATCTTCATGACGAGTAAATATAGAAAAAACAAATTTAGTTAAAGTATAAATTATGTAAAAGTCTATCAAGTTTAAATGTCTCGGCAGCCATGCTTAAATTTCATCTTTAAGTGGTATTTAGATTATTAGATTATTATTAATTTTTTTATTAGATCTAGATTATTTAATTTTTTTATCGACATGAATTTATTTTCTCCCGAGGTACCTAATTCAACACAAATCTTACGATAAGCGTGTTTTTTGAAAAAAAATGTAGTGGGAGATTTTAAGTTTTCGTGTCTACCACACACACACACACACACACACACACACACACACACACACACACACACACACACACACACACACACACACACACACACACACACACACACACACACACACACACACACACACACACACACACACACACACACACACACACACACACGCACACACACACACACACACGCACACACACACACACACGCACGCACGCACACACGTACAAACACACACACACACACACACACATACACACACACACACATACACACACACACACACAGGAATTTAAAAAAAATTATAAGGAAGAATTATTCTTATAAATCTGCTAACTGTAAAATTTTGACAAAACTAATAAAACACTATAGAAGCATTAAATATACAGTCATGTGCTTTTGCTGCAAATATAAAGATTTCATAAGGAGGTCTAAAAATAAAGGAAATTTTATTCAAAGATAAGGACAGATAAGAAGGACTCACAGAAGCAGCGTGTGCGTTCATTACAAATAGTAAATGGAGTTATTTTTTAAAAATTAGGCGAACAATCAAAATGTTGTTGCTATGAAATAAAAATTAAATATTTGTGATACTACAAGATTTTTAATTTTATATTTATGAAAAATTCACTTTGAAAAAATTTTTAAACTGGGTCGTTTCTTTTTGGCGAAAATAGGCAACTCACTTGGAACAGTGATAACGTCACTCTTTCCTCTTTAGAAAATTTAGGTTAAAATGTAGGCAGAACACCATAACTCTTGATTAGCATTGCTCTTTTGAACAATAATTTCTTTTGTTTTCTGCCCTGAATTGTCTACAATATCCAAATGTTGGGTTACTCTAGCGTGATTTATCTCCAAAATTACATATACATACATACACACACACATTCATATATATATCATATGATATCATATCATGTCATATCATATTAATGTTTGGTAAATATTGTACTGTTTCGTAAATAATTTTTCTTTGTTGACATAACCAATTTCAATATTTAAGAATTGAAGAAAATTGACAAGAAATTTGAGATATTGAAAACTCTCCATATATATATATATATATATATATATATATATATATATATATATATATATATATATATATATATATATATATATATATATATATATATATATATATATATACATACATATATATATATATATATATATATATATATATATATATATATATATATATATATATATATATATATATATATAGTAATTTTGTATACGGTTAGTGAGAATAGTGAGAAAATAGAGCACAATGTTTTTATAGTTCAAAATATTACTGATGCAGACATTTATAATGTGAAAATACTCTTTACTTTCATTGATATATAAAAATTATGAACAGTTTTATTTCACTCAAACATTTACTATAGTATTTATTTGGTTTTACTAAATCATATTTTAAAGTAATAAAAAACACTGAAGTTCTGAAACTGTCTTATAATTTTACTGCACTAAATTCATTTTCTTTATATTATTACAAACGAAAAATCTTGTGAATTTTAGAACTACTAAAAATAGATAAATTATGGTGAACATATTTAAAAAAATAATTGCAATTTCATTATATATTTGAAAAATTGCATACATTGAATCACATGTATTTCTTGCTGTAAATTTTATTTTTTAAACATGTGTTACTAGCTATACATTGCTAGGAAGACTTTCGTTAATACCAGAATAAACAATATAAAATTACTCATTTTTTCTATCTTTAAGTAGCAGAAATATTTTTATTGAAGCAAATCTTATTTTAGAATACTTTTTGGTTAATCTTTCCTGTTTTACATAATATAGAAGAAAATATAGAAGTTTAAAATACAAAAAATATTTTAATTTTTATATTTTTGGAATCAGTTAAATCTAGTTACCAGCATTTATTGTCAATGGATATCATTTGTATCTAGGATCAATTGTGTTTTCTAACATTGGACAAACGGCTTATTATTCAGATTCTTTTAAAATACTTTATATTCAGATCTATTGTTATCCTGTATTATTATTGAGAATAATATCGAAAAAATAATAAATATTCATATATATGTTATGTAAATACCACAAATGCAGCTTTTGACGGTATGATTTCAGTTCATTGCTTCTAAGGTCATTATGTCATAACCAAATATAAAATTGAGATGTACATCTTGTATGTAAGATATTAATTACTATAGATGCTGATGAGACTTTATCATTTTTTACTAACTGTGTAGAATATGTTAATACCCTTAAAAACAATGAGCCAGGAAATGAGTCCTAAGTATTAAACATGGCATATATGATAAATATTTGTGTAATTAGAGAAATTTGCTTATTTAGCAAATTTCTTTGATGATGAAAATGAATGTTTATTTAGCAGCTTTTTATAATTCCAATTCTTGTATTTCTTATTATTTCGCTGTTTTATTGCGATAGATTAATTATTCTTTTTAATGAATTGTATTTCAATTTTTTACTATAAAATCTTCAAATATTGTCTGATGATGGGCTATCAAAGATATATAATTTTATTAATAATTTGAATTTAATATACACTTAATTAATTTATACTATTATGTTAATTAGTTTTCATTTATGATATAATAATTTTATATAACACAAAAAAATACATGTAACTAATAAAGTCGAAAGAAAGTATGTTTTGAAAATATTATATGATAATGAGAGAGGATGTATTTTATGTAGGGAGGGAAAAACTTGTAAGCTAATAAGGTATTGAAGTTTCACACGAAAGTCAATTTTTTCAATATGCAAATACTTCTAACGTGTATTGATTGTATAAAGCAAGAGGAATATTAATGTACATATATTATTTGAGTTCATTAGATATAAAGAGTTATATATACAATTTATTTAGAGAAACATTAATCACGTATTATGCGTTTTGTAATTAAGTATGGAGTATGAACGTGTTGCTATACAATTAAATAGGGTAAAAAATCCAAATGATAAAGATGAAGGATTGAATGGAATTTAAGATTTATGTCAGTTATATATACATGTATTGTATTAGAAGGTCAAAACAGAATCTTTCTTTATCATTAAAAACCAAATCGAATCAAAACTGATCAAATCAAATTTCTTTGTAAACATTATTTTGGCCATCTTTTGGCAGAATAGTAGATTTGTTTTAAATAGATATCTATAGATAATGAAAAATTCTAGATGGTGCAACCTAATGGTCACCAAGCATTTGCGATCATCAACCTCCTAAAAAGCTTCAAATTCTCATTCATCGCCACTCCCAAATTAATTTCTATATTTTTATTATTAACAAAAATAATTTTGCTGACTCTCATAATTTCATTTTTTGCAAAGTTATATTTTTCTAACGTTAGTTTATAAAATTTTAAAATAATATGATTTTCATTGAATATTAGTGAGTCGAATTGGCTTGCTAGTTCTTAGTAAGACTCATATTACTGGATAAAAAATTATGAATCCTAAGCCTTACACCATATTCAAATTATTTCTCTACTCATTTAAAATGGATGCAGTATAATGCAAATGTTTTTATTTTATGCTCATATCTATATTAATTAGGCAATATATAACTCTAATTTACAGCAAACAATGAAGTAGTAAATCATTAACAAATCTATTTAAAAATAATTCACGTGGTTATTCTTCATGTACTACATACGTGTTGGTATTTATGTTATAAAACAGTGCTATAACAAAAAAGATAACGAGTTATTGTGAAATTATACTAATCACTTATATAATTAATTTTTTACATATTTTTTGAACAAATACTAAAAAGTTAAAAAAAATTGTCCTAAATATGACTTTTGAAATTAAAAACTTTACTAAACTCAAAAATTTCCTTAAATTATTTCTCTGTCAACATAAATTTTTTTTATACAATTAATAGTGGGAAAAAAATTATAGCTTAAAATTGCAAATTTGTATTCAAAAAAATTACTTTTGTTTCCTTGTAGAAAGGAAATAATATTTTTCTTTGAATCTTTCATCAACAAATTTTGCATTAGTTCAAATGAGAAAATAGTAATTTTAAAACTGGTCTAAAGCATAGAGTTGGGAAAATCCTAATGAATATAGAAGTTATCAAAGATTATTTCCTAATTGGTTAAGTTATTGTATTCTTTAGTAAAAATCTGATCTCATCTGATAATTAGAAAATACCTAATAAATAGAAAAAAACAGATTTCTTTTTCGAAGATTTGGTCCGCTCAGCATAACAAACAGCAGAATTGATGACACCTTTATAGAGTGGAGAATCCATTGGGTGGATCTTTGTAATTCACAGATGCAGGAACCAAGCAGAATACTCCAAACTTGGCCTGCCACCTCAGAGGTATAATTTGAAATGACAGATTCCTATTTATATTTGTTTTATTCATTAGATATATTTATAAAAATAAAAACAAAAAAACTATTAAAAGAAAAATCGAAACTTCATCAAAGTGATGTTTAAAACACAAAATAGAGTCCTTATCAGTTAAAAATATTAGTTATGTATTTATTTAAGAACATTAAAAATAGAATATATTAATTTTTAATAATATAAACCGTATTTGTGTGTGCGTATAAAACGCTCTTTTTTCCTTTAACAATAGTTCTGTAAACGGGGTGCGTCTTACCCGAACTGAAAAACGGGATACGCTGGTACTACGTCTTGTACGTCAATACTCAGTTTTTGATTACATTCATTTCTGGAAATTTCCTTTATTGAGAATGATGTGGTTTTTATCTAGTTTTCACGCGGAATATGGGGCTATCACAATTACATACTTCAGTGAATGCCCATTCACTTTCACCAACAACCTCCACAGTGTTCTCTGTAATTTTCCAATTTTTGTGAACAACTATTAAGTGTGTGAAATTTCGACTGTCCTGTTTCCTTAAATATTTTGGCAAGTCATGGCTCAAAAACAAAGTTGGCATTGCTATAACATAGCATACAGATTACATGTATGCTAAGAATTGAAAGAGGGTACACATTGAAAAAGGGTACAGAGAAGCAAGGGATGTCTGCAGATTTCGTTTGGAGGACACCTGTGTGAGTGTGTCATTGTGAATGCCTTTTTCCAACTGTCGAGAATAAAGGTTGATCTGTTCTGGTATGGGCAACAATGTTGTGCTTTTGTGATTGTCCTTAGTATATTTCAAATGCGTGTTGTTTGGTGCTAATAATATTCTAATAATTCTAATTATCAGCTTTTATATCGTTAGTTGTAAAAACAGATTTCCAGTGATATGTTTGCAAGGGTAATAACGCGTTTAAAATGATAACACTGTATACCAAATGATTTTGAAATAAACAAATACATAATGATATAAATTACGAATTGTAAATTTTATGTATATTCCTTACATATTTTAATTTATGCTTAGTAAATGTTTCTTCAGAATTTACTATGTAAAATTAAAAAAATAGATTTCTTGTTGAATTAAAATTATGATACAATATTTACACAACATGCAGTAATGCTATTTTTCTACAATATAACAGTTACGATGTAATATTAAAGTTGTATAGGAAAAGATATAAATTATTTTATCATTTTAATTACTAGTATCATCAAAAGTGTTTCATAATTTTAATAACTAGCGCAACAAATTGTTGCATAGTTTTAATAACTTATTAAGTACAATCTAAGTTTTTAATATTTTATTAATATATTTTAGATAATTTTTAAAACTGTGTATATTGTAAAAAAATTACTAAAATTTTCACGAAATATTTGTCATTTAAATTATTTTCCATATTTTATTTCTCAGTGAAAGAAAAAACACTATTCCAATTTTTTTAATTGATCAATTTATTTCCTGCAATAACGAAAATTTTTATATTTTCCTATGTACGACGGAGTAAAATAAAAAGTTTACTAAGCATTGGCTCTAGGGATAACGTATAAATTATCATTTAAAATTTTTTGCAGGAATGGCATATAAAAATCATAAAACAATTTATTACACCATTTCAAATATATTGATTGTTGGAAGTATACTTTTTGTTAGTTAAACGTTGAACACAGAAACGGACTGCATGTTTTGTATGTAACAGTACTTAAAACAGAAATTTTAAGAAAGACAGATGCCTATAAGCACTCATTCAATATGCACATGAAAGATAAGATAAAAAGCTAAGTAGATTAGTTCGTGAAATTTTTTCTACTACATCACTTACGTATTTGACACTTACCCATACATTTCTTGAACATTGTATCATTATTATTATATACAAAGTTCGATAAAAGATAAAACTTTCATGTGATTAGGTTGCGTTAATTTTTTTATAACTTTAGAATCGTGGGAGTTTCTTGCCTTCTTGTCTCATTTTCCAAACTCCGTTGCGAAACCATCCTCCTATCGGGGGAAGAACAATAAAAGATAACGCAGTAAAAATACACTTACATAAGATGTTTTGCATAATTATATGCATGATAACGATAATTTATGACATTCGGTATCTATAGAATATTCTAATCACATTCTTAGAAATTCAAAAAACAACTTCCTGATGACCTTGTACTTAGTTCGAATGGAATGAAATAACAAAAACTAAATGGGAATTTATCCCCCTAGTAACAATTTACACTAATCGACTATAAAGTACAAATATATAGGTAGAGGTCGAGGCATTTGGAAAATAATGAAATGCTTTTTTGTGTGTTTTTGAAGGAATGTTTCATCAAAATACAATTTTTTCGAAAACTTTTAATCTGATAAATTTAATTACTTTTATAATTACACTAATAGCACCAAAAATGGTATGTATCAAAAAAATAAGGTTATAAAATTTACATTTTACTCCGTAAATGTTTTAAAAATAAAACATTAATACAAATAGTAAATTTGTTGGTTTGTGAAATAAAATGCACATGATAGCTAATGTAATGATAGAGTTAAACATAGTGAAATAAAATCTTTCTTAAATATGAAATTCTTTCATTGGTATATTTTTTTTGTTCATACGACTTCTTTGTTATGATACAAATAACAAGTCATACAGCATTTTCTAACATTCAAAAGAAGGTTTTGACATTTCTCAGTATTTTTTTATATTACCTTTATCTTTTTATGAATACATCAAATAATAGATTTAGTAACTTAAAAAAAATAGCAAATCTTTCAATTCAAATATTTCCTTCAAGATTTATTTTTCTTTTTATCCGACTGTTAACACTTTTGAGTTTTTTAAACTTACTGTTAGATTTATATCATTTTCTGGTATATATTATTTTAACACGTATTGTGTGAATAGGATTTACCACATTTTTGTAATTTTAACACGGACTTAATTAAAATTACTTAATTAATCAGTAGAAAAGTTTGTTTTCCACTGTTCGTGTCGAAAATGCGAACATATTTTATAAAAATGTGATCACCATATATCAGTTTTTGTTATGATTTGATTCTTATAATATTAAATGGCATTCATATTCATTGTTTTTACCATGAGATTTATCAAATACACAGTTGTTTCTTCTCTTATGTTTACTAAAGTTTTATTAATATAATAATGAAAATTAACTACACTTGAATTTACTTATTGAACTTTTCAATTTAATACTGTATAAAAAAGAATTTACCTATTCTCATTATTTTTCCTATTATACTTATGTTAATGAAATTTCTTATTTAGAAATGTAAGTCATAAAAACTTCCATTAACTTTAGAAATACTCTGGAAGAATACGTAAATATAATTTAAAAACAAACAGAACTTTGTTTAATATTTATCATATTTATAATAACAAAACTTTTAATAATTATAAATATGATAAATATAATTTATGTATATATATAAAGAAAACAAACTTTTAGTGCTTTTGCTTTTAAAGTATATTTATCATATTTATAATTATTAAAAGTTTCACATTTCGATTTCATTTTCCTTAATTAAATCTAATATATCCTGGTATTCAGTTTGTGCATGCCTAATGGACTTCAAAGCAACCTGTTTAATGCTATTAAAATCTCAAAATGTTGTTTTCAATATTAATTCAGTAGTAAATAGAAAACAAGCATTTCTCTGAATTCATCACGCATTTATTTACTTAGGAAATAAATTTAAAACCCAAAATCTTGATTAAAAAAGAGCAGTTATAATGTCAAGTATCAAATAAAATTTTCATAATCACCTAAAATGCTGTAAAATAAAATGAATGGAATGATATTAATTTGCCTTATTGCTTAACTTTTTTAAAAATTTTAGTGGTAACTGTGAAATTGATTGTTTGTTAAACCAGAGTAAACCATGTCACATCAGAATCCTAACGCTGACCTCTAGCTTCCTGTCATTTTTATTTTTATAATCTATCCCAACTATTCAACATTTAAAATAACTTCACTTGTTGAATACATTGAACTATTACCATTTTTTCGTGTATGCTTACTATGAATAGTCTTATTTGCTCTTAATTGGTTTCAAATTTAAACATACTTTTATAGATTGTCCAGAATGAAAATAATACGTGAAAAAAATTATACTTAAATCCAAAAATGAATTTATATCTAGCCACATTTAAGACATTTTCAAGTTTTATGTTCCTTAGTAAATCTATTGAGCAACAACATTTTATTTGCATTTAATTTAAACATTGTTGAATAAACTGAATTTTACCCTGCTAAATTTAGCCTTTGTTATTATGTAATCGTAAATAAAGGAATTATCCAAATGAAATGCCATACACAAACATCCTCTTAGACAATTAAAATCTTGTGTTTGAGCAAAATTAAAAATTTCATTGCTGAGAGACATTTTGAAATCATTAATCACTATATATAATCACTTTACTCTTGAATTAATAATTTCATAAAATTCTCTTATAAAGCAATTAGTAATTAAAGTTATATGGAAATATCATGATTTAAAATTAATATCATGATTTATATTTTTAATGTATCGCGACATAGAGTTAAGATGAAAACGAGTGTTTGACACATATTAAGTCAGGATTGTTACCTATTACTTAATAAAGCATAAACTAAGAATTAAGTAGTTTTAATAATGCATTATATCTATAAATAGGCATCCAAAGTTGCCAGTGATCGTTGCATGTATGCACATAGAATGCATTTCAAATGAAAGTATTCTTTAAAGCGCTGTTTTATGATTGTAAACTGGTCTGATAAATGAAATTATCTGGTCTAATAATATAAAAATGAATATAGAGTAATAAAATCTAGATAAATTCAATTTTATATAGACAGCCATAAGACGAGTAAGTAAATTTTGAAACATCTAATATTACAACTATCTTTAGAACATAAAAAAATATTGTAAAACATTTCGTTAAAATTGTCCTGTCAGTAGCATTTAATTCTCCTGTTTAGTAGCTGATAATAGTATCTTCAAAGGATTTGCAGTACTAACTAAAATTAAATTTTACTTAATATTTAAAAATTTCCTTGTATAAGCAACTAGAAAAATCAAATTTAATATGGTAAGTGATAATATTACTTTATAGCAGTTATAAGTTTTATAGCACTACAATACCAACGAATAAGAAATTTTCCGAAATATTTAAATGCTTCTTAATATCATCAGAAAGTAAAAATTCAAATTTAATACCATGAAAGATGAAACTACTTTAGCAAATTTAAGTATTAAGGTACTGATAGAAGTTTCAGTTAATTATTTAAATAATTTGAATTGAGATTGTGCAAAATCTCAAAACGAAGAAATAATTTTCTATAATAAAATTAACGAAAACTGGATGAAATTATTTTTGAATTAGATGTTTTAACTAAATTATTATATTTTTGCAGAAATATAAATATTATTATTTTGAAAATGTTTATATTTTTGGAAAAATAAAATATTTGAAATGGCAAGTGCTAACAATAAATACCTTAAAATTTACAATTATACATTACCTTAACCAAAAAATGTTACAAGTAAAATACACAAAATTCAACATGTTATATTTTTAAATAAAAAAATTCGAAAAGTTTTAAATGAAGCTAAAATCTACAATATACAGCTTTTCAAATTTTTTTGCTCCAGATCTTCCTTTAAAATTGTGAATAAAAATATTTTTCAAAAATATAAAAAAATTTCAAACTTAAACTTTCAGTAATGTACCTCACATTTTATTCTTGCTTGGAATGTATTGTCACATACAGATCCTTATATACTAACTTACAGTTTGTCTAGACCATTTTACAGTCAAAATTGATTTAAATACTCTCTAACTCATGTATTGTGAAATAATTTAATGCAAATTCAAAATGCTCATAATTTATATAGTATATTGAGTAAAATTAAACTGTTAAATATATCCTTTTAATTATATACTAAGCAAGTCTGTACGCTGAACATTTAATTTGTTACTGCCTCTCCAGACATTACCTCAAGGAGGGATTTTGGTAAATATCTATTGGTTATCGAGATCGCATTCCTTCATCTCATATCGAGAACAACACACCCAAACTGGATCTAAAAAGCAACTCACTGGTAGTTTCAGCATCAGATAAAAGCATTTTCCGCCCAGTAAGAACTCTTGAATCGCCCACTAATTAAGTTCACTTTTATCATTCAGGGAGCATAAGTGATTGCGAATTTGAGGGTAACATTAATTTTTTTTTAACATTTTTCCTTGCTATTCGAAAATTTCTTTCAAAGGAAAAATTTTAACTATAAAATTTTCTACAAAAATTTAGTTTTAGAGATTAACCTTAGATTTTAATTCATAGATATTTGGTAAGAATATGGTAGACAAATATTTGTCTAAATTCATCTCAGAGTATTGTTATATTTTCTTCATTGCAATACCTATATGAATCAAGTTACATTTACTCACTTTGAAAATCTGTAAGCGTACAATATCTTAATATTTGAAGGTCTATTATAAAACATCATACATCATTTATGATAGAGCTATGGGAGAATTGTTTTATATTCCATCATATTTCTCTGTTAATGGAAAACTAGTTGTACAACACTCGAAAAAAATAATGCATTAAAATATTTCATATAGCTAAAGTAAAAATATAAAAATAGAGAGTGAAAATTTCTATCATAATTAAATTTGCTTAAAAGAACAATGTTTGTAAACCAAAAGCTGTATTTAGACAAAATTACATTATTTTAATTTATCAATAAATGAGTTATATTTAAAATAATTTATCATAAGTAAAATTGTTTTCTTAGATTATTTAAATTTCTGACTTTGATCACGAAATATGTTTTGGAAATATAAAAATAAATCTATTCATACTTTAGCAATTATCATCAGAATATGGTAATTATTAGCAAAGGAACTATCCAATTTCTTTTATACTCAGGTTAAAGTTATCTGATTACACAAAAAATGGTTGTTATAGGAGTAGAATGAGAGAGATCGACATAAATTTTTACTCCTTTTGATAAGTACATGAAAATGTTCAGTATATATTGAGTCATGAGCGAAATTTTATACGATTGTCGTTGAATAGTCGAAAAAAAAATTTAGAGAAACACATTTTTGTCGATCATTCTACTCCTATAACAATCATTTTACGATATATATAATGAAGTAAACATGTAACGATAGAAATTGTTTTTCTCTCGTTATATATATTTTATGTAACGAGAGAAAATCAGTGCAGTAAATATGTAATTATTTAGGTATTTTTTATTTATTAAGATAATTCAGTTTTATCAGTTATTTTTTATTAATTAAGATTTAGATAAATTAATTTTTTATAACTAAATATTTTGCACAAACATATGAGCTACTTTTTATACCCTGGAAATATTTCATACGAAAATTGTTATAATAACAAGTTTTATAAATATGATTAACAGAATTTATAAATTAATTATTTTTTTAGGATTCGAAGGTACATTTAAATGAATTAAATGCACTGAAAAAATATTATTACTCATCTATAAAATGAATAAAAATTATTTGAAAGAACTCTTAAAATATAAATCTAAAAAGAGAGAAATAGTGTGAAAGGTAAAATAAAAAAACTTACGAATAAAGAATTCTAACTTTATGAATTCAAAAATAACGTACATTAATTCAAATTTTCCTTCCTTGAGTTTAGCGTTCAATTTTATGTTACAGCTTAGGTATGAAAAAATTTTTGATGTTACAATTTATTTGAAGCATATTTTCCTATTCCTATTTTTCACTGATGAAAAAGGCTCCTTATGAAAAAAATGAATCATTCAAAATATTAAACCATTTAAGAAACATAATGGAAAACCAGGCTTAAGTCAAAAATGTATCTGAATAACTGCTTGTCTGATGTTTACCATTAAAGTTTCTACGATGATAGTTTGTCAGTGCTAAATGGCAATAGAATGAATGACAAAAAAGTATATATAGAATTCTTAAAAATATAATTAGACTCAAATTATTTTGAAATTTCATTCATGCGATACAAAAATGAATGTTTGATCAAAATTAAAACAATTAAATATTCAGTTTGTCTCAATTATAGAAATTTTGATAGTTTCAATGCATGATTGTTACATGAAATTGCGATACTATGAATTTATCATAGAGCTCCTTCGCTTAATAGATATAAGTTAAACTTTCTAAAACTGAAAGAAAATAAAAAGCCATTTCAGTAACTCGTCATCACAAACTATCTAGGCAGAGACTGGAACTATCTGGACAGAATTATAACTCTATCTGGAATAATACTAAAAAAAACTATACTGGACAAAATCATAAATTTTGTTTGTTTCCAACTGAGTAATCACACTTACAAAATTCAAGAAAGGTAAAAAACAAAGAAAATTCTTTATAAAATAGCCTATAGTTGTGAAAAGGTCAGAAATTAAATAAAAAGAGGAGGAATAATTCCATATTCTTAAAAGAAATCAAATGGATAAATTAACGAAATATTTTAGAAGATTTCTAAAGTAAACTCAATTGATGAACCCTGTAATTATGTAGAACTTTAAGAGCAAACACTGATGCCAAACTATGAACATAAAAGTATGTTAGGTATAATAAGAAACAAAAAGCCCAAAAAACCAAGACATCGTTAGAGTCACGCGTTTTAAAGAAAACTGTTATTATAGGTAATGAAATTTTTTTTCATGAAATTCATGTGGAAACATTAATTCACTTCAATCGTCTAAGACATTCTTGATGAAATCAAATACAAATATTCTGAACAGATTTTCTTGAAGGTAATCATTTAGATTATGGCTTTTATCAAGGACTCCTTAAGCTATATATTTATGGGAGACATAATTTCATTAGCAGCGATATTCATATATATGAATGTATATGAATGCTATTAATTGCATATATTCACATACATGAATGATGTTTATTGCTCAACCTCATAAAAATGATAAAACTATGTATTGGTGAAAAGAGGACGAATTTTTTCTAAAATCACTTAAGTTCATAGAAAAAAAAATTAAACTAGTAACATGTTTTTGCAAAAAACATGTTGGAAATTGGATTGGTGTTAAAATTTTATAAATAGGACAAATTAGTCTATTAAGAAATATAAATGTTGATGTTATGAAAAGGTACTCTTAGATTCATCAAGTAGAAGAAAATAAAAAAGATTCGAAATGATGATGTGTTTATGTTTTTATAAGTGACAAATACATGATGTTTAAAATTCTTGATTAATTTTTCCTTGAAATTTAAAATATAATAGTTTACAGTTATTTATCATTGTAATAATTTTTATCATTTCATAGTTTTTAATATGATCATTCAAATTGTTGAAAAATTCAACTATCTCACAGTCAAGATAAACATAATTTATTTGAAAAAGTGCGTTTTAGTGTAAGTTTTAGTTCAACAACATGTACAAATATCATTGCTTAAAAAAATCGATTAAACCAACTGTCAAAATGAAGAACATTCCGTCCCAAACATGATTTTAATGAAATTAGTCTTTAATATACTCTAATTATCTCTTCCAATTTTTATATATATTAGACATTTAATGATTTATTTCATCATAAAAAATTAATTAAAGTTAATTTCAATTTATGCAATTATATTTTTAATTATAAGTTAATACATATTAGTTATTTTTATTTTCGATTTTAAAAATAAACATACCTACAAGATTTATATTTTGTATTCTATTCACTAGGTTTTTTTCGAAAGACGTGAAAAATTCGATTGTTCTAAAATTCCTTTTAAAGATAACGTATAATTATTTTTATTCTTAATTGCAACACAATATTTAATAAAATCTATTTGTCTGCTTAAAAATTATTCCATAATTATTGGTGAAGCAAATTACAGCAAAATGCTGTTGCTAGAAGTATGATTTTATCTAATGCCACTGAAAATTTAAAGTTATTGTAAGACATTTTATAACAACCTCATTACCATGTTTTCTGAGAGAACTTTCCAAAGATAGAGAACGATATTCACAGAATAATGTAAACGAAGAAACTTTGAAAATTCTGAAGAATGCACATTAAAAGGTATATTTGTGCAAATCCAAAAAAGTAAGATCAATCTCCAACTGTTCCACCGCGATCAAGCTTGAAACTTCACTCAGAAGAAGTTTCATCAAAATGTTACAGACTGTATAAAATCCTATATCAGTTCTTCCAAAAAAAAGTTTTCCAGGAAAAGCATTTTATTAAAACAGAAATTTAACTGGAAATTTTTTTTGATAATTTGAGTTATTCTTTATGCAGCACTGTATGCTACTTTATGGTATTCCTGTGCTACTCAGACAAATTAAAATAACTTCAATTTCTCTTAAATTTTCTGAAATTTCACATCAATATTTTACAAAAATCTTAAAAGTTATAGATGTTTTCACATAGTTATTGCACTACAAAAAGAGAAATTGGAAAGTAAAAATCACGTAAATTGATCTTGCTAAATACAGTCTCAAATGAATGGACCAAGGAGTTTTAGATTTACAGTTCTTCAAGTTCCGCAGTAATAAAAAAATAATTTCATACAATTATACATTAAAATATGTAAATAACTGTCATTTTTTCTAATTGGTATTTCATAAGAAAAGAAGAGAAATTGTTTTTAAAATAAAGCGAAAAAAAAAGAGACGAGCAAAAATAGTGAGACTTGTAAAAAAGGAACAAATTCAATATTTCTAATCAGCTATTTCCTCATGTGCTTCAAAATTATATAGGTAGAAACTCTTCTGTTTTTAAAACGAAAACTATTTTTAAAATTAAATATAGTATAAAAGCTTTAACTTAAAATAATTTTAATAAAAAGTATGTACACTATTTTCAAGATGAAAATAGTTATTTGAGAACGAAAATAATTTTTAAAATGAAATGTATTATAAAATTTTTAACTTGAAAAAATTTTTAATGGAAAGTGTACGTCGATATTATATAAGAATAAAAAGAATTGAAGAACTCATTACATCTATATTAAAGCATTCCATTCACTCAAATTATATTAGATTCGAAATAAAATGAGAAAGGCATATAATTTTAGACAAACCTCGTTGACTTGAAATACCCTTTAAACCATATGAAAATGTTATCATTTTAAATGCCTTAGATATTTTATGAAAGCCTGATGAAATCCATAAAATGACATTAGTGTCTATATTTTATCATATTTCCTCCTGTAACACAGAAATCAAGATAAACATGAAAATGAAAAATAAATAATTCCTGTTTAATTTCCCTTTAGAATTCAAACTGAAAGAAAATTAGGATTTTTAATGAAATCTGATGAAAAATTTCAGGATATATATATATATATATATATATATATATATATATATATATATATATATATATATATATATATATATATATATATATATATATATATATATATATATATATATATATATATATATATATATATATATATATATATAATATATATATATACATAATATACATATATATATATATATATATTTATATATATATATATATATTTATATACACACTGCTGGACAATCGCTAAGGACGGATCACAAATTGCAATGTAGCATAACATTAGGCGAGACATGAGGCTTAGTAGGATAAAATTTAGTTGCTACAATGTTCAGACATTAGAATAAAGAATATTTATTGTTCTGGACATTTCTAAGTACAAAAGCTGTGAAATATCTGAAAGAAAAAAAATGTTCATTTGATGCTGCATACGGAAAAAGGGAACAATGCATCTAAAAGTCAGCAGGCACCTTGAAGAAAGGTATCAGTACGGGATATGTCCACCGTGGAGTGTGATGCAACATTCCACACGTCGTATCATACTTTGCACAACATTATCCAGCAGCTGTTGAGCCAATTTATCCCATTCCTCTGGGAGTGCACGGATGAGGGTGTTCTTGTTTATCGGAGGATAGTTTCGACCAGCAACTTGCCTCCCCAAAGCGTCCCACACATTTTCAATGGGGCTTAGATCTGGAGAACGTGATGGCCATACGAGGCGTTGAATACCCTCGCTGTCTAGACAATCCTGAGCAGCGAGTGTTCGATGACATGTTGCGTTGTCGTCCATAAAAACAAATTTATCACCGACAGCACCACGGAAAAGACGAACATGAGGAAGTAGAACTACATTAATGTATCGTTGACCCGTTATAGTCCCATTCGCAACCACATGTAGGGGCGTGCGGCCATTGATCATGATGCCAGCCCACACCATGGCATTGCATGTCGGATATCGACCCCTCTCCTGGATGTTTTCTGGATGATAAGTAGTATCACTCTCGAGCCAGATCAGTTGAAGTCTACAATCTGATGACAGACTGAACCTACTCTCATCTGAGAATAGTACGCATGCCCAGTCCTGTTCAGTCCAATTGCGATGCTTACGACACCATTGAAACAGGCAGTACGGTGCTGTCTGGTCAATGGGACACATACAACAGGTATGCGGGCGTATAGTCCTCCTCTCTTCAATCGTCTGGCAACAGTTTTTCGGGAGATCTGCTTTGCTAAGGCTGCAAGAAACTGATTTGCCACCTGCTGAGCTCTGGCGCGCCTGTTCCTTTTTGCTGATAGGACGATATATCTGTATTCTGCAGGCGTCGTACTTTAAACACGACCTCCCTCGGGCCGCCTACTACACATTCCAGTAGTTTTAAATGACTTCCACAGCCGTGAAACAACGCTGTGAGCGATGTTGAACTCCCTGGCAACATCTGTTATTTTTCGCCCTTCTTCGATCTTTCCAATAACTCGGCCACGCATAAAATTATCTAAGTGATGTCGGGAAGGCATGCCAAAAATTTCAAGTTCGTCTTTAAAACTTTTCCTGTAAAATTTTAACTTGAAACAACAACTGTCCACACGCATCAAGACCTTTAAAGCTCTTATGAACGCTATCACGTGATGAACAGGCGTGGAAAAAAATTGCATACCCATACTTCTTCTTACTATATTCCGCACTTATGATAATTTTCCACATTTTGCTTCCTTTCATTTTGTGGTTGCTATGGATGATAGTGTTATCCGTCCTTAGCAATTTTCCAGCAGTGTATATGTATGTATATATATGTGAGATATGGAGTACCTGATGACGCACTTCAACATCATGACATCATCAAGTGCTGGGTGCTACAACAGCGATCCTGGTGTCAAGTATTAGAAAAGGAACGATAGTTGATAACAGACGACGGTCCAAATAAGACGGTTCCGAAATATAAGATGTTACATTCATATCTTTATTTTGTAATTATAATTGTAAATAACTGTAAATAGTGTTTAATATACTATTGTTAAAATGCAAATTCGTTGTATTATTACTGTATTAAACTAAACCACACACACACACACACACAAACACACACACACACACAAACACACACACACACACACAAACACACACACACACACACACACACACACACACACACACACACACACACACACACACACACACACACACACACACACACACACACACACACACACACACACACACACATATATATATATATATATATATATATATATATATATATATATATATATATATATATATATTTTAAAGTCCACACATCAAGTATACCCAAAGGAAAATATTCAAGTCTTTTTAAATTCTTGCCATAACAGTTCATAAAATCAATAACAGCTCATGATTGCTAGTTTTATATGAAATACACGCCTATGCTTTATATATGCTCATGTAATAATTTTTTTTACCATTTTTTTAATTATCTCTATGACAATGATGTCAAGATTATTATAATTAGGGATATGTTTGAGGATGTATTATTGTATACTCCATGGAAGCTATAAAAATATCCACTGAAAAAATTAAAAATCTAAAAATTAAAATTATTGTTAGTTTAGAAAAACTTTGAACTAAAATAAATAAATTATTGTTGTTGTTACTCATTATTATTAATGCTTCTTATATCTTTAGGTAATTTTACATCATTCTTTCAAAGACAGTATACAAAAATTTAGAAATATAAGAGATAATTTCTTCGCTTATTTATTTTTTTATTACCAAATATGATTTAATAGTATATAGTACGATTAGTTTTATGGCAAAACAAATGATAATCTAGTAAGAGCTTATCAGGAAGAATCTAGGGTTTTTCGACGATAAATAACAATAAAACAACGCAAAAACAAAATAAAAGTTTTTTACAATAATATAAGAGGATAATTTTGTTCCACGTTTTAATGGAATCGTTCCAACAACTGGAAAATTCTTTTATGATAATCATCAGATTTATACAAGTGAAGAAGTTATCAAAGTGATGATTAATTGTTTCCAAAGAAGTGAACTCCTGGCTGCTCAGATAAATTTGAAATGACTTGAAGATGAGAAAATATGAGGAGACCTGATATAATGAACATAGGGTGATAACATCGTTATCAGTCATGTTCAATAATTTGTTGTCTGACACTCATAACAATCTGAGGCTGAGCTGTCATGATGGTAAATAATATCCCGCGAAGATGGATCTCAGTTCTGGCACTTTCCTTACTTTTACTATCAAATGACATTTGGGACTAGTCATGAATTTATAGTCTGATTTGATGGCAAAGGGTTGATACTGAAAAAAATTTTTTTAGCTCCATCATAAGCAAATGTTTTAGGATACAATACTGAATTCGATGTTACTTGGGAGAATTCTTTTAATTTTACATGATGATTTTTATTTGTAATAATATTGTGTAGTATCTATTTCTCATAGCCAATACTGAATGAATTAAAAGATAGTGCTATTTCACTAGATTTCAATAAAGAAAAGTAAGCCGAAATATGAGTCAGAGCATACTGTGGACTGTTAAAGTATAAGTATCAGAAATATCATTTCTGCTTTCAAACGCAATTTCTTCAATGATTATGAACAGTATTTCTTGGAATTTTCAGTCTATGAGGGATCATAGATTTTAAAATGTATTCTTTCAGAGGTTTCTATTTTTATCTTCGAGGCTGAAATTTTCGAGCTTACTTCTTAAAGCATTTTAAAAAATTGTCATCGGAAACAGTATTTAGAACATACACTACAAAATTTTACGTGTTATCTGACATGTGTTTTCTTCTTTTTTTTGTCATAAAAAACACAAGACGAAAAACATCTTTTTGTTTAGTTCTTCATTCTCAGCACTGCTCTGAAGGAAAAACTACACTTTTGCCTTAGCAACCATTGTGAGCATACACTTGAAAATTTACATTCAAAATTTTTCTATATAGAAAAATAATGCGTAAAAAATGTTACTTTACATAAAAATAACCTAAAAAGAGATTTAGAAAAATTGAAACATCTATATATATTTACATATATCACTCCGTTTAAGTGTCTAAGAGTTAAATTTTAATAATGAGGCATTTATGCACAACTTATGGAAGTATATTAAAGTTTGAAAAGATATAGAGGAACTGCGTGACATAGACGAAAATATCGCTAGGAATATCAAGATTTATAGTCATACGCAAATAAAGTGGTTTTGTACAATGAAAAGATGCAAGTAATAATCTGAGACACATTTTATTTAGGTATTACTTTAGTTCAGGATACATTAAAAAAAATCTTTTATAGTTTAAATGGTGTTGGATCGAATTTCAAAAGTCTTATATGAAACGTATGCATTAATTTTTATTCTCAAACTTATAATTAAACTTTTTTCATTTAATTTAAAAATTTACATTTACAATATTTTTTTAATATAGTACAAATACTAACTTTTTTTTAACCTAATAAATATTAATTCAATATGTAGGAATGTAAGTATTTTTCAGCATTTTCCTAACCAATAAATCGTTGTTGAATTATGTTTCAATCTGATGCTTTTTTCATTACTAGTATGTATCATCATGGCACAGGTGGAGATTATCTGACTGAAACATTTATTATGACTCTGTGAACTTGTAAATTAACTTAGTCAGATGCTTATGTTAATACGGATTTTGGTGTGATCTAAAATTTTTTCAAGCTATTTTTTTTCTCAATTGCGGGATTTACACTGAAGTGTTCTTCCTCTTAGAGAAATTATGTTATTTTGGTATATAATAACCTCTGCATTTTCCTTAATTAAATATATTTTATGTTTTCATTCAACACAGCAATAAGACTATTTTTACAATTAATATATTATTTTAAATTATGAATAAATCAATTCAAATAATTTTTCAATTAATATAATTTGTACAATATAACAAACAAGACGCAATCTTTAAGAGTTTAATTGATTATTAACGAATAGAAAGACTTATTAATTATTTTCATATATTGCTTGAATAAAATTTCAAACATAATTTGCTTTTAAACAATTATATTTTGTGTTTTTAAAAGCTCCTTAATATTTTAATTTTATAGTAAGAAAATTTTTAAATAAGAATTTATAATGAACCATTGCATATATATTCGATGTAACTAGAAACACGCATCCATCATTTTTTAATAATAACAGAACTTAATACAAAAGAAACAATATTCATAATATTTTCATTTACAACCATATTATTTAGAAATAAATTTTCGTGCAATGAGAATAGAAATAATTGAGCAGCAAATAAACAAAGTATTAAAAGTCGTACTTTCTAGAAGTCCCGTAAGTTTATTTTTTGCATAATAAACAGTTTTCATATTTTGATATATTGTCAGAAAAAGCTAAATTGCTGAAAACTTACAAAAATTCATTGGCCTCACACAACTAAAATAATCAATACGTGACACATTATTAAAACTCTTGCTAAGCAGTTTGCATTATTATTAGTAGACTCATAAAAATGAATGAAGTGCATTGAACTTATTTCTTTTTAAGTCGTTATGTCTTTTTAATCAATTAATACATAAATTAATTTGAATTTTTTTCCTTTCTAATAATGGAATGTATAATCAGATGCGAATACATTTTATTATTTCTAGAATAGTCATTCAGTGAACACTATTATTCAGTGAACACTAACTTTATTGTTTCTTTTTCGTGACTATTACCATTTTAATGAGGTTTAAATGCTCACGAATGTTTAATTAATCACAACTATAATATGAAATATTTATTCTGATCAAAAAATAAAAAATATGTTCAAGTAAATTATTTAAGGATTTTATGAAGTGCAGCTTCTTTTCTTAATTGCCTAATTTTATATTCAGGGAAAAAAGGGATAACTTTATCATGAAATATCCTTCGAGTTCATTTATTATTTCGATGCAACCACAAAAAGCGCGACGTAAAGAAAGTACAAACTTCTGAATTATAATCAATGATAAGAATCATCAGGTATTTTGTTTTTCTCTCTTTTCATCAAAAATACCTCTTTATTTGAAGACATTCAGAGTCTTGTTAGTCCTATTCCTAGAATGATGTACTACATGTTTTATTAACAGATTCTGCTGATCCTAAATAACTTGCTTCAAATTTATAATTCATGATGCGATTTCTCTTTATATATGCAGATTTGTTAATTTATGAGAATTGTGAAAAGATCATTTCCAAATGAATCAAACTCATTTATTCACGTGACGATTTTTCTTCACTGAAATGCTCTCTTCCAAGGCAGTTGTATACCAAGTGCTATTGCTTGATTCCATAATTTCATTCTATAGCAGTAAATATAATAGTGCTAATCAGATTTAGTTATGGTAAAAATTTATTTTAAAGACAATTTTTTTCGCCAATAAGAGGTAATGGATTTGATTCACTTTTGCTCTAAATCCTCCATCTGTTTCGTAAAACTTAGTAGCCTTGAAAGTCTCCTTGATGAACGTATATAATAATTGCGATCTCGTTTGGTATGGAACTTATAATCTTTTACATGATTCTGTTATCTATGTAAAAGATTTAGAAGTACCGAATTCTAAAAAGTGGAGTCTGAGTTTTTTATTTGGTTACCTTTTGTTGCAGTTTCCGTCTTTTTAGTATTTTTAGCCATAACTGTGTCTTAGAATAAGTTATTCAGAGGTTAAAGTTATTCAAAAGTGAGTTACCTTACAAAGCTATTTAGTCTTAATCAATCGATTTATATGTTAAGCACTTCACTTGAACTCAGCTATTTCAAGTCAAGGGAAAGATATGAAAGTAAGCATGAACTGATCTTTTATTATAGAACGTCGTCCTTAAAGTTCTTTTTTTTAAATTAAAATTCATAATATAAAAATTTAAATTTTACTGTACTCATCAGCTTCTCTGCATTTTTTCTCACTACGTATTTTTAAACTCATAAATATTTTGTTTATTTTAATTTGATAAACTATCATATCTAACTTAAACTTGTGACTTAGACAAATTATAAATTAATTAATATCATATTTGACGTCAAAATAAATGGAAAATTTTTACATTCTCTTTTGAATTCTATAATGCATTTACACGAACTCACATATTTCTGTCATTGCTTTTTATGCAGAAACACTTTTGAAATTGCTTTTTTTTTATAATATTACCATCATTTATTCAAAGAATGAAAATAGGAAATATAATAGTTAAATTATACAAATAATTCTTTCATTTCCACCAAATAAGGTAAGAACGTAGAAGATAAGTTTATTCGTGATAAAAAGAAGTAAATACTAAGGTGAAAATAATATTGATTTTTCATAAAAAGACATCATATCAGAGGCAAAACAAAAAAAACAAAAAATTAAAACCAAAAAAAAAAAATTCTCAGCCAAATTTAAAGAAGTGCCTTACCAACTGAGGAACAGACTGTGAATATTTAACAAGCATCAACTCTTGTTAAATATTCTATTTAACTGTAGTCTTAGATTAGAGCAAAAATATCAAAACATGCACTGAAATTACAAGACTTAGACAACTTACAAGACTTACCCTGACTTACACGATTTAAAGGTTGAGATAAAACCATTCCCACACACAGATCGCACAGAATAATCATTAGTGGAGATACAGTACCAGTAATACACGTGCTATGAGTTGGTGAAGTTTATCTCTATTCTTTTTCTTTGCTACTGAATACATTATTTATTTAATTTTTTTTGGACAAAAAGTTATAATACCTAGAGCTTCAACACCTTTTTTTAGATTTATAAATCTTATTTTTTTGCAGTCTCTATGTGACGGCTTATCAATTGATAAATTCTGGCCAGAGTGATTTATGTGACTTTACTCACATCTTTCTTCTTTCTAAAACAACATACAAGATGCTGACCGAAAGTGAATTGCTTAGTTATTTATTTTTCCGGAAATTCGCGTTGAATTTCACTTCATGTTGCTTTCTTCCTTAATTTCTCTGTAAATAGTATGCTGTGCGCAAACTATAACGAAAGAGTTAATGGTAAAATGTATAAGGAAGCAACGAATTGATATAAAGGTATGTCCAAAAATGTGAGTGATCTAGGTGGGAAGTGATTTTATTTGCAGTCCTAAATTAAGTTTTTAAAATTAGTTTGCTTTATTTCAATTGACAAAACTGGACCGAAACATCGTTAAAATTAAAAGTATCAGAATTGCTGAAATTTTCAAAATAACCATCATTTCATTTGTTTTGATAGATGAAAATATCCCTCAACATACTCTCTATTTGCTAAACTAATTGCCTTTTCACAATTTAATAAAATTCACCAGATGCTTTGATTTTTAGTAAACTATAGAAAAGTGTTACAATAATATTTATATTCAATAATAGTATAGTTTCAAAAAGTACATATAATAGGTTGATCATTATTAAATTTATTGATCTAGTGCCATAATACTTTTTATTCCTCAGTTTCTCAGATTGTAATTTCACTGAAAAGACACAGATTTTAATCAGTATTTTCAACATCCAAGTTATTAGTTACCTGGGAAAATTTAAAATAGAACAATAAGAAACATCTTTAAGAAGTTTACAAAGATTGTTAAAAGTGAGTAGAACTAGGCAGAAAGTACTTCAAATAGATACGATATGTTTAAAATATTTATTACTGTTATATTCTATGATCAATTACTCTAACTCTACTTATCAGTCTTATATTCCAAATTTAAAAGTGTTGGCTACAGAGTGAGTACTATTTCGCTTCTAATAATGGGTTGCACGACATGTTCATGCTATTTCCAATATATCATTGAAACATGTTACATTATATGTAAATTATTAAGAACATAATTAATGCGTAAGCAGATCAGGTTTTCATTATGTTACATCATGTGTAAATTAATGAAAATATGAGTTGTTTATGTAGGGCAAGCCAACCACAAGTGAAAAAAACATGAACAGGTTGAAAGTTCAGATTTGAGAGGGCACGAAAAACAATAAGTATATGGAAAAACCGGTGAATGAGCCGCCCAACTTGCCTAGTGGTAAGCGTGCCTGACTGAGGATAAGGAGGTCTTGGGTTCGAATCCCGGTTCGGGCATGGATGTACTTTCTCTCTATATCTATCCTCTCTTTGTCCTTTCCTTGTATGAATGAGATGTGAATGGTTGCTTACCCTATAAACGGGTACCTATGGCATGTGTGTAGAGCAAAGTCGTACTTTCACTTTCTGTAATTTCAATTTCACACCTGATTAAAACGAAAGACGCTCCCAATCGACTTAAATTCGCATAGCCAAGGCATAGCGAGCTTGACTTGTCCAAGTGTCATTAGTAACAACAACAACAACCGATGAATGAAAGATTACTTTACTGAGAAATATGATATTTATTTTTCTTATTTATTTGTATGAGGAGTTAAATACTTTAAAAACGCTCTGACATATATAGCAATATAATTTTGTTACAATCCTACGCATTTTTTCTGAGATAAAATTACATGTAATAGTTTTATAGCCGTTTGGGGAGAGAGACGAAAACAAAAATAGCATTTATTGGTTTCTATTAAGAAATTTTATGTTTTGCTACTATTAAATGGCAAAAATACTTTACAAAAATAAGGTGCGTTGTAAATTAATTATTTGGAATTCTTGTATCTTGTGTGTATGTGATTTAAATTTAAAAAAAACAATACTAAATTTAAAAGCGGCCAGTTTTTGAATTTTGAAAATTTGAAATAAACAACATAATTCCCCAATTTTTAAAGAGAATAATAATTTCAAACAATATATTCGAATTTTAAACTGTTGCACATTCAATTTTTTTTTATCTAATATTATTGCTGAAAATGCCAAAACCATTTAAAAAACCATTCTTAAAATTATTTTCAGAAGTCATTTATGAGGTAAATGCTCAAAGTCACAGAGTCATGAGTAATGACTTTGAAGTAGCTTCAGGGGCAAAGTTAGATTAGAAGCAGAGAGTTGTTCTACAGAAGAATCTGAACATCTTAATGGATTTAAAAAAGAAACGAAAAGTGGGATGATGATAACCAAGGAAAACAACTGGTGTAAGAAAGTTTGAGCTATTTATCTTCTGATTACTTCGTGCATTAAACTTTAAAACCAATTACCGAATGATAAACGATGCTTTCTTTGAAACACAAGAAGATTTCCTAAATTAACGTCATTGTTAAATTGCGTTTGTCTTTCTAGCTATATAAAGACGCAAAAGCATACATTTATAAGTCATATATCAATAAAAATAACTATATTTCATAACATAAATAACAAATGGAAAGTATATTTAGAAACTGGCATAATTTATTGAGTTTAATTTTAATATATTCTTCTTTAAGCACGTAAAAACCATGCAATACAGAAGTATTCTTAAATTATCTATTCAATGAATTCATTTGCACTGTAAGAAGAAAATTTACATGTAAGAGGGGAATATATTTAGTATATAGCAGGTGAATATATGCATTTGCTTAACTTCATAAGAAAGAGAATAGACATTATCACTTTCTTAAATTTTGCCTCATTTGTCAAGACTTCTAACTCTTTATTTAAACTTACTTACTTTTAATCAAATTTATATATATATATATATATATATATATATATATATATATATATATATATATATATATATATATATATATATATATATATATATATATATATTTGTTTAAATTAAATTAAATTATATATAATTACATTTAATATTAAAAATCATTTATTTTAGTAAGGAAATTAATTAAAAGACAGAATACATTTGAAAAAATCAGAAAATTTATTAATTTAGCAATCATTAAATTTGAAATATCATTTAAGAATGAATCAAAGCTTCTTATAAATTTTGGACTTCAGGCAGAAAATAAATAAAATTATTTGATATATTTAGTGACTGGGTTTTTGAAGGAAACAGAAACGTGTGTATGTGTATGTATGTAAATTTAACGAACACAAAAAATTTTAAAACTTTAGACGAGAGATTTAAGATTTTGTGTTGGTTTAAAATGGTCTGTATTTCTTTTTGAAATTTTCTTTATATTTAAATGTAAATTAAAATATAAAGAAAACATTTCAAAAAGAAATACGGACCATTTTAACGAACACAAAATGACACATTAAAAAGAGAGTAAGAAAATGTTATTAATCGATTGTATTTTCATAATCATTTGTCATCGACAGATAATTTCGAATTAAAAAATAATTGCAATGATGTTATTCTTTTCAATAATTTTAAATCTAAAAGCAAACTTTTAAATGATCTAAATAATCAAAATCTAAGTTTTTATTTGTTACTTATCTATATATGATATTTAAAAAAAATTTCTATGCAGGAAAACGAAATTTTAGAACATTCTTAATCATTTTTAATCTTTAAAGCTTAAGAAATTTCAAAAACAATATAGTACATTACACGCGAAGAAATCATTTAGCAATATGTTTTTTTGATTAAGAAATTATAAAAATGCGTTAATGAAATTTCAGTAAAACACGTTAATACTATAATTTATACAACGAAAGCATATGGTTTTCCTTAACATGAATTTGATCTTCTTATGGAAATAAATCGAACGTTTTCATTTTATAAGGTCAATTACACAAAAATAGATTCATCTAAAGTTTCCTTAAAATTAAACCTAATTTAATTCTAACCTTAAAATTAATGCTTAATTCTTATGATGTTTGCATGACATTTTGGGCTGCTGAAAAGCCTAAGTATATTGTAAGGCAATTTATCGTCCACTGCGTATCTGACTTCTATATGGACTGTTTCATAGACAGTGAGCCGTATTCACGTCACGATCGCGCAAGGGAGTAAAGCCGGAAAACTTCCAAGCATCCACCTCGATAGATGCGCGTGCAAAAGGGAAAAGTGCAACATCCATCTCTCCTTAATCAGCAGTAGTACTAGGATTTAACCTGTGACCTCTTGCTCTGAAGTACACAATACAACAGCTTAACTATAGAGACCCCTCTCAAAACATTTAAAAAAACATTGACTGCTGCAACATGTTGAATACTTTTTCTTAATTTTTATAGTTATTAATATAACTTTGACACCTTATGGACCGCATAATGGTCTTGGGCTTTTGTAAGGTATTATAATATTTATCGCGTAAATTGCCTTATGGGAAGACTTCATTGAGAATAAGCCATATTCTTGTGTGGTAAAATAGAAAAATTGGAAAACACCAAAGCACTTATTCATACCGAAAGTAAAAACGCAAAATCCATCTTCTATTGCTCAACAGCAGTTGGAATCATATCTTGGATTTTTTGCTTTGATATATTATTTATTACATTACATATATTCAGACTTGTATGCTTGATTCTTGAGATCCGCTTGTAAGTCTTGATCGATAATAGGACAAATAGCACAATGACAGATGTACAACCACAGAAGATAACGAAGAAAACAACCAGGGCCACGGTGGGAATCGAACCCACACTCCTACGCTCTCAAGCGATTAGCGAAGTGATGCTTTGACCACTCAACCACGGAACGCCCTTTTGCTTTGAAGAGCGCTGTTCTGTCAATAAGCCACGGAGAATCCAATACAAATGCAGTTAAAATTTATTTTATAAGTAATGCAGAAACTGTGTTATAAATTAATTTACACATTTATTGCTTGTTACTAAGGATTTACCACAACTATCCATACATATATAAACCTTTATAAAAGCTTAAATAATTTCCTCCATTGTCGAGATCAAATTGGCAGCTGAATCAACAGTTGCTTTTGATTTCGATTTGCTTTTGACATTCGACTCCTACCTCTCGCGTGGATGCTTATAGTGAATTGGGTGGGATCCAATTTAAAATTAAATCCCGGACAAACTGTTTCAGGAGTGCAAAGTACGGCTCTGTTTTGTGAAAACTATATTCAACTTCTTGTATATTATGTGAAAAAAATTAAGTTTGCTGAGATAAATTAAATGTCAAGAAAAAAAATTAAGTTGCAATATGTTTGTGTATTAAATTATAATAATTAATATAACTTATTAACATATTTTAATTTAATTATTGGCCGCCCGCCCTGTCTAGTGGTCAGAGTGCCTGACTACGGATAGGGAGGTCCTGGGTTCGAATCCCAGTTCGGGCATGGATATACTTTCTCTCTCTATCTATCCTGTCGTTGTCCTTTCCTTGTATAAATGTAGAGTGAATGGTTGCCTACTCTATAAACGGGTACCTATGGCATGTGTGTACTGAGGAAGTCGGACTCCACACCAAATATGGTTCAGTTGAAAAAGTGGAGCAGCACACCCCATATTGCCAGCCTAGCTGGCACACGACAACAACAATTTAATTATTGGAGTGGCTAAGTAATTAGGAAGTTTTATAAAATACAGAAAAATATGAATTTTTATACGATATGGCTTCCTATTGCCAAAATTAATTTATTTTATAATTTATTAAATCAATTTTGGTAGATTTAGTTAATCAGAGCAATATAACTTTGTTTATTTTGCCAATTGTCAAATTGATCCATAAATTTATTATTAAAAGCAGCATCGCGCGCGAGATTTTTTGTAATATATCGTTTTTTAAATAAAAAGAGTAATGTATCGAGGAAAAGATGGACCAACTGAAGTTTTAATCACTAAGATAAAAAAATGAAGAATCAATATTATTTTTTTTATTCTAAATGAACAAAACTTATCATATATTCTTGTATTAAACAGGCATGTAATCTATTTTAAATGTATCAGATACTACATAAAAATATAATCAAGTATTAAATTTTAATTATATATGATATTTTTGTTCTTATTTATTTATTAATTACTCTAGCGTTCGGCAAATTATTGCAAACAAAATGTTTTTTTAAAGACATTTTTAAAAGCAATACCAATTTAGTTTATGATAATTTTAAATAATTTTGCGATATTTTAGGGTTTATTCCTTAATTTTTCAACAAAAAATGTTGAGCCATCATTACTCGGTAAATTTTACTCAATGAAGAAGCAACTGAGGGGACAGTATATAAATATTTTGTATTTTTATAAAAAGGAATGTTTTTATAGAAATATTTTTCCTATAAAACCGCGAAAGAATGTAAAATTTTTTTACGTGAAGTATACATTAAAGATAAAATATTATGAAAATCAAATTCGCTTACAAATTTGTTGAAACTTTATATTACAATAAATAATTCCTTTAATAAAAAAAAGGTAGTCAAAAACTGTCAGATAATGTTTGTGATATTCTTATTAAAATAGTGTAGTACAAAATCTGTAAAACCACAAAAAAAGGCTTACAAATATGAATACACAAAGTAACATTATTTTTGAAGATTTTAGAGCTATTCGTCACTTAAAATTCACAGAATAAGCAATTTCATCATACAAATTCTCTAGTTTCTTTTGATGAAAACTTAAAAAAATGGCATTTAGCTTACATTTGAATTTTAATTAACTTAAGTAATCTTTTTATCTCTTTCAGAAATTTTCCAAAGAATTGTGATAAAACCAGAAAAAAAAGCATTTTTTCATGGATAAATATCATCAATTTTCCTTTATCATGTGTATCGGTGTGATCTATAATTCTTGTTTCTATCCTTAATCTTATATAACTTACTAACACCAAGGGCAAGTTTCCTGCTTTAATAAAACCATATCCAATCTAACTGCGTCATGAGCATTGTTTGCAAATCTATGTTCCAGTTTTATGAGCAAGGAAAATTTATTCGCGTTTATTTTTATTTCTGACGGTTTACAGCTACGCCATGTTTTGCAACGACTACAAGTTTAGCATTAAGTGATTTCATCTTAAAACTTCTATGTAAATTTCTTTCAGTAAAGATGGCCGTGACATTTTCATCTGTTTGGGTTGACCTAATTTCTCTACTTTAAAAAAAACTTTTGTTTATTATTCTTTGATCAAAGAGGATATAATGCATCGTGAAGTGCTTTGATCAGCTTTTTGACATGATGTTGTTTTATCAACGCTTATGTTTATTTATCAGTGCGTGAAAGTGCACTAATGTCACTTTTCACTTTGAATATAAAGTCATGCGTAGGCGCTTTTTTAGTGATAATAGCTTTTTCAGTTGATAGATATCAATTATTCAAACAATACTTGAATTTAGAATATTTACTGGAATATGTTCGATTATTTTCCACATAAAAAATACTAAATAAAATATTTATTTAGTGTTTTTTGTTTAAATATCAAAGAACATGAAAATAGACAAAAAGAAACGTGAGTAATTTTGGCATAAATACGTTTTTACAGCATCAATTTGTAGCTTTTATATTAATTGTTCTTGCATGAGAAATTATATAACTTATTTTGAATGAAATTAAATCTAAAAGTAATATTTTAATGCTTAACCTATAATACATAGATAAGTAATTTTTGAAGATAATTTACAATATGTAAGAATGTTTTTTAAAGATTGCCCGTTCAATAACACATCTATTTAAATTGATATATGAAAAAATGGTGTATTATTATGTAACTTGAAAAAGTTGCATTAGATTTTAATAAAAAAGTTTTTTTATTCATTTTTTATTTGTTTTCAATTTCTTAATTTTAATATTTTTGGGTTAGTTCTATGAAGATTTTTAACACAAGTAAGTGTAATGTTATAAGGCCAGGCTCTCTAAAATAAACTAAAATTTAGTTTGTGATTACTAGAATATTTCAATAATATCCTTCAAGATTTTTGTTTAAAAAATTTTGCTCGTAATGCATAAATTCTAATATGTTTAAAGAAAGTTGAAGCTTGTTTAAAGACTGTTTTATAATTTGAGATTTTGCATTATAATAGATGTGTTCCTAGATTAAAAATTATGCATTCCTAAAGGTTCTTTTTTAATCTGAGTTTGCTAGTCCAATATAAACATACACTAAACTTGTGTGTGACCCTCTTTTTGAAATAAATACATAAATATTTTCTTTTTCACCTAAGTATCAACAGAGGAAACATTTTATTACGAAAATGCTGGCATAACGAAAAGTTAAAACTCAAATGAAACTTCCATTTACTAAGTATAGTTTTGAAATTCCATGACAATGAAATTTTGATACAACGAACGGATTTCAATGAATTTTGAAAATCTTTTTGTGAAAAATTTTCGATTTGTGAATGAGAGAAAGAGTGAATAAATGAATGGTGTATATCTATTTTCTTTATGACTAATTACACTTTTACACACACTTTTATTTTATTGAAAATACTCAATGATTGTGCATGAGATAAAAATTTGAACACATAATATAAGATCAAGATGTTGCGAATTAAACAACAGGCAGTGACAAATAGTGTATAATAGAGATTCCACATATATTAATAACTGACGTCTGATATCTTCCTATGAATGGTGCCCAGATTGACGGAAAAAGTTTTTTAGCACAGATGTTAAGAGATCACTCATTTGCGCTAAGTTCACATTTATAAAGCAACTTTTCTTGAGTATTCTGTTCTATTTACAGGACAGGTATTTGGTCAATAAACTAATCTGTATCTACAATGCTTCAAATTTAGGCAGGGAAAAAACGGAAGGCTGGTCAAGACCATTATGTTTCTAAATAATAACTTGCAAGTTTAATGCAACTACTGCTGAACAATTGAAGTAATTTTGGACATCTGCTTTATACAAGCTAACTTTCTTAAGCTATCAGCCTGTATAAAGACTTTGGTTATTTGTCTGACCTAATAAACTAAATTAAGTGAAAAACTTAAATACTCTTTTAAGTCCTTTAAGTAAGAAGATTTATTGAATGAAAATCATCATAATAACCAAGTGTTGTTGAATAATTATATTACAGCTCCAAAAACACAAGTAAATAAGCATTACTGCCATAATTTTATGACGCATTTCAATGTTTCTATCAAACCTCCTATTAACGGATTAACTATATATGTTACGTTCAACAGTTAGCCACTTAATGGTTATATCATAAAAGTTCTATGAATTATAACTATTTTAACTGGGAAGAGTTTCAAAGATAGATAAGTTTTTAATCGTATTTATTCTACATATCAATATATTACTAAAATCAATATAAGGGATACATAAAATTTTAAATGAAATACTAGAAATATATAAGTCTTATTGTAGCTGAAATTAGCTTAATAAAACATATTATTATTAAGCCAAAATATTGTCATAGCTCTCAACTTTTGAATTAGATCGAAAAAGAAAGATCAAATATACGAAAAAAGTGTTCTGAACAAATAATCATAACTGTAAAATAATGCATATTAATGTACTCTTTGTCGGATTGCTCTATATATTGCTCTTATTTGAAAAATTGAATTACTTGTGAAGAAATTGAATTTCATAATAAAATAAAAACCAGAAAGGGATATCATTTCCCGAACGAGCATTTTATATTTATAGCATGTTATAAAACATTTTCAAGAAAATATAAGGACACGAAGAAATAATTTATTCACTATCAAACTTATAAGTCTATATTTTATAAATTTAACATTATAAACTATGCAAATCAATTAAGCGTTTAAATTTTAGAAATTATTAAAATGCATAAATATGAATTATGAAGTATAAAATGTGAAAAAGTACACAATTCGTAATGCCGGTATCAGAAAAAAGGCAAAGTTTTAGAGAGAGAATTAATTTTTACGCTGATGCATCCTTTAAAAATATATTAAAATTTCAAAAAACTGGGGAAAGAGTCTGGGAAACACAATCACAGAGCTGTTAGATTAGAGTAGCATAAGATTTTCCGAACTTTAAGTAAATAACAGCTCTCGAAAAACTCAGAACAAATGTTTAATTACATAACAAAAACGTGGGGGAAGCGTAAATAGAATGACTTTAGAAAGCTCTAGAGAAGGAAAAACCTAACTGAAAAAGTTATATTTAGAAATAGGAAAAAACTACAGCAATTGGAAGATAGCGATTTTTTGAGTTCAAATAAAAGTTGAAGGAATAATGCGTTTTTGGTTGACTCTTTCTATGAAAAGTCAATAAGCAATATATTTTAGTGCATATTTATGTACAATATTTATGAAATGTTAGGTAAAAATGTTATCATAAAATAATCAACTTTAAAATAAAAAAGTTTAAATATTATTATTCAGAATAATTTTTTCACAACACTCTTCTGCCAATGATTATAAATACCTTGATACATCAGTAGAAAAGGACATTATGTGAATTGATTGAAAAATCTTCTGACAAGTTGGTGTCAGTTTTCACGCACAGTTGAATTTGTCCTCGTGTGCAAGAACTGACTGCGGAGTGACAAACGAACATAATTCAAATTCAAACTACACTACTGGCCATTAAAATTGCTACACCAAGAAGGAATGCAAATAACAGAACGATATTTATTGGGCACATACATTACAGTGGAAAGAACAAGTGATTAGATTTACAAGAAATTAGGATGTATAGATCTTGAGAAATCAGTACCCAGAGCAGCCACCTCTGGCTGCAATAACAGCATTTATCCGCCTAAGGATGGAGTCAAACAATAATTGTATGGCATGTACGGGGATCTCAGTCCATGCAGCTTCAACACTATGCCACAGTTCATCGACAGTAGTGATGGTGAGTGATGGCGTGCCAATCGCTCGGCAACCATTGACCACACGTTCTCAATTGGTGACAGATCAGGAGAACGTGCTGGCCAGAGTAACAGTCGAACCTGTTCTGTATTCAGAACAGTACGGGCAACACGCGGTCATGCATTATCCTGTTGAAACAAAGCATTAGGGAGGCCTCGAAGATAGGGCAGAGCCACGGGCCTTAACACATCGGAAATGTAACGGTTGCTGTTCAAAGTGCCGGTAATGCGAACAAGAGGTGATCGAGACATGTATCCAATGGCACCCCATACCATCACTCCAGCAGATGGGCCAGTATGGCGATGTCCAATGCAAGCTGGCAATGCGCGTTCTCCACGATGCCTCCAAACACGGAAGCGGCCATCATGGTCCTGTATAGAGAACCGAGATTTATCTGTGAAGATGACGTGATGCCATTCCCGCGTCCAGGTTCGTCGCTGATCACACCATTGAATGCGCTCCTGTCTGTGACGCAGCGTCAATGGTAGCCGAAGCCATGGTCGCCGTGCAGACAATCCATGCTGCTGCAAACGTCGTCGAACTGTTCGAGCAGAAACTTGTTGCCTTGCAAATGACTCCATTTCTCGACTCAGGGTTCGAAACGTGGCTGTACGATCTCTTGCGACCATGCGGATAAGATGTCTGACTTATCTGCTGTTAGTGATGGGGGGTCGCTGAGATCCTGCATGACGTTCCGTATGATTGTCCGGAACCCATCGATTCCATATTCTGCTAACAGTCATGGGGTCTCGACCGACGTGAGCAGCAATATTGCGGTACGATAAACCGCAATCCCGGTAGGCTGTAGTCCTTCCTCGATCAAAGTCAGACACGTGCTGATAGGCATTTCTTCTTCTTACACTAGGCATTACAACAATTTTCTTTGCCGAAAACAACGTTGAAACGGAAATTGAGCATGAGAAAACTGCTGTCAAATCTCTGGTATTATACACATTGTAGATGTCGCTACTGTTGCCTGCTTTGTATGAATGCGCTGAAAATCTAATCATTTGCATATCACAGCAAGTTCTACCTGTCATGCAAATTTCACGTGTGTGGTGTGCCGCTTTCCTGGTGTAGCAATTTTAATGGCCAGCAGTGTATTTGAGAAACGCGTAAAAAATAGTGAAGGTTAACAAAGTAATCCAAATATTCCACTTTGATAATATTTTAAATATTGAGGATATAAATTCAATGGTCAAATGAGATGCGATCTTTGAGCGAAAATCGATTCCTTGGATTGTTTCATATAAGAAGCACAAATCAGATTTTTTGAAAATATTCTAGGAAAGTTAGAAATAATAAAAGAGAAAAAAAGAAAAATAATCTCTCGAATCACAATTAATGTAATTAACAACTGATCTACTGATTTAACTCCATCATTTAAGACTTGCTATAAAGAAGAAAAATAAAAGTAACTACATAAATTAATAAAGTATCAAAAGGAGAATCTATTATGCAGAATATATATAACAGTCTTTCATAATTTGTTATCTGTTTGTAATTAAAGTGCAGGGAAAAACTGTGTATATGTATAAATTTTCATAAACTTAATTATATCGCAACCTATTGACTAGATATGTTAGCGAACTTTGTACTTGCACGATTTTTCTTCACTTGATCTTGGCAGAATAAGATATCTGAAACCGTAAAATAAAAACTTGTATGCGCTCTTAAAATTAACGAGTGGAATTCTACTCAGACAATTTACTTCTTAAAATTCAACCAATGTTAAAAGATTAACTCGTGAAATAAAAATGAATTGAGTCTCATAGGAAATCGAATCTCTTATACTTATATAAATAGCAGAAAAAGGGATTTAGGTAAGATAGTTAGACAAATCTATCGAATGATGAAATCCTCAATTTTTTTTCACTGCGTATTTACAATCAGTAATAGTTTATCGAAATGGACATTTTTTTTTCAAATTGAGCTAGAATGGGCCACAGTAAATTTTAATCAGAGAATAAAAAACAGTTTTATACAGCATTAAATTAATTTCGTAGAAATTGTTTTGTCTACATTATTTTGATCTTCTGAGCTAAAACTTTTAAATGAGATGCAAGATTATTTAATTAATTTGGATAAGTTATCTTTTACATTATAAGAAAATAAAAAATTTCTTGTGAATACAAAACGTGACTCAACATATGCATATTTATAGTCTGTGTCGCAGAGGACCAATTATTTGAATGTATATCTAGTTGTTGTTGTTGCACCAGCATGCTTTTCTGTACCTTACTTAGGCTCTACCTGTTAAATAGAAACAGCTGGGTGGAATTTTCGAGAGTTTAAAGCAAGAATCAAGCAGAAGATCCACAGTACTTTGCCTGACACCTGCAGAGGTATCATTTCACTTGGAGAACATTGCGACCACACGTTTTAACGTGCCCCAGCCGCTTTTAGCGAACACAGCGAATCCTCGTTTAAGCCGGGATTCGAACTCACTACCTTCCGATTATAAGAACGACACCCTAACGAACTAAGCCACAGCCACCCTTGATGTCTATCCACTATGCGATATTTACTTTTTGTAAAAAAAAAATAATCACGATGACTCTGAAAGAAAATTTTAATATTATTACAAACAATATAATCTGTTACACATAAGGAGTTTCTTGAAGATTTTTTACCTTCAAGTACCTCGAAAATTACATATTAATCAAAACGGTGATTTTATTTCGTCACATTTTAGATAATTGTTTAATAATTTCAATTTTGAGTTATTGTTGATTTTCTCCAATGTTATGGAAAAAAGGAGCATTAAAATCTCTTTAATGCTCATTTAAATAAGCAATTGCAAAACAATAACAAAAATGAAATGTGAAGTTTAATTCGTCTACAAAAATTTCTGGTATAATAAAAATAATAATTTATACCTGAATATAATTAACACCCTTTTTACAGTAGCTCAATTTCTTCCAGTAAATTTGCTATTTGAAATCACCTGTATATCACACCTGTTAAAAATGATATTTACCACCTTCTTGTAATTTCTGCCAGAAGATTGGCAAACTATGGTAAAGAATCCAATTTCGAAAAAGTAATAACTGTTGCGATAAACTGTGTATAAATGAGACTATGGATTTAATCGCATTAGATTCAGTATCCCAATACATTGAATTTTTTCTTTTTTAAAATTGCATGCAAAATAATTTAAGCATATTTTAATGTTACTTAGGAAACTAATAAGAGTTATTTACATTCCAAATGACTTATGAGAATTATTCACCGTCCTATTCTAATTTATCACGCTTCTAAATTAATATTCAATTTCCCACCTGAAGAACATAAGTTGTATCACGACAAGAAGAAAAAATAAGAGTCAGACTCTACTTTTAATGAATATTATTAGAATACATTCGAACCCCTTGTAAAATATTTTTCTTCTGCTAAATATGTATGACTTTTAATACAACATGGAATGAGATTCAGCCAAAAACAAGAGAATGTTGTCATTACAATAATTAGTATCTGTGAATTTATTTCTTATGGCAACATGTTTCTTTACTATTTAATGACTGAAACATGTGATGAATAATTTTAACTGGGAATATTGTTGCAATAATACTGCAATTATGTAAAAATACTTCCGTTTCTCATCTTTCTTCGTATGTGTTCCGAGAGAGAGATGAGGTACATAACGTCACCTAGGGTGTGATGAGAGGTGAGGACGACTGTTGACATAATGGTACGAGTCCACGATATTGACAAAAATATTTCAATGTGAAAAGTGCTTTGGTCAATCATGAATCTGGGCAATTTAATGATTGTAATGGCAATTTTTAACAATTAATCCTCGTGTCTGCTATTTAAAAGTATCTGTTTAAAATATCTTACGCGTGAGATACTCTCACAAATAAGAGTAAGAAGAAAAAAGAATAATAGAAACCTATACTTATATAAAAAAATTGTAGACATATTCAATTTAAATGAATTTCCATTCTTTAAAGATAAAATTTTTTTGTTTCCCTACATTTTTACTTTTTTTAATAAGAGTTGAAGTTAAAGAAGGATCTAACTTGAATAACTCATAACTATAGAAGGACCTAACTTACATAACTCATAAATATTGAAGAACCTAACTTCAATAACTATGAGTTATTGAAGTAAGGACATTTCCATCTCTTCCCTCACAATGCTTCCCATTAATAATTCATAATAATAAAATAATACAATTTCAACCTTGAGCTCTAATACAGTAAAATTTCATGTTCTTGTAATAATTTTCAGTGTATTTTCTGTGAATAATTTTTAAAAAAGCTTCGCAATTTTTCATCAACAATAATATGTTCGATAAAGGAAAAAGAGAGCTGAAATTTTCATTTTATCACCGTTAACAAATGCACATTTAAATTCGTACCTGCAGCAAGGGCATAAACTAAATTAAAAAGTCATATTTTTTCATAGTTAAACATTGTTAAAATACAAATCCGCATTGACGCAGTTAAAAACTATTGAAAGATGGTAAAAAGAAAGGTAAAGTCGATACATTCTATTCTCATTTGTAAACTAATATAAATTCAGCTAATGGGAGTTTTTTTCAAAAGAAAAATGTTCAGACGATTAATCTGATTTGCATTGATAAACACCTACTGAAGCTTTATTTTAAACATGTCTGGAATTTAAAGGGTAGATAACTAGTTAACAAATACATTCTTTTCATTTTCATGCAAGTCCTTCAACCTATGAAATATAAAATATTTAACTTTTGATTTCCCTTGATAAGTTGCTTAACTTCATTTCTACTCTGTTACTAATTGTAATAAATTTATTCAGAAATTATTTATTAAAATGTATATATTTGCATTTCATCATGATTATTACGTGATTTAAATTATGCATCACATTTTAACAACATATTTATTTTAAGCTATATTAATGATTAATATTTCTTTAGTTTTATTGGTGTTATGGGGCTCTTTTTTGCCACAAAAATATATTACGAAACTAAATTTAAATTAACTAGTATATTCATGTCACTTTTCTTATTGATTTACAAAGATAAAATTTATAGGCACGATAAACATTATTAAAATTGCTTATGTTAATTAGACGAAAATTTCCAGAAGTGTGAGGTAGATGATAATGCTATCTACTATGTATGCAAGGTGGTTGGTTATCAGTAAAGTTCGCTTATAAAGCGTATCATGCAGGTGGAAAGGGCGAGTGGATTGTCTGCAAATTTGGTATATTGGTTAAGTTTGAGATACTCTCAAGGTATTAAAAAAATATTTATAAGTTAATATTGTTCATTAGGTAGTGTTTCTCATTGAAAAAATTCAAATTTAGAATAGGAAATGAACTGAATAAAATTTATGTTTAATTGAACATTTATTGTGCAGGCCAATATTTGATTGAATTAGATTCATCTAGAGCACATTTTTACTGAATAATAAAAAATAAAAAATATTTCCAAAAACAGATCACAGGTTAAAACTAAATAGTTGTTGCTTGGTTCCTGATTGTGTGCTGAAATTATGGTTCAGCTTCTTTAAATTTTATGCATAATTTCTTAAGTAACCTTCATTTATTAAGTCTCTTGTTTCTTCTGAATTTTGATAACCAGAGCCATTTTTGGGAGGGAGAAATATAGCTCTCAATAAAAATGATTAGTTAAATCCATTTTATTGTATTTTAATTTTAGGTTCTCTGAGTCAAGTTTCCTGTTTTATTTTTACTTTATTCTATCCTGTTTATATATACACTACTGGCCATTAAAATTGCTACACCAAGAAGGAATGCAAATAACAGAACGATATTTATTGGACACATACATTACAGTGGAAAGAACAAGTGATTAGATTTACAGGAAATTAGGATGTATAGATCTTGAGAAATCAGTACCCAGAGCAGCCACCTCTGGCTGCAGTAACAGCATTTATCCGCCTAGGCATGGAGTCAAACAGAGATTGTATGGGATGTACGGGGATCTCAGTCCATGCAGTTTCAACACTATGTCACAGTTCATCGACAGTAGTGGATGGTGAGTGATGGCGTGCCAATCGCTCGGCAACCATTGACCACACGTTCTCAATTGGTGACAGATCAGGAGAACGTGCTGGCCAGGTTAACAATCGAACCTGTTCTGTATAAAGGAAGTTCATAACAGTACGGGAAACATGCAGTCATGCATTATCCTGTTGAAACAAAGCATTAGGGAGGCCTCGAAGATAGGGCAGAGCCACGGGCCTTAACACATCGAAAATGTAACGGTTGCTGTTCAAAGTGCCGGTAATGCGAACAAGAGGTGATCGAGACGTGTATACAATGGCACCCCATACCATCACTCCAGCAGATGGGCCAGTATGGCGATGTCCAATGCAAGCTGGCAATGTGCTTCCTCCACGATGCCTCCAAACACGGATGCGGCCATCATGGTCCTGTATACAGAACCGAGATTCATCTGTTAAGATGACGTGATGCCATTCCCGCGTCCAGGTTCGTCGCTGATCACACCATTGAAGGCACTCCTGTCTGTGACGCAGCGTCAATGGTAGCCGAAGCTATGGTCACCGTGCAGACAATCCATGCTGCTGCAAACGTCGTCGAACTGTTCGAGCAGAAACTTGTTGCCTTGCAAATGACTCCATTTCTCGACTCAGGGTTCGTGACGTGGCTGTACGATCCCTTGCGACCATGCGGATAAGATGTCTGTCTTCTCTGCTGTTAGTGATGGGGGGTCGCTGAGATCCTGCATGACGTTCCGTATGATTGTTCTGAACCCATCGATTCCATATTCTGCTAACAGTCATGGGGTCTCGACTGACGTGAGCAGCAATATTGCAGTCTGATAAATCGCAATCCCGGTAGGCTAAAATCCTTCCTCGATCAAAGTCAGACACGTGCTGATAGGCATTTCTTCTTCTTACGAGGCATTACAATAACTTTCTTTGACGAAAACAACGTTGAAACGGAAATTGAGTATGAGAAAACTGCTGTCAAATCTCTGGTTTTATACACATTGTAGATGTCGCTACTGACGCCTGCTTTGTTTGAATGCGCTGAAAATCTAATCATTTGCATATCACATCAAGTTCTACCTGTCATACAAATTTCACGTGTGTAGTGTGCCGCTTTCTTGGTGTAGCAATTTTAATGGCCAGTAGTGTATATATATAAGATTCCAAAATAAGTGCAATTATTTATAAGCAATTATTTTTTTAAAAAAAACCTTTGGTTTATTATTGTTTATGGGAAACTTTACATAAAGTTTAAATAAGTATATAATAAAAAAATGAATTATAAATTAAGAATTTTTCTTATTACTTCCAAAATTAAAAAAAAAGAATTAGAATTTAATACTTATACAGGCATATGTTAACAATAAATGATATACTTAAATGAATTTTGTGACCATTTTATAACTTTAAATAACAAAATTTGAAATTGATTTCTTACAGAAAAATATAGTACAGGTTATAAAGTATACTCAGTATAAGCAAGATTGTTTTATACTATGATTATTTGATTAATCTTGTGCTTAACCAATGCAGTGTTCATGTATAAAATAGTATATAGATAAAAGTAACAAATATAATGTCCCTTACAGATTCATGGCTTTATTATAAATTCTTTTAGTTCATCTTAAGAAATTTCATACAAGTTCATTCTTTTACTCGTTATTGTGCTGTCTGTGTTTACCTTAATGTTACTAATTTTCTTCTTCTTAATTTTCACAGAGGAGGGATTCACCGTAAAAGAGGGAGAGTGAATTCATGTTCCACCCTACCTGGCTGAGTTCCCCAAGGCCACCTGCAGTTTTAGGGCGGCATTTAAAATGACAGATGCAGAGGGCCATTGAAATTCATATAAGAAGCACCAAGTCAGCTAATTAGAAGATATGTTCAAGAAATAGCTTTAACTTCAGGTTTAAAGTTTAGTTGTTGAAAGGAGTTTTGAAAAGAAATTCCAACATAGCTCAATTGCTAGTCTTGGTGGATTAAAATTTCCAGATGGTTCCACCCATATATATTAAGAACTTTTATCATGCTATTATATGATAAAGATTCCAGTATAGTCACTTGTAAATGGCAGTATTTATATGAGTTCTTCATGCTACCCGAAGAATATTTTAATTCTTCTTTTAATCTGTAACCTATAATGATCATGATCTGCAAGAAAAATCTTCATGATGTTGTTTGATTGAATCTGATCAGTATTTTGTGATGAGTGTTGATTGAAATTATTAAGTAATTACAATATTTTAGCAGTTTTTTTATTTATTTTAGATTATTTAAATTTTATTAATTTTCAATTTTTTTTAACATTTCTATCCAATTTTGACTATGCATTAAGTAACTTAATTACAAGTATAAATTCTTTTCTATTTCCAATATTTTATTTACAAAAGTTTAAAACTGTAAAAATATTATATATGTAATAAATGGAATACACACACACACACACACACACACACATACACACACACACACACACACACATAGGAATTTTTACATTTTGAGTGGAAATAATTCTTTTACAGCTTTTTTCTACAAAATTCTATAATTCATTTTATAATTATATACACACACCAAGAAAATTTTTTATTAAGTCTAGAAATTTAAGACGAATAGATAGTTTTAAATTAAGTTTTAATTTATCAAATTATACCATTACCTAAACTAAGAAAACCACACACACACACACACACACACACACACACACACACACACACACACACACACACACACACACACATATATATATATATATATATATATATATATATATATATATATATATATATATATATATATATATATATATATATATATATATATATGTGTGTGTGTGTGTGTGTGTGTTAATTGATGGGATTGTAACTATTTACTAACTTATGTGAAAAAATGATATATTAAGTATAATTTCTTTTATGCAATTCTGCAATTTCAGGCAGGGTAAATTACATAAATGTGCTAATGAATTAAATGTTCTTATGCTATAATATTTTAACCTGAAACTAAATTTTTACATAATATTAACTTTCACAAAGGCTTAAATCTAAACTTTTTCTTAGATTTTTAAAGAATATAATTTAATATACATTCTGTTTTTATGTGTCTTAAATTATGTCTTTGTTTCCAATGTAAAAATTTCATCTCCATGGTTCTAAATAAATTTACAGATTGTTTTCGGTAAAAAATAAATACATTGGCATTCTTTAATGTTAATGCACTGTTAAAACTATAAACAAAAAATGTAAAATTTGCATCAGTTGTAACGTTTTCGAAAATGTATTAACGATGATCATATTAACTCATAACCTTAAAGAAAACAGAAATGAATCAACCAATATTGCGAATGTTTCCTATACGGAAATTGTAGTTTGTAAAAATTATAAAAAGAAATGCATAAAATTATAGAGGAAAAGTATGAAGCATTTTGAAAAACATAACAAAGATTATTACAAAAAGGGCCCCCAATGGAAATCTCAATAACATTTTTGTTGGTGGTGCAAATTATTGCCATGACTCATGTTAAGTTGAGAAATCTCGGTTGAGACACAGAAGTTAGGTTGAACATAAAAATAGGAAAAGCATAAGAGTATTTTTAGGAGCAGAAAAATAGCTGTTGTACATCTGATGAGAGAATGAAAATACAATTTATTGTTAGTGCAAAATTTTGTCATATCACACAAAGGTTGAGCAATATATATGTGAAATTGAGAAAGCTACTGTCATCCGATCTAGAAATTATTGCTGATACTGTACGAAATCTTATGAAATTTGTTTACTAAATTTTAAAATCACGAGGGTTTCTTCGTAACAAATTTTAAAATATGAAATAAAAATTCTCTGATTTCAAAGTAGAAAGGCAAAATTGTGTCTTTCAACTTGTAAATTTTTTTTTTGATTGGCCAAATGTATCCTTTCGATTTTGGGGCACCTTGTAATTACATTATGGACGAGTATAACATTTCTTAATAATTTGGAAGCTAATTTTTAACCATTTTAAATATTTTTGAAACTAATATTAAGAAATGCTTAAGATTTTAAATGTTGTGATTCGTCAGCATTTTTGTATACTAAAGGATTTAGTAGCTAAAGTATGGCTTGTCAACATATCTTAACTGGAATCGCAAAGTTGTTTGTTGATTGTTGATTTGTACCCTACATCGAATCGTTTCTGAATGGTTTTAGACTTAACATTAGGAATATATTACATATTTTGGTTTCTCTTGTTAATAATGCAGCAGATAGTAAGAGAAAATTACATAAAAACTTGTTAATTATTCAATAGTTAACTATAAAAACTTTTATTTTATAATTAATTTGAAATATTTTAATACAAGTTTTACACATTTAGGTGTGCAAAATCTGTTTTAAAGCATTTCTATGTTTAAAATAATTTTTGAAGCAATTATTTTTTCTTTAAAATATCATTAATTACAAACTTAATATTTTTGTAATTACTCTTCTTGAAATCAGTACAATTTAGTAAACAATAACATTATTAAATGCTTTTAACTAAAATAAATTTAAACTTAAAATGTTATTTTTGAAGTTGCACTTAACAACAGATAAACAATTTCACTTCTTTTAGTTCTATTTTCCCATTTTAAATGTTTCGTTTTATAAATCTGAATAATTTCAAAAATTTGTGTTTTTATGAAATTTTTGCAATTTTTTTCAAACGCAATATTAATACTTCAATTCTGATCATTTTCCCAAATAATGAATTTTCTGAATGATAAATATTTTTTGTCTACATTTAAATGAAGTCTTAAAAGGTTTAATTACAAGACTTATATCCTTTTATATCCGTAGAATATATATATATATATATATATATATATATATATATATATATATATATATATATATATATATATATATATATATATATATATATATATATAATTATGATGGCAAATTTTGAAACCAATTTTAAAGTTTTATAATTTTGAGATTGTGATCCGCATTAAGAATTCATAAAGTTCTAGTTACTATGAGAAAAGAAAATTAAACCCAACACAAACGAAAAATAAGAATTCTCATTTCACGAATAGGATTGACATAATAGGTCAACAATCGGTTTCGTTCCACGTGTACGGCTGAATTGATAGACAGCAGCACGTGGCTATAAAAATAAGACGACACAATGAATCATTGTGAAATACCGTTTCAAATTTCCTCTAAACGCAGTTTCTTTTAAATGTTTTAGTTATATAAAATGATTGGTGATTCTTAGGATATGTTATCTAAAGGAAAATCTGTAATGTAATCTGCGAAATAAATTTCTTTGAAATCAATTTCAAATAACTTAAAATGCAATCCAATGCATTAACAGTTATTAATAGCATTATCGCTAGCTAATAATTCTATTATAGCTATTTAAATTTTACGATAAAAACTGAGACCAGTGTCATATAAAAGTATTAGTACTAGTGTATTTTTAGAAATTAATCTACAGTACAAAAGATAATTTTTACAAGCAAATATGTTTCTGATTTAAAATAATATATTGAGTTACCTATTTAATTGAAAAAAATGACAATTTAACGATGGGAACTTCTAAGTTTTTTTTTTTAAATTCTTTGAATTTTTATCGTTTGTATATTTCTTAAAATAATTGGAGTTGCGAAAATGATTATGTATAATTATTTTCGCAATTCTTTGCAAAAAGTATTTAATTTATTTAAAATATACTCAAAAATGCAAGTTTATTTTTAATAATTTATATCTGTCTATCTATCTATCAGTATATATATGTACGTATGTGTGTGTGTGTATATAATATATATATATAAATATATATATATATACATATATATATATATATATATATATATATATATATATATATATATATATATATATATATATATACACAAACACTTACACATATATTTACTATGATATTAAATAAAATAAAGTAATAAAGTGCTCTTTCATATACTTTTAATGTTAATGAAAATTAGTTCATTTGTCATTGAAAATGAGAAAAGAAAATTTAAATTTTTTAAGGAATTTGTAATAAGTTAATCGAAAAATAATTAAAAGAATAATATCAGGCTATTTATTACTGAAAATGATTAAAAATGGTGTCAGTATATTTAGTGTACAAAAAATGATGTACAAATGAACAAAAATGATGTCTGTACATATTTATTTAAAAGAAACCAATTTAATAATTTTTCTACGAAATAAAATAATTACTTATGAAAATTTTAATACAATATTGTCATACATACATTTTTTCAGATTTAAAATTTAAATTGCATGTAATATGGCAAGACTTCAACTAATTAGCATAAAATGTATATCTTAGAACCTCAGATATTAAAAATGTTTAATGTTTTTTTTAATATATTAATGTAATTTATGAAGTTAAAACTTCAAAAAATTTATTGATAAGGTTGTATTATTATTATACTAATTAATAACCTATTTTAAGTTGTACATATGTAGCCATGTTCCGAAATAAGCAATTCACCAAAATGAAAAAACGGAATGTGAACCACTGTAAATTAAAAAAGTAATTTGATATAAGAAGACAATTTTTTATATTCAACTTACATTATATGTTATTTATTCAACTTCAGTTATTAAATTATTATTTAATTTGGCAAGATTTATTTAGGAAAACAGTATAATGTAACAATAAGTCTCTCGTTAAGAATAGAAACCATTTAAACATAAGAAAATTTGCTGTTATACAATGATTCTTGATTTCTCTAAAAATCCGAGAGCCGCAAAAAATGCTTTTTCTATAGTCTTCAGAAATATAATTTTATAAAAAATGCAATTTTAGATTAATTATTAATATCAGATAAAATTTAATTTGAGCTCTTTTCTGATTGGAAGCAAACGTATACAATTGACGTGGAGAAAATAGAGTTGCTTAATAAATTTCCCAGACATTTTATAGGACGGAAATCATCAGACATCGTCTAGACTGATGATTGTGGATAATTCTTATACATAATTAATACACATGTGTTGCACTAGATAAAAATAATAAAAATACTAAAAACATATTTCTATTTTAATACTCTATGAAAATTAGCAACAAAGAAATTTTAAATTTCCTTTCTAATATTTCAATTGATTTTTTTGTTAATTATTGATATTTGTATTATGATATATTACGCAACATATTGTAGCATAAAATGTAACTAATCGATTTCTATTACTAATGAGTGATGGAGACGGGGAAAGATTTGTGTTCAAACAATTTTTAAAAAAACATTTTTAGTTTCCGTATATAAGATACATAAAGTGAAATACCTTATCGACAAACCAATGCAATTAAATTGTCGAAGCTTACGATATTTTCGCCAGTTTCAGCTACTCATGTTAAATTTTTGTTAATGATAAAATGTGATGAACAAAATATTATAATAATACATCAGAAATGAGATGTGACTGCTTTTAAGAAACTGAAATATATCGTATTAAGTGCAATATAGCTTCTTACCTAGTTATGGTACTTGTTTGTTGTATTTCAGGACGTATGTTGACAGATTATGTGGTTCTTGTGTTTTTCTGAGTTAACGTATGTTGACAATCTTAGAAACAGATTAATTAAACATAGCTTAAGTCAACATATATATTTACATAACACTGCCTACACAACAAGGAAATTATAAGAGCAATACATTTGAATTAAAAAAATATCAATTATATTATTTTAAAACTTTCTTAAAAGACTTTCTTAAGAAATTGGCACCCCTTTTTCAGAAGAAAAGTTTGGTTAATAGGCAAATTTTCAGGATAGAAATGCTAATTGAACGTCTGTTTGACAATCACACTCATAAGAAATCTTGAAGACCCTTTATCCTATAAAAATTAATGAAAAAAATTGGGTTCATAATTCAGAAACTTTTTTTAAGAAATCAAATGCATCCTTTAATATGATTCGCAAAAATAAGGTTTTAAAATCTTGAACATTATAGTACGCATTAGTGACCCGAATACTTACACTGATAATTAACGTAAAATAAAACATCTATAATCAACTCAATTTTAAAAATTTTATCTTTCAGAATTTGTGTAAAAAACAAAAACTTTGATCATAATTTATGGTTTGGTGAAAATTATCGGGAAACTTGTATCCTTGTATCAAAGAAATGTATTGAATACTGTAGAGTAAAATGGAGTATCAGTTTCTATAAAATGGATTCCAAGCTGTAGTATCGATTCTAAGAAACAAGGAGGGTTAGACATCAAGCAGGACAAGGCCGTTCACGTACTTGCATAGTAAATGATGACCGATTTGTAATATTAACAACTTGTCAGGTAAGAGCAGGAAACGTTACTCAGCTTCAAAGCTAATTTATTTTGACAACTATGTAAGTATTTCAAGTCAAACAATCTGATGCAAGTTTTAACAAGGTAGTCTTTATTCACGTAAGCCAAAGGTATGTATTGCATAACGCAAAACTTCGTGAGAAGCAAAGAGAGTGAGTTGGTAAATATCGTGATTGGATGCAAAGGGATTAGGATCAAGTACTGTTTACTGTCGAGTCTCGACTCAGTATGAAATAGGGCACCAGATATTTTTTACATTGGTAAGAGAAAAAGTAACTGGAAATAATCCCTCATTCATTCAGGGAAAAACCAAGGTGCGTTGATAATATAGGATAGAATGCGTGTACGTGCGTATTTTCATATCATTCAAAGGAAATTTGATAACTAAAATAAGGTATACAGACAAAAAGCTGAAACTTCTTGTGGTAATTTTACCTTGCTGCTTTTCTTTCAATGTATGAAAATGCTAAGCCATATACAGCTTCTCATTGTATTAAACACCTTTCAAATTGACGCAATGGAATGACTAGAATGTCTTCTGATTTAAATTCATTCCAGAACATTTGACGTGCTCTTCGCACGGAATCCTTCTATTGCGCAGGACGCTAAGATTTCAATTTTTCAGGGAAAAGAATAATATTCTCCAAAATCTTATTGATAACTCTATTTTGTTTGTGAAAAATAGATGTTAAGGTATTTCAACTGTTCAAGGGAACTACAGGCTACATTAAGCATTTTGCATAATTTCCAAACAATATTTTTTGTCAAATACCAATTGATAATAATAACCAAATTTTTGATCAGTTACATTTTTTTTCATGTTCTTTTTATCTTCGAAAAAAAATTCCCATACAATCCTTTGGAAATAATTTACGATTTGCCTTTTGTTACACGTATGCTTTCCATTTTTGGTCCGTGTCTGGCTACTGCCCAAAACTTTTCATCTCTTTTTTACTCGCTCCCCTATGTATTACGACTAAATTAGTGACTCATAAATAAGGAGATCTAGAACATCATTAAAACATGATCGAGTCAATGAAATCACTGTGTAAAAAAATTATATGTTATTTCAAATTACTTACCATATTTGTATTCTTTTAATTAGTTTTTGAAAAAAATGAACTGATTGCTTTGTTTTATTATTTTTTTTTTGAAAATATAAACAGAATACATTGTTACCAATATATTTGTTTCATTTCTTTTTATTAACTTGTACTACTCTGCAGAATTCCATATATTTTTAAGCAGTATTTAATAATTGCGATACTTTTCCAGCTTCCTATTTTTTCAGATTTAGCTGAACACACGTAACCTTTTTATTTTTAACCAAGGTTGACCCTGAAATCATAGTTTTTTAATTCATCACACATTTTCAGCTTTCTATTACTATAAACCTAATTCACTAAACAAATATAACAGCTTCGTAGTTTTAAATCACTTTCAAATTATGAAACCGACACTTATTCTCTTGACTCCTAGAAATTCTCATCTTGAAACTTTTATGTCCTACCATTGAATATAGGATCATAGAAAAATTCAACGAACATCGATCTTTTCAACGACCAAAGGTGTTAGGCTTCACAGTCGCTACCATCTGGATATCAGAATGACTCTATAAAAGGATCTCATTTTTTTTAACCAGCAACCATATGAATTGTTAATATCCACTAATTTCCCAAATGCACAATATTAATTTTTCTAAGAGAGAGTCTATTATTGCATAATTTGCTGGAGAAATTCTAATAAAAAAGCCTGGGAAGGACTATTCATTTGGTTTTTTGATAGGGAAGGCTGTGCAGTTTTTTCCATTAGTATGCCATTACTTTTTTATTTCATGAGTTTCAAAATTCTTGTCTGTAATTAAAGAACATTTTATTCCGTAAATTAGTAAGAAATATTTAAAAACAAACAGAATAAACAATGTCGATAAAAAGTTACAAAATGATCAGATTTTTTAGTAAAAATTTCTAATTTAGAAGATGAAAAATTTAATAAGAAACTGGAATAATTTTTTTGAGGATTAATGAAAAATAATTTTATGAGATACGTAGAGAAAGAATACAAATTATTAAAAAATAGTAATAAAAGGAAATTTAACATAGAATTCCTCATTCTTTCTATGTGAAAGAACACCTTTTTATTAAACTTATATTTAATAAAGCTGAAAACTTAGTTTTGATCGCAAATTATAAATTGTTCATTTGTTTGGGATCAGTAGATGTTCTTACTTTTGGGAGATTTCAATGAATTTATAGAGCTGACTGAATTTATAGAGTATATCTGACTTACCTCTTACTTAGTTTAGATTTTATCAGGAATACATTCCAAGATTTCGAGGATCCCATTTAATTATGAACTGATATGACAAACATTAAATTTAGCACTGAAAACAGAAGTAGAGTACTCATTAGATATTTTTGTACGCAACATATCGAAATAAACAGAAATTAAAATTTTCAGAAAAGGAAGCTTCTAACTGAAGTTTTAGTTTAAATGTGAAAACATGAAGATTTTCAATTTAACAACTGAAAGCGTACACATTACAAACTTACTTAATTATCAACCTCTTAAAAGGATATTGGGGATCATGAGATGAAGTAAGATCACTTAATGAAGTCTCATATAAATACTGCTTGCCACCCAGATACCACGTTATACAAAGATCAAATGATTGAAATCACAGTCTCTGGTGAAGTGTAGAAGACGACAAAATCAGTAGTTAGCTTTCAATGTTGGCTATAACCGCTGCCACACCCCTCTGCATAGAATCGAAGACACTTCGGATGCATTCTTGGGATACACCAGTTCATGGGGTTTCCACATATTGCTCAAGGTTATCTGGAGAAACAGCGGCAACCCTGGCAAGCTAATGTACAAATATAGACCACACATTTGAGATTTCTGATAGATTGGTAGAATAAGTACGTCATGGAAGCAATTCAGTCCCATGGATAAAGATGATCTCTTGAACATTGCGTAACACATGATGCCGCACATTATTCGAATAAAATATGGCTGATAGCAAGAGCTTGAAGATATGAGAGGACCATGAGTTCCTACACCAGATATGTATCGCTAGCGGCTCAGTGTACTTGCAATGCTTATAGGGATGAAGAAGTGAAATTCAATATCACTCCAAACTATGATACTAGGTACAGGGCAAACAATGCATAACACAATATTTTAGCATTCTCTCGTCAAAGTGTCTTCAGACTCGTATTCGATCATTGTGGTATTGCAAGTATAGGTGGAATTCGTCAGAAAAGACACTGTCGCTCCATTCCGCAGTCCCTGTACATCGTTTTATCACTCCACTGGTAGTGCAAATGACCGTGGTAGAGTGAAGGGTAAACGAAGCAACGGACGAAGTACGAACACTCTCTCACCCGATTTCAGATGTCGTCAAGTGATACGAGCAAACAATGAATGATGCGTAATAGATTGAATCTGTTTTGCTATGGATCACTATATGGTTGAGCAATCTATTACTGCCATGCGCACAATATGTCTGTCATCACGTGCAATGACGCAACGTAGTTGGCGCCATCGTTCTGTCATTCCAAAGCTCCTCCTCCTTCATCCACCGATTACAGATCCACATCGCAGTTGCTTGGTTTCTTCCAACACGATCACCAAATTCTCTGAGGGATAATCCGTCCCTATAGGCTACTATTCTTTCTCAGTTGAGCTCAGAAATTTGCCCGAAAGAGTCTAGATATTTCGAATGTGGGCTAATTAAACAGTTTACGAAATAAACTCACGAAAAAACAATTGCCGTATTTTTAATAGGCAACATCTTCTCCCGTTACATAGCGCTTACAGGTGTTGGCAAGTTACAGTAGTCCTGATGTGCGTATGTGCTACAATGCTACTGGTTTGCGTATCTCATTGTGTATATCGCATCACGTAAATTTCACATGATTTACATGTTTCCTCCAAGATGTTGCATTTTGGGTAGTCAGCTGTGTAGATAAGCTGAAAACAAATCGAATATGGTATATAATGCTTGAAATTTCTCATTATTTATGAAGTTATTAAACAATGAACTCGTTACCTTTAAACCGCTTTCCAATCCTTTTCCGATTAAGGACACATTGAAAATGACAGATATTATCTTTATATTAATCTAATTTTTTGAAGAATAAAATATAACAAACAGTTTCTTTATAATTGACACAAAACGAATTAATTTTTTTCTCACATATATGCGTTCGATAATTTTTTTGAAGAATGTTTTCATAATTTAGCATCTTAATATAAATATAAGAACAATTCGTTTTATTTTAAAAATGTCCAATTTTAATGTGCCTTGAACTTAAAAAGGTCATAAAATACAAGTTGATTCATATTAGATGTTGGCTTATATAGGTATACATTCAAAAAATAAATAAATAAATCCATAAATAAAAAAATATTAGCAATATATTATATGTACAATGAGGCAGCTTTTGTCAGGTAAATTTTCAAAATAAAATAATGTAACTAAATTTATTAATTTTTATTTGTGGTTTCTGATAGATATGAGTTATGAGTTACAATGTTACATATATATATATATATATATATATATATATATATATATATATATATATATATATATATATATATATATATATATATATATATATATATATATATATATATATATATGTAGTAAAAATTTAATAAATTGGTGCTTATTCCAGAATTTAGTGGATAATGATAGAAGTAAATTTACAACATGTTTATATAAGTAGAAGTAAAATTTTACTTTTTAAAGCCATAAACCTGTTCAAAATAAAATACAAAATTTTGCGCCTCATCAGAATTTCCGCTTTTTAAATAAAATTCTGGATAACCCAATATTAAGTAGAAAATCTAATGGAAATAAATTTCTATGCAGTGTAATTTGAAATAAATCCTTTAAATTACCCATATTTTAAAACTTAAATTTTATAGTAAAAGTTCTATAAAAACATTAACAAAATAACTGTTTTATTGCTTTATTAAGAAAATTATTTTAGCAGAAAAGTAGAAAAATTATTTCTTTAATAATTATCTTCCCCGAAAATATTTTAAAAGACTAAAAGCTCATATTAATAAATGTTTTAACTGAAAAAAATGCCAATGCTAGATGGCTATTAAGGTGTTGTATCAGAACATATCACATTTTTTCGGAATAATAAAAATTCTAAGCATTAAAGAAAAACAATGGCCAACTGTATACACGATCTTACGCAAAATTTTGAAATTGAATCCAAACAAGATGGATTTTATGCAGCAACCGAAATGTCAAGATTTCTATGCACATCTTGATTTTATTTTGTGTTTTTAAGGAAAAATATTAACTGCATAAATTCTGATCATCATATACCAAAAGGACAGGCGAGAGTCATTTTCATTTATATGGTTCTGTGAATACATGGCTATGCTGAACATAGGAATCTACCAATCTTCATCTCGTACAACAAGCACTCTGAGAATTCCCCATACTTCAAAACTTAATTTAGATTCACTCTAAATTTCAATTTAGATCTTTTCTTCTACAAAGCAGTCCTAATGAGTTTGTCCAATGTACAGTCACGAGTGAGCAGTACTGCTGTCTCATATAAAAATCATGTTCTCCCGATGTTAAGGAAAAGAGGTTGTTTGGAAACCATATGCAAAATGGAGCAAAACTCTTGTGGATTGTGATTCAAGCTAACATTTCTTCTGAACGTGTCATTTCATATAATTTCCCACTTCCCTGGCCAATGAAATCACTAGACCTAAGCCCTTGAGAGTTTTGATATTGGAGTTCTTTAAAGATCAAGTTTATAAAGGATGCGTGGGACTAATGAAGTAGACTTGAAAGAAAGCATCGTCCACTTTCTTATTCTTACTGATATGCTGAGAGTAGGTAATGTGGTGTTACGCTTTCAGCATATTGTTGACCAGCAAGGTATGCACACAAAGCACGCACGTGAGTAAACAAATAAAATACGCTATTCGTTGGATTTTGAGTCGCATTTACTTTGTTACAGCTCCAATTCTATTATACAATCAATCTACTGTGTGGTGTGTAAATACATTTCCTAAATCCCTTGGTTTCACCATAAAAATCCATGAGAAAAATTTCATCATATTGAGATTAATATTGTAATTAAAATAACTCTATTACGCGACTGACAATAAAACTCGGTTCTTAAGATATTTTGGCTATTTTGGAGAAAAACAATTCAATTATATTTCAATTTCCCACCAAGGTGAGCGTAATTATAGTGTGAGTTTGTATACTTTATAACAACTAAGTTATTATTCGAACACGAATTTCCCCAAAACACGCTTGTAGAAGATTTTCACAAACAATATTAGAAATTTGCGTGTGTTTTTCTTTATATATAATTATATATACAAATATCCAAGACCAAATGCCATAAAGTTTTTCCTTTTGTTTTTTTGAAATTCGCTTTAACTCGGTAATCCTTTACTGTAGCAATGAACCCTGAAAAAAAAAACAATTGAATATTTAAGACTATTTATAAATTACCTTTAAGTTCTTTATAAATATGTTATTAAAAGTAGTAATGATGCATTAAAAACCTATAACCATTTTCATCGAAGAGTTAGCACATAAGAAAAACATTTAACAATCTCATCAAATTTAATATGTGAAACGTGAAAACCAAATAGAAAAATACATTACAAAGATACAGATATTACTGTATTTAATAAAAGGTATTTTTTATTTTCCTTTAAAAGACTGATCAAGCATAAATCATGTTTATGTAATATTACAAAATATTTTATTCAGAATTTCGTAATAATTATGGTACATAAAGATTTACAATCGATAGAGAAAGAAAGAAGTGTTTTGATTACTTCAATACAGGATACTTATTGATTATTAACTTATCTCATATGTTTATACGCAGAAATCACATTTTTTAGCTGCTTTGCTTGTCATCGCTTCATTAATTGACTTATAATTCAGAGCGATACGTCGGAATAGATAAAAAAACGTATCTCTGTGAGATTCTAAAATTCTACAATATATACATATTTAAGCAGCTTGTATTGAATAAAGTAATACAAATTGTCAACATAGAGTACAACAGATATATAAATTAGGAAACAGTCGCAGAAATACCTATAACTTAAGAACTTCTCAAGATTTTTTTAATAAGATTTAATGTATGAAACATTGAAAAGTAAAACATGTCTCATAATTAAGACTTTTGTGAAAGTTTTACTACACAAATAATTATAATATAATAGCTTCAAAAAATTGCTTCAGAAAATTATACCTGGAATTTAATACGAAAAAATAAAATTTTAATGCAATATATTATTATTAAAATTTCACAAAAATATCATCTAAAACGAAATACAAATAATTCAAAAGTGTCCAAGATTTTTGAAGTAATAAAATCTTCCTTTTAATTACGAAAAAATGACTATTCATAACTTTTTTGAAGCAGTCATGAATGAAACCAATATATATCTAGTAAAATGGCTAACAAATTTATATACATCTCATAAGTATGATTATACAAAGCTACAGCACTGATTTGTTGGATTTGGTTTGACATATTTTCTTCAAACTTTTTGAAAAAATCGGAGAAATGTGAAAGATTAATACTATCGATTTCGATCTTATTAATTGATATAATCGATTTCAATCTTATTAATTGATATAATCGATTTCAATCTTATTGATTAGAATTGTCGATTTGAATTTTATTATTTAATATTATCGATGATAATCTTTCTAGTCGATTTGAATCTATGTAGGAAAAAATACAGTAATTTTCATTGCATTATACGCAAAATTTTTTTGTTAAGAATATATCATAATTTTTATTTAGCATTTAAATAAATTTTATAGTTTGAGAAGACCTTTAATTTATTTCAAATCATTCAAAATTATATTTATTAACTCATTTGTTACAAAACTCGATAAGTGTAATTACTTACTTCTTCGAATATTAGCTTATCTCGAAGAGGACTAAAGAATTACATTTATGAATTACAAAAATCAGGAAGTTCCCTTGAAACATTTGTTACATAACAAGTTGAAATAAAATAGCATAAGATGCTTAATTTCATCAAATAAGTAGTGTTTTAGGTAAAAAAATATAAAATTTTGTAAGTATAAAAAATGAAGACAATGATTTAGTTTTAAGAACAAAAATTAGTCAATAAATTATCAAAATGAGAGATTTTGTCGCAAAAAAAAATCTTGTGAGATATTTTTAACTTCCTTTATTATATAAAACTCATTTTATAAATTATGTAGTAGTATCATGTGATTACCTGTTTCACATTTGTCCACCTTTTTGAGGAAACAAGATATCATGCCTTAAATATTGAATTTGGGTATGTTCTTTAATAAATTTTCTATCTGATTCGTAGGATGATTGTGCTTTCCTCACCACAGTAATCATTTTTAAGAAAAGCTTTATCGCAATGAATCTAATTGCATTTCTTAGCATTAAGTGTTTGAGACTTATTTTAATTAATTTATTCTGATTTTTATTTGAGCACATGCAAATATTTCTACTAAATAAATCAAAATGTGTAGAACTTCAGAAAACACTTTTTTCATGATAGAGGAATAAATGGAAACTGAAAGGATTAAGCCAAATATTCATTTATTGTTCTAGAATTATATTGGGTATTTTTTATTTAAGTACGAGCAACGTAACATGTCATTTTAGGGAAATATTCACATAAAAATTTGAAGTCTTACAGAAATAGTTCACTACAGATATTCTTTTATTCAAGAGTTCATTGTGTGATAGTTATTCCTAACTTATCTAATTCTGTTTCTAAACATTCCGAATTTTGAGGATTGTAATTCAGAATTAAATAAATTAAATATATTTTTTATTTTGTAGATTTTGAGTTACCAATGGTATATCACGGGCAAAGAAACAAATTATATGATTTTTAAAAAATTTAAAATCTCGTTACCAAATTAGATCATGGAGGCTATATCAACGTTAAACAAATTTTACACACTCATCTATCAGTAACCAACAAAAAATAGATATGAAAACATGTGATAAGGATATCAAAAAAAATCAAACAAAAATACTTCAATATGAATAAAAATCCTGCAGTATGTTTTAGTGCATTAAAAAAATTTTTTTTAGTTCATTTTATATTTAAACCCAAAGCAATGATTCATATAAATTACACAATATATATTTTCAAATATCCAACCATAATCAGCGTTAAGACAACGAAACGGTAATAAAATTGTGAAGAAATAATTGGTTTAAAAGAGTAATTTTCAAAATGCAAAGTAATGAAAATTATTTTAGAAGCAAGGAAACAAATTTTCAACTATGTGAAGAATAATGTATATACGGTTAATGCTGAACCAATATTGCACCGTCGTCATTACCATTTTCTCCGTTTAAATCATATTTTATAGTAAGCTGTTTCAATATTGTCTGGTTTAGTCGACACATGTTCTATGTTATTCACTGAAAGTAAGGATTATCATATATGTATGCGTAATTACCTAAACTGAAAATGTTTGAACACTTTGTATTTTAAACTCTTGTGAAACGCTGAGAAATAGTCGCAATTCTTTTAGAATTTGTGAAAAATTATAACCATGTTTCATTTCCTGTTTTTCAGCAAAGGTGTCGTCATGAGGGCATTTAAAAAACCAATAACAAATGAAATGATGACGCTATTTGTACTCTTTTTGTTTCATAAAAACTTCAAAATCTGCGGCAAACTGTTATGTGTACCAAGAATAGTATTTCTCTGAACTTTTATAAGAATAAAACAAATAAAGAATTTATTAGCACTTATATAAAAATAAAGGATTTTATTTACAGTATGTAGTTTTTAAAAATTTAATCAGATTTTTGAAAAGTGAAACACCAACATAATAATAGAATTAAAAAAGAATATATTTTCAATAGAAATTTGAGCATCTGTATTTATAATTTACTAGGCATTTGCAACTTCGTTCCCATACACATTAACATGAGATGGCACCCACTGGAAGACTATGGTACTGGCTATCAAATTAGTAAGATGTTGTACTATTTTAGTTGTTGTTATGTCAAACAAACACTTCACTACCCGACTCAGCACCCTCACCCCTACTTCCATCCGTTTAAAAAAAGTGGGGTGTAAGAACAGTTTCTGTTGGTACAGAGTACCTAGAGCACCCAAGGCAGAACCCAAGGGTAGAAGTAAGACTTGTTGCCTAAAGCTAAAGACTAAAGCCTGGGGCAGCTTTCGTTGCCCCAGGCTTTAGCTGGACATAGTGGAGTGGCCTTCACGCCTTGGGTGACCCTACCAGGAGATTACTCTCCCGACATACTTCACCCACTCCGCCCAGGAGTGGCCAGACACCCTCTCACCGGCAACTAGTGAAAACTATGAGGCAGCCTGTGGGACTTGAGGGGGACAGTTAGACAAGGATGGAAGCCTACAGAATATCATCATTGGAGACTGCTTGTCGTCCTCAGAGCTGACCTCTAGATTTAGGATGGCTTTCAATGCTACTTTTAGGGATACAATTCCTACCCACGAATGGTACACATGTAAGCATCCTGGTTCCACACTAGTGTTACCCACTAGTGTGTAACTGAATTCTCCTTCTGCGCTAAAATTCTAATCATTTGGATATCACGTGTGTCTGTGGTGCCATTTCAAAGCGCTATTAAAGCTTTGAGATTTCGACGATTTCAAGTTCGGCAATTGTGCTTATCTAGTGGTTTTTTAAAAACAAATGATCAATTATGCCTCGTAGAAAACTGCGATCATTTTTTGATCTAGTATCCGAGTTTGACAGAGGAAGGATAGGGGCCTAACGAGATTGGGGATTAACTTTCATGGAAATCGGTAGTCGTGTTGGAGGAAATCAAACAACTGTAATGCGGATATGTGATCGTTGGATATAGGAGGGTAGACGGACCGACGTGTTCGATCGCATCCACATCAGTCCACCACTTCACGTAAGGACAGACAAATTGTGCGCTTGGCAATGATGGATCACTCAGCCACATCATAAACCATAGCACAGCACATTCAGTATGTAACGCATCATCCAGTGTCTGCGCGTACCATTCAACACCGTTTACAGCAGAGTGGTCTGTCCGCATGACGTCATTTGCTTCTTTTACCCTTGAAGCAGAACCACACACGTCTCTAATGCCAATGATGCGACGAAAGAAGGATGTGGACGGCAGAATGAAATGAAATTGTCTTTACTGACGAGTCACGCTTCTGTCTGCAACACCACGTATATCGCATTCGCGTCTGGAGACACCGTGAAAGGAGGATGCTGAACAGCTGCGTTATGGACTGCCATACTTGTCCTGCATCGGGTGTTATGGTATGAGATGGTATTGGATATCACTCTCTTACTCCTAGTACGCATTGCCGGTACTTTAAACAGTCAATGTTACATGTCCAAGGTGTTGGAGCTAATTATCCTTTCTTACTTTCAGTGCTTGTCCACAGTCGTATTTCAACAGGATAATGTGCAACCACACGTGACACGCATTGTCCAAGGATTCTTCGTCAATTGCCAGATTGAATTGCTCACCTAGCCGGCTTGCTCTCCGGATCTTTCGCCGACAGAAAACATGTAGTCCATATTTGGTCAATGATTAACCTAGATTACATACCCAGCTGCCCCACCAGATTAACTTTGGCAAAGTGTTTAAGTTGATTGGTGAGCTGTACCTCAAGAACACAACCAAAGTCTCTTTGAATCAATGCCGAGGCCTGTGGCAGTGGTGATCTCAAACAATGACGGGCTCTGACTAAAACTTCTACTGATTTTGGCTAAAATCACATTTGACAGTTGTCTAAAAATTAATAATTTGATACTTGGTCAACATGTTATCTAGAAAATAAATTTTGTTGTGATATCTCTTGTCTTTCTTGGTGTTGCAATTTGCGTGGCCAGCAGTGTAATTTGACTTATAAATCTTATATTGAAGTTACATTTTATTTAGCACTACATAAATAAAAAGTATATCCAATTTTCAAATCTCTCTCACCATAATAAATTATTTTTTCGTAGTGAAAAACTGGAAGTTTCCAAAGAAGCATTTTACAAATTGTTATTGATTGAAAGTATAATTTCATAAAATTTTTGTAGGAGGGAAATTAAGAGCTCTATAACTAAATAAATTATGCTTGATATACTAAAAAAATACTTTAGACATTTAAAAGATACAAGCAAAGAGCAGACAGTAAAAAATTTGCCAAAAGTTTATAAACGATAAAATCCTAGTAATCATAAACAAAAAAAGGGCAAAAATTTATTTATTTTTCATTTACACAGAAAAGAACCATTTTTACTCATTCCAATAAAAACTATTTATCTACGAAGTTTTATTTGGAATTCCAGTCCAAAACATATTGTTATTTGAAATTTAATTCCAAATAAAATATTTAGTAGAATTGTCTTTTAAAATATTTACTTCAAGTTTATTATGTGTATTTTGAAATATTGACAAATATTTTACCTTTTGAAACGTAATCTTGCTATTCAGTAGAAATCAAACAATACAGTTGTTTCAATTTATTTCTTTTAAATCCAGAAAAAAGTTTGGAAAATAATTGCTCCTATCGGATTTCCTAGTTTGAGACAATATACTCGGAAGCTATTTTTTAATCTTTCTCAATTCGTCCAACTCTATTATGTAGCAAAACTTTTATCAAATAAAAGGTTTTAGAATGTTTATATATATAAATGCATTCCTCAATAAAATTTAACAAACTGTACTGCATTATGATATTTTACACGAAAGTTAAGAGGATTTTAGTTATTATCAAAGGAAAATTAAATGAATTCTTCGTAAACATGCTAGACAATTTTATTTCATTGATAAAATAATCGGTAAAAGTTGATTTTTTAATAGGATGACATAGATAAAAATTTTACTATACAGGAAAATTTCAACATGACAGATCAATGTTTTTCTCACGTTTTTATTTTCAAAGAAATCCTCACCTCTCTCCTAAAGTAAATAACATATCTTAAGATATTAAAAGAGAAAATGAGTCGATGTCATGTTATCAAAAACTCAGATTAAAAGGAAACCCTTTCACAATGTAATCAAGCTTTCATTTGATATTTTCATCAATTTTCAATTTGAAGAACAATTGTCAACGGAAATAAATAACCATGTCGTCGAAAGAGTTCGGATGATTCTGTGTAGATGGGTTTCATTATCTCAGAGCTTTTACCCAATGAAAGGACTCCCTTGAAAGCTCTCAGCCAGTCTCTCCAATTTCAGATTTTGTTAATTATGTATAGTTAATTAAATATTTTACTCGAGGGCAAACATAATTTATTGAATTTTGCGTAAAAGAACGTTTTCTTTCTATGATCAGTTACTAGGTGCTTCAGTAAATAAGAATAAATCTAACAAAAACATTTCTATTTTATATTAACTGTATGTGTTTTCTTAATGACAATTCCACAATATATATATATATATATATATATATACATATATATATATATATATATATATATATATATATATATATATATATATATATATATATATATATATATATATATATATATATATATATATATATATATATATATATATATATATATATATACACTACTGGTTACACTAAAAAGGAATGCAAATAACAGAACGATATTTATTGGACACATAAAGTATAGTGGAAAGAACAAGTGATTAGATTTACAGGATATTAGGATGTATGGATGTATAGATCTTGAGTAATCAGTACCCAGAGCAGCCACCTCTGGCTGCAATAACAGCATTTATCCGCCTAGGCATGGAGTCAAACAGAGATTGTATGGCATGTACGGGTATCTCAGTGCATGCAGCTTCAACACTATGCCACAGTTCATCGACAGTAGTGGATGGTGAGTGATGGCGTGCCAATCGCTCGGCAACCATTGACCACACGCTCTCAATTGGTGATAGAACAGGAGAACGTGCTGGCCAGGGTAACAGTCGAACCTGTTCTGTATCAAGGAAGTTCAGAACAGTACGGGAAACATGCGGTCGTGCATTATCCTGTTGAAACAAAGCATTAGGGAGGCCTCGAAGATAGGGCAGAGCCACGGGCCTTAACACATCGGAAACGTAACGGTTGCTGTTCAAAGTGCCGGTAATGCGAACAAGAGGTGATCGAAACGTGTATCCAATGGCACCCCAAACCATCACTCCAGCAGATGGGCCAGTATGGCGATGTCCAATGCAAGCTGGCAATGCGCGTTCTCCACGATGCCTCCAAACACGGATGCGGCCATCATGGTCCTGTATACAGAACCGAGATTCATCTGTAAAGATGACGTGATGCCTTTGCCGCGTCCAGGTTCGTCGCTGATCACACCATTGAAGACGCTCCTGTCTGTGACGCAGCGTCAACGGTAGCCGAAGCCATGGTCGTCGTGCAGATAACTCATGCTGCTGCAAACGTCGTCGAACTGTTCGAGCAGAAACTTGTTGCCTTGCAAATGACTCCATTTCTCGACTCAGGGTTCGTGACGTGGCTGTACGATCCCTTGCGACCATGAGGATAAGATGTCTGTCTTCTCTGCTGTTAGTGATGGGGGGTCGCTGAGATCCTGCATGACGTTCCGTACGATTGTCCTGAACCCATCGATTCCCTATTCTGCTAACAGTCATGGGGTCTCGACCGACGTGAGCAGCAATATTGCGGTTTGATAAACCGCAATCCCGGTAGGCTATAATCCTTCTTCGATCAAAGTCAGACACGTGCTGATAGGCATTTCTTCTTCTTAAACGAGGCATTACAACAACTTTCTTTGCCGAAAACAACGTTGAAACGGAAATTGAGTATGAGAAAACTGCTGTCAGATCTCTGGTTTCATACACATTGTAGATGTCGCTACTGTCGCCTGCTTTGTATGAATGCGCTGAAAATCTAATCATTTGCATATCATAGCTAGTTCTACCTGTCATGAAAATTTCACGTGTGTGGTGTGCCGCTTTCCTGGTGTAGTAATTTTAATGGCCAGTAGTGTATCCATATATATATATATATATATATATATATATATATATATATATATATATATATATATATATATATATACATATATATATACATGGAGGACAAAATAATACGAACACCTTTGAAATAATTGAAAATCTTTATTAATAGGGGGTTGGACCACCCTTTGACTGAAGTACAGATTTAATGCGACGTGGGATAGATTCATAAAGGTCATGGACAATATTCAAAGGAATATTAAGCCATTCCTCCTGCAGAGCGGTCTCTAATTCTGAAAGTCCGGATGGAGGTGGAAATCGGGAACGAAGTTTGGACTCCAAGTATTCCCATAAATGTTCAATAATATTCAAGTCCGGAGACTGAGGGGGTCAGGCGAGATATGCAACTTCATCGTCATGCTCTTCTAACCATTCTTGAACGCACCTAGCAGTGTGGATAGGGGCGTTATTGTCTTGAAAAAGCGGTCACTCTCCAGGGAATACAGTCTGGACAAAGGGATGTACGTGATCCCCTAGAATGCTTAGATAGTGATTGGATTAGATCCTCCCATGTAGAATAACAAGTGGTCTAAGACCGCGCCAAGATATCGCACCCCATACCATAATGGAGCCACCCCCATGCACACAGTCGGCAAGAGGCATTCAGGATGAAACGCTTCTCTAGGCGTTCTCCAGACATAAACGCGTCCGGTCGTCTGAAATAGAGTGAATGACGATTCATCTGACCATATTACCTGTTTCCACTGCTGTGGAGACCAACCTTTGTGATCTCTGCACCATTGGCGTCGCTTAAAAGCATTAGTTGCTGTCACTAAGGGTTTACGAATTGCCACTCTGCCATAAATGTTCGCAGCATGAAGTTCCCTTTTGACAGTTTTTGTTGAAACGGGGTCCTGGAAATGACTGTTCATTTCGGATATTATCTCGGATAACGATTGCTTGTGCTTTCGGGCTATTATGAGCTTCAAGATCCGCCTGTTCTTATCAGCAAGCTTTGACTTTCGGCCACTGTTGTGCTTTGAAGACGTCGTCTTACCCTCTTTCGTGTACGCTGCCATAACGGCTGATACCGTACACCTTGCAAACCCCAAAAGGTTTGCTGTTTCCGTAACCGATGCTCCACTTAAACGCGCTCCAACTATTATTCCTCTTTGGAACTCTGACAGGTCTGACATCTCAACTTATCACAGACAGTTCGGTAGAAGCATGCAACTCAGGTGACTGCTGTTGAGAGACTGATACCTTCCCTTTCACGCTCACTTGGTGTCTGACTTCTGTTGCAGGTGGCGCGGCTGTACTGCAGGTGTGAAATACGTCATACTTTTTCACAGGTGTTCGTATTATTTTATTTTCCAATATTTGTATATATATATATATATATATATATATATATATATATATATATATATATATATATATATATTATATATATATATATATATATATATATATATATATATTATCTCAAAACTTTCTAACCCAAGATTCATGAAAAGTGGGGTGTAAGAGCGGCTTCTGTTGGTACAGAGTACATGGAGAACCAAGGCAGAACCCAAGGGTAGAAGTCTGACTTTGCTCCGTTGCCCCAGGCTTTAGCTGGACATAGTGGAGTGGCCTTCATGCCTTGGGTGACCCTACCAGGAGATTACTCTCCCGACGTAGTTCACCCACTCCGCCCAGGAACACTTCCCCACCGGCAACTAGTGAAAACTATGAGGCAGCCTGTGGGACTTGAGGGGGATATTCCAGAATATCTCTGATAGCTAGCTTTGGAAGTAATCCACCAGATTCCCCTTAATGCACTGCAGATTTACACGGAGGGCAGTAGGGATGAGGGTGCTGGGTCAGGTAGTGGAGTGTTTGTTCAACAGGGATATGGCAAAAAGATATGTAGAAGAAATCCAATTACTGTTCTGTTTTTTGAGCTTAGCTTTTGGCAATTGAAGAGGCTTTAAATTTCTGTGTTACTGAGGGTATAGTCTCTGATATCTAGATCCTCAGTGATAGCCGAAGCTCCATACAACATCTGGCCAGTGGTGGTGGCATGGTGACATAACAAAAACTAAAATATTACAACATTTTACTAATTTGAAAGCCAGTACCAGAGTCTTCCAGTGGGTGCCATCTCATGTTAATGTGTATGGGAACGAAGTTGCGGATCAGTTAGCCAAGGATGGAAGTCTACAGAATATCATCATTGAAGACTGCTTGTCGTCTTCATAGCTGAGCTCTAGAGTTAGGATAGCTATCAATGCTACTTTTGGGATACCATTCCTACCTACGAATGGTACACATGCAAACATCCTGGTTCCGCACTAGTGGGTAAACACAAGAGATGCAGCCAAACGGCTCTGACAAGATTACGAAGTGGCCACCTGCTTGCTCAGAGACACATCTCTATTACCAAGGTCTACCCGCTCTATCCCAAATGTCGAGTGGTTCAGGCCTCCCCATCTTATATTTTTTAGTGCATTGAGTGTGAGAGAGAAGACATGGAGTTGAGACCGAAGGTGGTGCTTGAGAGACTGACTATTTTGGATTCATGGGGCTGGTGTGATAGTACTGTCACGCCAGTCGGGGATAAGCAACAACAACAACAACTACGCATTTGCAATAATGGAATACTTTTTCTTTCATAATTTAATAGTTAATTATTTAAACAGCTTACATACATGAAAAAAACTGTTAATTATTATGAATATTCACAAAGGAAATATTAATAATATAAACCTAATTTTCAATACTTTTTAAAGATCGATTGATGATAAGGAATTCTACATAGAATAAGACATTACGAATTGTGAATAATTCTACACAAACACCAATTCATAAAATTGATTTGCCCAATTTTAGGAAAAATTTTAGCTGCTAGATAAGAAAAAGAATAAAAATAAATTAAAGAGATCTCTTGTAAGATTTAACTTTGAATCGGAAAAACTTTTTCCTGGTTGATTTCCAGATACAGATTTTTTAAAAAAGGTTTTTAAATTACTTATTATGTATTTTATTTTTAATGAAATGTATTTTTGAATCATTAATGTGAAAATTTATTAAAATTAATTTTGATATTATATTAATAAAGAAAATATTTTAAGAAAATAAATCAGTTTATCTTCCTGCGTAAAGGTTAAAAATTATGATATTTTTAAAAACTTTATTTTGTCCTATAGAGTATAAAATTTTTATGAGTTTTTTTCCTTTTTGAACGAAAAATATTCTGAATACTTTTCAATGCAACTTGTATGGTTGGGATGTAAAAGCATAAGTCTATTTGCTTGTCTATATACCCCACAACTATACAATGTTTTTATATTTTTTACAATTATCAGACCTTGAAACTATATATATACATATAAACTAATTTATATTTATAATAAATTTTACTGCATAGAATATTTGTATCAAGTGTATCAGAGAATTGAGAATTTCACGTAATCTAGTACAATTATTCTATATTCTATAATTTTATAAATACGGTTAACATGCACACATGGAAAATAACTTACCATTCAGGTATTTTAAAAAAACGACAGGAATACATCTGATTGTATATTGTGAATATTTTTCAGAAATATTCATAATATTCAATTGGCTGAGATAGAAGTGGATAAGAATAGATTATTAAGATAGAAGTAAATTATTTCCACATACAAAATACATATTTAATACAATGTCTATAATTCATCATGTATTAAAAATATTTATATTGTATTGAAAACATTTCTCAATAAAATCTTATGAAAGAGGAGAGACAGAAAAATTAGCATGTTACTGAGAAGAAGCAAATAAATGGGTTTTCAACTTTTAAAATAAACACTTGTATCTCTATGAATGTGATTCATATGTAAATGTATCCATATATATATGATTCATATAATCACATACCGCAGCAACAGAAAGTTTTAAATTTTTCATAATATAGGTAGAAGGGAAATGCTATATTTTTTAATAAATTTGTTTGTCTCTTTATAGAACCTACAAAACATTTTGTGAAAATACCAGTTCAAGCATGCTGTTATTCTGTCTTAAGTTTCAAAAGAAAGATTCTCTGCATAATTCATCATAACATTTAAAATTGAAAACATTCTTAAACTTTTATAAGATAGTGTATTTGTAAGGGATGTCAATAGCCTACATCTGGTTTTAGAATTTAAATATGTCGTTTTAAATTCTATCAAATATTTTTTTCTTACTTCACATGAAAAGTTTTCGTATTCGGGCACTTATCTTATGCTCAATTTAAGCATTGAAGTGACCTAAATACAAGAAAATGAAGAAAAATATATACAAAATTTTAAAAACAAAATTTTATAAAAGGAATACTCATATCAATTTCTAATCATATACTAATAGTAAAATCATACCAAAATTGTCATTTCTTATACCAGAAATCATGTAGTATTGTGTCATTTCTGAAACCCCTGTATACAATCTGAAAAAATAATACCAACCTGCCACAATATCATACTTTTCGATCAAATCATGGCCACCTATAATATTTAATGTCAGACCCGGATTAAGATTTAATGAAAGTAAAATTGCTTATGATAACGGATAACATTATATATTTAGCTGCTTTTTTTTGAAAGATGTATGTCACTGTTCATGTATTAATCTTATTTTCACCACAAGATCAAGGCAAAAAATAACATTTATGTAATATTTTGTGTTATTTTACATTTTATCTCAAGAGTGTTATGACTCTATGTTATAACTTATTTAGTGTATACTTAAATACAGCATTGTCACTTTTAGATGGTTTGGTTTGTTTGTCGCTTAACGGTCATTTTCTGTACACGAGGGCTAATTAGACCAGGACCTACTACTGAAAGTGGATTCCGAACCATTACGTTTGACAAATGCATTGCTTAAGCGTCCAAAATGCATTTTGTTTGCACTTTTTCTCATTTAACATTTAGGCGCTAATAAGAAAAATCCTCATCAACAAATCATTGTCTTTTACCACTTTAATTATGAAAATATTTGGATAGAGAAATTGCTTATTAGTTAGTTTTAAATAGGGCTTCTGGACACCATCGTTGCAATATGGCTGAACATAAATATACTATAATTTCGATAAACATGAAGCAAAAGCACCTATAGGAATTTAAATAAAAGCATACATAAAAATATGTAAATGTATAAAATTTGCGTCAAATAACGACATTGTATAGATTTCCATTACAATCGCTCTGTTGGTTCTGTCTGGCATCGGTCTAGAGTCTAGACGTATAAGCTTTGAAAACAACTTTAATGTTAGATCAGGTAAAAGTAGGTAAGCACGATATCATGAGGCCAATTTCCATTTAAAATGTTTCGCTATGACGGAAAAAACTTGCAAAAAATGTAACAAAGCAACAATGAAAAATATTTTATTGATGGAAATTAGGGATCATTAAAAGCAAAATAAAATTCGTGAATAAGATAACATAAATTATTTTATCGTCTATTGTTCGTATTTGTTAATAAAGTGAGCTCTTTGTTCAGTCAATTTATTCCCTAATCAATGGAGAATATATACGATTAAATTAAACAAGAAACTATTATAACTATAAATTAAATGACCAAAATTATTATAAAATTACTACTGTTTTTAAATAAATTTTAAAAATATTTTTTTTTCGCAAGTACTTAAATAAAATCATTCACTTAGAGCTACATTTATGTAAATGATTCATAATAATATACAAAGAATTTTGTCTGTTTTTGTAAATGGATTCTCTTAAAATATTTCAAATAGATAATCACATGTTAAAAATACTTACATAAATTCAGTGAGATAAGCAAAAAAAGCAAATAAGATCAAATAAGTTTTATTAAACATTTTCGGTAAAAGCTGTTTAATTGACACCATAGTTTCTTGTTTCCTTAATGTATTGATATCAAAATTTTATTTATTATTATGCTATTCATTATTCCTCCCTTTTTTGTAGGGTTTTATATAAGAAAATCAAATATTATGATATGAGAGTATTCGATAATAACTATAGAATATAGTCAATCTTCTATAGTATGACAGTATTCTGTAACAAACTGTAAAGTTTCTTCTTCCAGCAAAACACAATTTATAGTTCGTTGCTTTGGACAAACTATGCAAAAAAAAAAAAAAAAAAAAAAAAACATTCAAATCAAGAAAAGTAAATATTTTACAAACATTACTGTTATTTTCCTCTATAATAAAAAATAGGATTTCATGTTTGAATATTTAAATAATAACGGTACAGAATCGAAATAGATTTTTAAAATAATGTTGCAATACACAACATGCAACAGTTTTAGCATTTCTTCGGTTATCATTGATTTTGAAGCATTGATAGGAGAGTATAAAAACTAAATACTTTATAATGACGAATTACTTTCTTCCATGAAAGTCAAACAAATTGCCTGAGACAGTAACAATAGAAAGCAATAAAAAAAAGAAAAATCATGAGTGCTTATGGTTGAGGATGAAAGTAAGCAAAAACCCCTTTTTATACCACTTACATTATAACACTTAATATAATAAGATATACATATGAGAATTTAAATCAATTAGATTTAAAAAGGAGACAAATCTGTAAACAATTACAATAAAATGATATTGTTTTTCTTTCAAAATTTACGAGTTGTTTTCAGAATTAAGTAAATATTTTCGAGATAAAAAAAGAATCGGTTCCAGATTTCTGATTGTTCTCGTGCTTAAAATCTCATCCTTCAAAAGTGAAATAAATTATGACAAGTAACCTTAAATATGGCAGACACTCATGTTTTTTAAAAGATAATTATAGATTTCGTTTTTTTTATGTAATATTTCATCACAAACTAAGGCCATGATAAAAACGCAGTTCTTCAGACTGTCAGGTAATACATAATTTCATCCAGTGATACACCTTTGTATGTCAAATATGCAATCAGGGTCTATTGCATATTCATCTTTCATAACCTTACGTTGTGTCTCCAATGATGAGTTAAGGAAAAGATGATAAACTAATCTGAAGTTTTAATTTTCATTAATTTTGATCCTTAGTTTGACATTTCTAAAACAAGTGTTTTATATATATATATATATATATATATATATATATATATATATATATATACAGCACATTGTTGCGAAGGACAATAAAATTTATTTTAAAATTTCCTCAAAATTTTTTTTGTTACAAATTATTAAATTTTAAAATTTAATCCAAGGATTAATTAAGGAAATTAAATCAAAAAATGGAGAAAGAGCAATTATATATATATATATATATATATATATATATATATATATATATATATATATATATATATATATATATATATATATATATATATATATATATATATATATATGTATATATATATATATATATATATATATATATACATATATATATATATATATATATATATATATATATATATATATATATATATATATATATATATATATATATATATATATATATGTATATATATGTATATATATAGGTTCTCAAAATAAGTTAATTACTGAATATATAGAACTTAGGAAATAAAGCATCTTTAAGATAAAAAAGAGTTGTGTTCCCAAATTGGGACTCAATTCTAAAATTTCAATCCATGTAATTCTAGAATTTGATCTTAGAATCAGATGAATAATCAAAAGAAAAGGAAGGAGTATGGGAAGCGCTTTTTTCAGGTTCTTAAGGTAAGCTAATTTCTGAATATAGTGAATTTTTAAGATAAAACATATTTAGGATAAAAAGGCGCTTTTTTCCTTCAATCAAAATACGTGTAATTTTAGAAATGATTTTAAGATTTAGGTAAGAGTAAACAAAATAATCAAAAGGAAAAGAAACGAATGATAAGTGCTTTTTACATGTTTTCTAATTAAATTAATTTTTGAATATACAGTGTTCGACATTGAAAATGCAACACCAAGAAGAAGTTGCCAGAAAGTGACCACACTCAGCAAACAGAGAGAGATAGCAATAAACAATTAGTGACCTGTATTTCGAAATGATACGTATAATAAAAAGCAAGAACTGGGTTGGTTCAGAAGGTTGTAGGATCACCGTGGACGGCGATACGCGAAGCAACACGTCTAGGCACTGAGTCAATGAGAGTACAGATGGCTCTCCATTCCTTGTCAACTATTTGCCAAAGTGCGTCATCTGAAGGAGGCAGTGGCAGGGTTTGCAAATGGCGTCCAATCATATCCTAAACATTGTTCGATTGGTGAGAATCGAAGGAAGCACGGTGGCTAGGGAATTAGCTGTACACTTTGCAGGGCATGTTGACTGATGCGAGAAATGTGCGATCGAGCGTTATCCTGCTGAAAAAGACTCGCAGAGATAAAAACATTATCAGAATCCTATTAGCAAAATTTAGCACATGTTGGTTAAACTTTGTTAAAAGCACGAATCCTGCTATATTTCACCTGCCTAATCTTTAAATTAAAATTCGAAGAATTTAAATCTAAATCTAACTACAAAAAAAGTAATATTAATGAAATCTTGTGTTATGAAGCATATATTTTTACGATTCACCTCTTGCAAAACAAAATAATAGTTCCAGTTAATATTCACAACAAATTTACCCACAGCAGAGTTGTAATTATGGATGTCAAAGAATCTTAAATTTCAAAACTTATAAAAAAAAAAAATGAAAGAAAGAAAGAAAACATGTGGGGGGAAAATCTCTATTTTATTGCTTCTAATTTCCAAGAAGAAAATAACGCAGAGGAAACTTGCAGTGATACAAAATTCAAAAAAATTCTAGAATAAATATAGTATTAGCAATTAAATTCCCACAAAAATTGCTTTTTAAAAATTATATTTTCTGTATACTTTGTCGGATTTCTCCTAAAAAGGAGAAATATTTAATTATTTTCATTTCTGGAGCAAAATATCTTGAAAAGTGTTTAACTTCAAAAAGTGAATATATATGCAATTCACATGCTTAAGTTGAAAACAGAAATCAAAATATCTGTTTAATCATTCAGATTTTTCTATAAAATAAGAATCTCGAACAAAAGATTTGATAAACATAATTCTTAGTCTTTACAAAAGTACTTATAAAAATCTAATATGTTAAAACTGATTAATTTCGTGAATTAAATAGTCTGCAGAAGAAATGTAAAATAAAGAAATTTTATTTAACACACAACAATTATCATATAATATGTAACTTTATTGAGGGATTTATGTTTGTTCACATTTATTTAAAATATACTAATGAAATACATGAGTGTTAGGAATAAATAGCAATTTACACATGAGTGAAATTTAAGAAAAAGATCTGCACACATTATTTTACTTCCGGGTTTATTTGGGAAACTCTGTGTATTTACTTCCTGCGTTTGATATATCGAGTCTTGCACATTGCTTATAACTTGGTGTTGAAAATCTTAAATATATTAACATATACGAGAAATCCATGTAAACTAATTCGTCAACGTTTCTCTATTTCGATCATATTTTTAGGATGGATGTAGCTGTATCCTGCATCGTATCAAAAATGCACCAAATCATATTAGTTTTGTCATGTAGTACTTAAAAGTTGGTGCTGTGATCTATGAAAAAATCGATGAATGAGAATTCAATGAATTCAGTGATCACGCTAAATCACTTCCTCAGAAAAGAGCATTTCTTCAAAATCTTCCTCATGATTGTATTTAAGGTTATTTTAGAATTAACACAAATATTTTTTCTTATTTTCATAATAGTGTTCAACCTCAATATTTTCTCGAAAGGAATTCTGTTAAAAAGCTGGCAAAATAAGTATATTAAGTAAGTTCTTTAATGAATTCTATAGTAATTTAGAGATATTTTTGACTCAAATTTATATCAGATTACAATCAATCGTTTTTCTGAAATCAGCTGTAATAGATGAAAAATTATATATAATGTACTCAAAGTAACATATAGTGTTTTTCAAGTATTTAGAAATGTCTATTCTGATCTGTTCTCATATATCACATTTAATGATCCACATTTTTTAATGCATTTATTGAGAGACTATGTAATCACAACTGCACAAACGTATCATCCATATTAACATCTATAGAAAATACGCGTTCTCATAAGAACTGGTTAATTATAAATATCAAATAGATCAGAATCTTCTCAGAAAAGCAATAGCCTTGGCATAGTTTCTTCTCAAAAATTATATTGATTCTTAAATTGAATACTCATATTTAAAATGCACTCTAAACACTTAATATTATAAATATCGAATATAAGACAAAACTGTGATTGTATGATAACAGGATTTACAAGTAAAAATAATAACCTAACAAGAGATTTTAACATATCGTATTTAGATTTAGTGCTGGATTCGCAATAACAATAGACACGCTCCAAGTGCATTTGTAGTACATTTCACGAACTTCAGTTTGAACAAAAGACACAAAATTTGATAAGAAACGGTAGGTTTGTAGTTATCTATTTCTGTCAAGGTTTAAAAAACATTCTTAATAACTAGATCTTAAATCATTTTATATAAAGGTACTTCTACTCACAGATTGTCTTCGATAAGAACTTTTCATCGTGTTCTTTTTCTGCTATTATTTTTTTGCTATATATAGTCAGAAACACCTCGTGACTTACAATTAGAACGTGCTTAAAATGGAAATCATGTTCTTCGTCTCAACCTTTCCCAAGGTCATAAAATAGAGTTGTATAGAAAGCAACTCCAGCGCAATGACCGATTTTGTTTGAGGAGGAGCTGTTATTTATGATTAATTTTGCTCCGTACTAACAAATTTATGGAGATTCAAAAAAACAGAAAATAAGTTAGAAAATTATACGTATTTTTGTTTTTGTTGTTTTAAATGAATGTTACATTGACAAAAAATCACGTGTGGACAATTACTCATTTCTTAATTGGAAACATGTCATTTCCTACATGCTATTTAGCCATAAAAGAAACTGCATCGCATGGTTAAGAAACCTGAACGAACGATTTATGGTGTAACTGCCTGTATATAATAGATATATATCTACATCAGAGTTTCTATCATTGGAATCACGCGGTAGATAATTCTTGATGTCACCCTTTCTTGTCTCTCTTCATGATACAACCATTTCACTGTCATCACTTTGTGTAGTTCAACAGTTCCACCTTCTCATCAATACACGATGATCCCATCAAAATACATAAAAAGGAAAATAACCGGAAGTATCATTTCTCAGTTTTTAACAAGCAATGTAAGATTCCTACCAAATTAAAGTAATCATTTAAAAAACAGTTTCTTGGCAATTTTACTCTTTAAGTAACTTTTTTAAAGAAAAATTATATCAAAACTTTGATGGCAATGATTTTAAGTTTATTTAATAGCAGATTCTTAACTTTAACAAGGAGAGTCATTATCGACACGTGATTTGAAGCAAATAATGCACAGTAATAATAAAAAAAAAACTTTTCTATGTGTTGGCTTCAAAATTTAATAAATTTTAAGCAAATTTTGATAGGAAATCACAGCAATATTATATTTATGATTCTTAAAAATTTTCTTCAATTGCATTGAGTACTTAAAATGGCATAAATAATCTTGAACTTGAAGAAATAAAAAAAACTGTTACCGTTCGATATGAACTAGAAATATATTTGATAAATTGATTCTGTATTTAATAATCAAGTAAATGACATAGAAAATGCAAGAATCTATATATTTGGTTTATGAGAATAAAAAGATAAAAACGTAATATATATATATATATATATATATATATATATATATATATATATATATATATATATATATATATATATATATATATATATATATATGTATGTATGTATGTATGTATGTACATATATGTCAAATGAGAGAGACTTATTTAATGATTAATTGACTATTTCAGCATAATTGCTTATTTATACATTGCAACAAAAATATTTTTTCACATAAAATTTAATTTTTGCTTAAAAATTTATTTAGTTTAAATTAAGAAACTAAATTACGATGTAAGTAAGAACAAGTTTTATGTATTGAAAATATAACTTTATATTAAATATTTAATTTTTTTTTAAATGTAAGTTATATTCTAATAAGAAATACATTATTTTATTATCTAATAAGAAATACATTATAATTACATTATTATCTAATAAGAAATTCAAATTATAAGATAAGAAAGGATTTATTGAGTTCAACGGTAATATGAGATGAATTTTATAATGCATATTGTGTACATATGCATGTTAAGTTTTATTGTAAACCACTCCAAAGTTTCAATGGGCTAAATTTATCTAATTCAAGGTATTATTAAAATATCGGTTGATACAATATTTTTCTAATTTTGAAATAGTCTTTACTGGGATTTCATTTCATTTATAAATCAGAACAATAAAATAACGAAAAATAACTTTTAAATAAATTGTTTTTATTTAATCTCCTTTCTATGGAAGCAAATATATATATATATATATATATATATACATATATATATATATATATATATATATATATATATATATATATATATATATATATATATATATATATATATATATATATATATATATATATATATATATATATATATATATATATATATATATATATATATATATATATATATATATATATATATATATATATATATATGCCCTCACATGCGCACACAAATTTCTTATATTAAATTTTATTGAAAGTTTTAAAGTTTCGCTTACAATTACGCATGCACGCAAAATCATTAATTCGCTTTAAGAAAAACATGTAAAATTTATAAAAGTTGAGTCTATATAAGAATCTTTTAAGAATCAATCTATGAAAAATCGAGGAAAAAATTTGTCAGAATAATTAAAATTTAATTAATTTAGATATCATGTTGATTTTAGGTAATATATAAAAAGCTCTATGAAATACTATTGGATATTAAGTGATTAAAATTTATCCTTTTTTAAATGCAAGAATGAAGCCTCGGTAAAATTTGATTTTATGATTTCAAATTTTGAATTTTCTTTTGTAAGTTGGTTTTATGATTACCGGAAGCATTGATATGATATTATTTCAAATTCACGAAAAATACTGAATAGTTTAAGTCTTACCATAAATTTTTACTTAAATACCTTCAGTTAATATTTCTTCTGCTTATGTGATGTAGTTCTAAAATATGTTAATCTTCTATTTCAACGGTAAAAGTAAACGAAACTAAAGCCTCTTCCATGAAAGATAAATATACATTTCACAACATAATTATTTTTGGTTTTTATTTTTTTAAACATACGACATTCTACGGGTATTATCCTATTCTTTTTCAGAGATTATTGGTTTCTTGATAGAGCACTTCCTACACTGAGGAAGGCCGCTGAATTTCCTAGGCACAATGGTGCAAATATTAGGTTTTTGAGTTTGGGTTGTCAAAGATTACATAATTTGAGCTCACTGTCTACAGTTGCCAACATCACAACGAGAAAGATGAGTGACATTCCTGCCTTAAAAATGAAATGTGGGACGAGGACGTTCAGATTCAGACAATTTCGACACGCTTTCTTCCTCATTTTTCTGCCTCAATATCAGCGACTTACCAAAATTAGACATATTGAATTGCTTCCTGAATTTTGGAGAAATCCAAATGTGAGATTATATCCATAAATTATGATTTTATATTGCTAAAACTTAGCACGAATTGTATGATTGAAACAATAAATCATTTAACACCAATAACAGGAGTTAAATGGTTTATTGCATTATTCACTTAAGTTTTTCTATTGATTTTCTTTTTTTCACTGTTAAGTCAAATAAGTGTTCATTTTTGACTTGTAAATAAATATATTTATCTTATTATTTCTTTATTTATTGTTCATATAATTATTAACATTTTACAAAATATTTATTTGCTATTCTAAGCTTATTTTAATAATTTGAATTATTGGTTTTTGAACACCAAAAAATGCCAAATATTAAAATTCTGGCAAAATTTGTTCCATTTTCGGATAAGCTGAAGGAAAGAAAAAGGAAATTGACACTGTTTTACACATTTTCTAATACTTTAAAAAAATTTTTCGTTCCGTTAAATATTTATAAATATTTTTTACTTAATAGAATTTAAATTTATTGGAAAAAAAATTGTTTTCCAGAAATATCTCCAATATTTTTCAAAAAATTGGGCATATTAATTAATATGGCTTTATCTTAAGTTATGTAAGGAAATATTTACAAATGATTTTCTTCCCAAGCAATATAAATAATTCATTTCTTCAAGGTAATCTTATGCTTTTTTTTATCTTGTATGTCTCTCTTTTCTCTTACCATCTATTTATTTAATTATTTATTTACCATCGTTTAAAAAAATCCTATTGATAACGAACATTCGTATTCAATTTTAATTCGCCGATATGTTTTTGTCATATGATATTCCCCAGAGAAAAATGGATATGAATACAAAAAATATATTTGCCCACAGAGGTATCAGACACTATTCGCATGTTTTTGCTCATAATCTCTAGCACAAAATTCGGAAGGTATCTTTATCATGTTTAGATAACTTTAATAGTTTTCGTTTTTATACTCATGATACTATATTTGTCATTTTAATGTCATAGAAAAGAGGAGAGAAAAAAGTGTTTGCAATATTTTTAGAGTTTTTTATAAATTAAAATTTTGTAACATTATTGAATAATTATTCCGTAAATCCAAATCCACAAATATTTACATGGATTATAATTCTTTCTCTATAAAAGACTGAAAGTAATTTTTATATAGCAACAAAATTGAAATGAAAAGAATAAATAATATTTTTTTTTGTAAATTTTTCCTAGCAAATCTTTAAAAAAACATACTATGGGTATTATAATAATATAACTGTTTTGTTCATTCCATAAAACTGTGTGAATATCCCTTTTTTATCCATAATTATAACAACTTTCTGAAACATAGTCTCTAAAGAGGTTTAATCCATAATTCAGGAATATTGTATAATTGAATTTCTCGTTCTAGATATGATATTTAATTTATAAAAAATTATTAAATTCAATTTAATTTTTTTCTTTTCTGTTTTATTGTTTAAAATATAACATTATATTTTCCTAATTTTATTTTTCTGTGTTGTTTAAAGAAAAGATATATTCCCTATAAAAATGCTATATTGATGGTGTTGTAGTAACATATTTTGTATATCTATGCATTTACAATTAGCTTTAGAATTGCACGGGAAAATTACCTAATGTATATCAGTGACAATTTGTGTAATCAGCATTTAAGGGCGATCTAAGTGGAATTTCATATATAAAGATAATCAGGATTCAACATTAAATACGATCAGAATAAATGATATAATAATTTATATCCATGCCTTTTTCTGGTATTTATATCCAGAAATAAAGGGTGGAGAACACAGGCCATTGTTCCACAGCAGTGATTTCCATCTGCTTAAAAGCAATATTTTACAATCACCTGACAAGACCAGACTTGAAGTAGTGCACTCTTTCCAAGCTTCCACGCACAGCATTGAGTAGGGCATTAAGTCAGAGAGACCTCATACTAACATGTATCTAATTAATAAATATTCAGTGTGCAGCAGAGTCTCAAAGAATAACCTATATTAACACTTTTGTTGACATATCAATTACTGATTCATAAGTCAAGGGTTTTTACAAAATAAAAGATAGTGAACTTCTTTTCAAGGAGATAACAGCTGAATTGTATGACGACAAGTGTCATAAGACCATTTCGACTTTGACAATATTAAGAGGAGCAGAGAATACTAATGAAATAAAGAAACTGAGAAAAAGGCTTTTGTAATTAAATGTTATCTTGCGTGTTCTAATATTCTTTGAGCTGTATAATAACATAAATAAAGAAAAAAGTAAGTGAATATTTCAAATCAGAGTTGGAGAATTTCTACAGACTTCCTATAGTAAATACAAAAAGCATTTTAGGGATCCTATTTTCCCGGCAATTAAATTTCCTAAAAAAAAATGTAGAAATATCTGCTCTAAATCATGGAAAAAAAGAGTCTGTATATGAAAATTTAATTGAATTAATGAGAATCACATATTTTCTAATGTTCAGTCAGCATTGGCAAAAAAATATATCTAATAAAATTGAATCAAAGTGATTTTTTAGAGTAAATTGTTAAGATCGTTGAAGATAAAATGATAAGCGACCTTAATGAAAAATGACGGCTTTTTCACAGACACATTTAGATTTTAGAACTGAAGTTATCAACTAAAAAGCAATATCATATAAAGTGAAACGATGTAAGAAAGGATACTTTTTACACTTTAAGACAACTATTCACTATCTTCAGGAACCATGAAATTATTTCCGCAATGTGCATTGTATCTCAACTTGTATCTCTACTACATAAATTCTTCTGCTGCAGAAAGGGGTAATTGAAATGTATCTGTGCTATGAATATATACACAGCTATTAAAAAACCTTCTTTGATAGAAATAGAGTACTCTGCTGCCCAAGAGATAAAGACTCTGGTCATGTGACTAGGAAAAAAAAAACAGGTTCAATTTCATTTGAAAATGTGGTGGCAGCTTCAGTGTTGAGTGAGCTATGGAGACACCAGATAATTCAATTTAGTATGAATCTTAATTTGTTAATATGAATTTCACTTAATTCTTCGTTTTTGATTTCATTTTATTGAGTGGCCTAGTGCAAAGTTATTTCTCAAAATACAATTATGTAAATGCAAGAAAACCTCTCAATCATTCCCACTTCCGAGAACACTAGTTTCAATTTCTTTGTATTAAATTAAAAATTTTCACCAGAATTCTATGTTTTGAGTTGTTTGTAGTTCCATATTTTGCATCACTCACACACAATAAAAAAAATTTAAAAAACTGAAAACTACTTCCCGTGTGAAAAAAAGAAATTCTATGCACTGCTTAACGCTATTGGGACATAACATAGACGACAGCCTGTCGAGGTTGTAGCAAAGCTTGTTGTCATATTCAGTGTGACATTGGCTAATGGAAAGACTTTCCATAGTTTGAAGGCCATGCATATTCATCAAAAGGAAGAAACTCTGGAAGACTCCCAAGCAACAACTTACCCTGCAGTGAGACAATTACGTAATAACATTTAATGTTTTCATAATGAAAGATTGAAACTTCCAATTTTTTATTCCAATTAGCGCACTCCTTAACAAGAAGATCTGGAAGAGACTTTTGCTTAAAATATTGAAAAACTTTTACCTCCAGGTAAAATTATTGAAAAGAACGATAATAAAGTGAAATTATTCGGAAAAACAATTATCTCCATTATCATTTTATTTGAAGAATCAGTCTCTGGAATCAAACATTTATGGAATCATTTTATTTAAAAATCATTCCTAGTTGAAAAATTAAAAAGGGTTGGTTTTATATTAAAAAATAAATTTAGTAGAAAAGGATTAATCCAAAACATTGAATGGGAGAATTATGCCATAAGAGAATTGGTAGCTTTTTTAAAGGAAAAGAAATATTTAAGAAATAAAAATTTCTAACGAAAATAGGTAATTGTCTCAAATTTATCAATCAAGAATGAATAGATGGGTTAAAACTACTTTTTTTTACTTGGTCTCTTTATTTATTTATTCATTATTTTGGTTTGAATTTTTTCCTAGCATTTTTTTTTCTCTTATTCATTTTCCTTGGATTTTTAAGAAAAGATCGCATGTCTTATTGTATCATTACGTTGCGTTTCTAACTGCCTTTTAATGACCCCAAAAACGTAACTTACATTGTAACTTTCAACGCAACAAGATTTTAATTAGATAGATATCGAGGAGATTTCATACCTGAATATGTTATGTCTTACTCTAAAATAAAATAAGAACAATGCAGGAATGTAATATGGAGCTCTTATATACGCTATTGTTTCTTACACAACACTGCTTTTGTTTGTTGTTAAGTAAGACACTCACTGAAACTAGTATATTATTTATATATTCATATTTTATAGTTTATGCATTAATTAAGTCTAATTCGTTATAAGGATTTTAAATGTAGATACTTCGGAGCCAATCATAACAACGGGTAGATGATTGAATTCAATATATTCCAGAAACAGCGACGATAAGCTATTTCTTAAATTCTTTTTAACTAATGACAGTTTAAGCAACACAATTTGCAAAATTCGTTTGGAGACATTGAATTATTATCCTGACCTATGGAGAAGTGACGAGGTCAATCCCTGAGGTCGCTCATTTGTCACCATACCATACAGCAAGTCAAAATACTTGAGAGTAATTAATCTTAATAAGCTCCATTAACATGAAAGCTTTCAACTAGAGGGAAGTTGCAGCTCGTCGTCTTAGGCACAAGATCGTTGCTTTTTTCTACAGGCCAAGCCGGTCCCATTTTACAAATAAAATTTTCAAAGATCTCAAAATAATTTGGGAAAAGTTAATAGAATTTTCACTTTTTTGTTCAAAAATTTAAATAATATTGCACATTATAATAAGGCAGAAAATTCTTATGTCTTCTGTTACAGAAACCATGACAATTTCATTATTTATAATATTTCAATATTTAATAAAACTAAGCTAAATTGCGCGGCACAACAGCCCATATGGGCCAAGGCCTACAGTGCCTATCTTTGTTTTCTTGGAAAAGCCCTGGGGTACGAAGCATATTTCCGGATTACGTGGTAAGCCTAAGGTGAAATGCCCAGTGTTTAGAGCTCCCAAGCATGCTTAGTACTCAGTTTATCGACCTACTGAAGGATGAAAGGCTGACTTGACCTCGAGGATCGAACCTCAGGCATGTGCCTTGGGAATTTGAAACTCTACCACTAAGCCACTGGGCTTCATTTAACAAAATATCGAGTTTTAATAACAATGTTATCTTTAATAATAATATTAGATTTTCATTGAAGTTTCCTAAAACAATTTTGTGTGATTAAGAATTTATTCTAACAAATGTAAGGTATAGTATAGATAATTTTAGAAGAAAAGAACATAATAAACATAAGTATAATTCTACAATTATATTTTTATTTCTTTGAATTTAGTTTGTGTGTTCTTAAATTATATACATCTTAACATTTTCCATGTGTGTCCCTATCTGCTGTACATGAGAAAGTAGAAACAAGAAGAAGTGGTAAACATTTCTTGACAATGACTCCAGACTGGAACAGGAGGGTGCGCTACTTTCTTTTTCGTTACGAGGATAGATTACAGGCAGAAAGTTGGCCTTTTTCTCTAGTTTTACATCCGTGTCTTATTCAGGATTCGAACCAGAGCCCATTTGGTTCGAACAATGATCAAAACCACCATACAGATTGGGTGGCCTCTTTTTTTATTGCACCGGTAATTAACATCTCTTCTCATAATCCAGAGATTTGTGCTCTGTTTGAAATTTTAATTTATCAATTAATCATGTATTAATCAACGCATTTTAATAATTAATCTGCGATGAAATAGCATTTTCAAGAATTACTCCTAACAATCTTTGTTTTTTAACACAGCTGGAAAATTCAAAATCTTTTCTAAAATTGTGATTGTGTTATTGAATTCTTTATATAATATTCGTTATATATTAAACTTTTTCTTTATATTTTTGTATAATATTCAGATATTTTATACTTTAAAACCAGTGTTACCCTTATTTATAAATAAGTCTTTCTTAAAATTATCAGCAATTATTGAGTTTCAGCTTGAATAAAAGCTAAAATAAGTATTATTTATAATTCACAAATTACTAATACCAATTATTTTTCCGGCAAAGTTGAAATTAAAAAGGCATGCATAATTTGCATAAATTATATAAACTAATATAATGAGAGATAAATTATTTGATTTACCTAAGATTTCAGAAATTTCAAACCTTATTTAGCAAAAGCAGTTTGAAAATAAATAGTAAACAGAATCTTCTACATTAAATTGTTAGAAAAATGGGGTTATACGTTTAGTGAGTTAAAATTAATTTACTCATTTTCCTATTGTCTACAAAATTGTCACAAAATTTGGTTGACTTTAAATTATTGACACATGTATAATAAGCAAACATTTTTCTAGATATTCTTAGAATACACGATTTAAATATTTCTTCTCCTATATAGTTCCAATAAAACCTTCCTTTCCAATATATTTCATAAATTAGTCATAAAAACTGTAAAAAAAACATGACTAAGAAAAACTATTTTACATTAAAATTAAATGCAAATTATTGTATTGTTGAATTAATTTTAGCTAAAGTTTGTAATGACGGTTTTAACAACACTGTTAAGAAACCGTTTTTCATAAAATCATTCAATTTTTCAATCTAAAAATAACATTTACACGTTAAACGAATGATAAATTAAATAATTATATTAACACGAGACTTTCTGGCCCTCCTTACAAATAACTCATTAGAAAAATTAATTAGTTTCCACGGGGAATTATGTAATAGAAACGAATTCGGGAGGAAACCAGTTCTAATACACACTGAAGTGTCTGCTTTAAATTCAACAGGTGCCGTCTAATAAATAATTGAAAAGAAATGTTAACGGACCGCAATAAATATAGATTTATGTTTGTTTTATACCTAATTAAGGATTTAAAATGTGTTACAAGGTATATATTATTTAAATAATTTTGCCTTATAGATGCAAACCCAAATTAACAATTTATCGCTAAGATGATGATTTAAAAGCAAAACTGGGAAATACCAAGTAAAAAACAAGGTCACTTTTTATACACCTTGAAAGAAAAGTGCTAATCTTTTCAAAGAAGCATTAGTAAAGACGCTTCGTAATCCTATCGATGAAACTCATTTAATATTCCTCTAAAGCATAAAAAATACTGTTTCATTAATGGAGTTGTAGGTGTTTATATATGAATTCATAACAGAGAGTATAATATAAAATAAATATATGCAAAAATATTTATGCGACACAATCTATGGTATGTAGAAGACCCTATCATTGAGAATAACAGTATATTTGAAAAATTATTTACGTAACTGTGTTATATCTCTTATTTTAAATTGTTACTGCGAAGTAGCCACCTGCTTGCTCAGAGACACGTCTCTGGTACCAAGGTCTGCCCTCTCTGTCCCAAATGTCGAGTGGTTCAGGCCTCCCCATCTCATATTTTTCAGTGCAATGGTTGTGAGAGAGGGGACATGGATTTGAGACCGGAGGTGGTGCTTGAGAGACTGACTATTTTGGACTCATGGGGCTAGTGTGATGGTACTGGGGATAAGCAACAACAACACATTAACTTGGGCATCTAGCTGAATGTATTGGCCTAACAAACTGCTGAGTATACTGTATAGTCGCTCTATTTATTAATGTATCGTGTTGTAAAAAAACATCATTTATTTTTCGTTACTATGTCTCTCTTTTTTAACGAGTTTCATCCCTTTCTGCATTTTTATTCATGGAAATAAAAAAAATTTCTTTTCACCCTCACATAGTGTTTGTTTCAGTTTGAATTTTCTTTCGTTTTTTTTAATAAAAATGATATTTTTATTTTGTTGCTTTTCCTCCAAAATTAAGCAATAGAAAATTTCTCACTTTTTGATAAATAGACAAATATAAAAATAATATTGGTAGTAAATCATTAATGAAAGTTCCCAAATTGTTTCAGAAAATTTACCCCGTAAATAAAAACTACTTTTTAAAATTAATTATGAAAATATAATGGGAAAATAAAAACACTAAATATATCATTTTGATTTACATATGTAAAATTTAAGATTGATGATTAAATTAATTGAATAATTCTAAAATTATATCATGGAGTGTGTATTATTTCTTAGTTGTGTCGTTAAGAACGTCAGTTAACTCTTACAAGTGCTTCCAACATTTCTAAAAATTTAACAATGTTTGTTAAAGAGAAACTCTATCATGACATAGTATCTTATGAAAATAACCACCTATAGTTTTTAAGAGAAATTAAAGATTCCAAGCTAATAATTAATAATTAAAACAATTTGGGATAACAATATTTTAACTCTAAAGAGAAATAATAGTTATTTATAATAAGTTTTAAGAAATAACATTTTCTTAGAAATACTTGATGTGATAGCCACTTTTTAAATAAAAAATTATTTAAATTCTATCAGATTCACACGTATAATGTAATTAATATATAAGGTGATTATAAAAACTTTGCCAACATCTGCACGTCTAACATCCATTGTATTTAATGGATCAAGATGATATTACAAATATAGTTCTATTGAGATATGTCGCTATATATACTGTGAATAACAACACAGAAGCTTCCTTCAAATTTTAATAAATAAAAAAGTTCCTACCCTGCATAAGCACAACAGTTGTATTGATAATCCTTATCTTTATCATGTGTACATTAAAACAACTTTTTTCATAAATTAAAATTTACCAGTATTATCAACATGACTTTACCAATAAAATCGCACTAGACACTATAATTTAAATATTCAAATTTAAAATTTGTGAGGGAGGATATTTTTATTTTCTTTAAGTTTGCATTTTTATATTATACGTATGTCTAAAATAAACTTTTATTCTTTACTCTGTGAATATAAAAAAATGGATTTCTAATTTTATTCTTAAAGTCTATATTTAAGAGTATATTTTATCTCTCATGTATATCAAATGAGTTTCATATCAATATGTTCGATGAAAACTGCTATCTCCCATTCTATAGGGTTACAAATGATTTAAGTGTAACAATGTTGATACGCATGAGTTTGCACCTTGTCTATCTCCGTGAAATAAATTTATCTTAACTACAGTACAAAAAAAATAAATCACTCGACTTAAGCCATTAGAATGCAAATGAGCGGAGGAATCACACACAAAGCCATTCACGTGTCCTTGACAAATGAATAATCTGCTTGAAGCCACCTGTGAAGAAATCTGCTTTTCACCCCTTGAATATCACGTACTAAATTTGATTGCGCAACGATCACATGATTTTCAAATTATTGATTCAGATACTATTTATAAGTGCAAATTTATGCATGCGTGAGATGTGCTATCTGCAAGTCATATGATCCTTTTTTTCTTTCTTTTTTTATTCTAATGACTACTATGCACTTTGATCGCTTCTTTTGTTTATTGGAATAATTATTTGTGGCTTAAAAGGCAGGCCCTTATCATCTAAAGTATTAAGTAGAAATTTCGAAACAAATGTCCTTTGTACAGAAACTTAAATTATGAACTGGTATTCAGTTATTAATATCGCTTCTTTTTTATCAATAAAATTACTTTGATCTTTTTATCAATAAAATTACTTTGAGTATGTTTAGTTTTCTGGTGCATCGACAGATTCGTTATTAATCGTACACTAATACTTTGCAATTAACTATACATAATGCGGAAAATTACAAACTGTGAAATAATATTTTGCTTGAGTTTTTACTATAAGTACTAAAGCTTGTTTTACATTACTGGTAGCGCTTTGTGTTTTCGATACAATATCGGTACTCAATATGTGTGTTTGCACTTGATACCCATGTTTGAGAAAGATGAAATATACCTAATAATAGTTTATACCAATATAATATTGGAAGGAACTAAGGTTTCTAAGCTAGTATTCGCATAAAATGTTTAAAAATAAGTTCGCAAAAATGTTTAAAAAGTGGCAGCAAACATTTTATATCCCACTTTTTTCTGTGCCAAATATAAATATATTAAAATTCTTTTTATGTAGTTGCAATCATTATATAATGTTTTTAAATAATTATATGCATTTGTATTTACAAAGTAATTCTGATAGTCACTTGATTATAAGCCGTCATTTATTTTGCGACAGAAATGTGGCTTTTAGGGTCAACTTTATCAAGTTCTAGTTAGTATTATCATCATACTAATGTTTGATCATGATGATCATACTAATAATAATGGTTAATCATCATATTAATGAACTATTCTCTCTCTAAATCACCCGAACTGGTTGCTGAATAGTTAATGATTTGAATTTCATTCAACAGTTCATGCTTTCAGTTCCTTGGACCCACTATGTGGATGTTAGTTGCCGTTGTGGAACTACTTTAAACCTTAAATCCTACATGAATTAATCTTCATGCTCAAAAAGGGTCAGTAGAATCGCAAATCAAATAACCAACCATTATTTTATCATTAAGAGCCGAGCCGGCAACCGAAAGCTTAGCGCTCTGCTCTTCGGTTTAACCATTCGTGGGTTCGAGTGCCACCAGGGGCATGGATATGTGTAGTAATCTGGAATTCAGTTAAATTTAAGTTCCGGTATAATTAGTCCTCTTGTTAAAAAATGACCGTTGAGAGTTAAACCTACCATTAGGAGTTCTTATTCTTTAACAATAGATTAAAGTGGGCTCTTATCGACAGTTAGGGCATATCAGAGTTTTTTCCAACAATGAAGTTAGATATGAATGTTGAATATGGAAAATAAATTTGAACATTAGCTGTTTGCCAGAATTTAATGTTATATATGTATGTGAGTGAACAACTCATCTCTTATTAAAGTTAACCTCACAATTTTATTTAAATTTCCTGAATTTTTAAAAGATTATATATGGTTTTCACTGGTATATATATATATAACATGCTATACTATACTAGCTCTTGAAACTTTCGGACATAAGTATCAATCTGCAAAACTGGGTAGTTTAAATTTTTTATGATTAAAAACAGTTTATTCATTGCTAATTTTTGGCAATATGGCAGTTGTAGACCATCAGTTATAGGACATCAGACATTCAGACATATCATAAGATATCATCCCAATCTTGTTCAGGATAGACATATATCCATGGATCAATACATAGAACTTTTCATAATATGCTTTCAGACTCTGCAGAATTCAGTTTGTCGAAAATCTGGCCCATTTAGTAGGTGATACAGAATCTATGTCTATTTATTTTGTTGTCTCTATACTTTTTTTGAGTAAAAATTATTTTATTTTACTGATTTAGAGTGAACTTGTAGAATGAATGATAGGTATGATGTTAAACACTTTGGCATTGCTTTTGTATTCGATACGAATACGATTAGTGTTATTTGGCTTGGCAGTTTCTTAAAAAGATTTATATGATTATAATCAGTTACTAATGAAACATGAGCATGTATGTGAAGGCAATAAAATCTAAGTTTCCGACAGAATTCATTATTTAGCAACAGACTGTTTGTGAATGAGATGATTAATTTGCTGTTATATTAAATGTATTTTCAATCTTTTCATAAGATTCTGTGACATCTTGCAAGCAATTTGACAATACTTTGCAACTATTGGTAAAACTTATTCTTTTCAGCAACAAAGGTGAAAGCAGTACTTAGTAATGCACTAGGAAATTTTGCGATAATGTCTATTACGATTTAATTCCTTTCGCGTGATTCCAGGTATTGCCACTTCCTTCAAAAAAGCATGCTTAGAACATTTGATAAAAGAATCTTCAATAGTTTAGAAATATCGCTCAATTAGAATTAAATCTGTAGCAACATTTATGAGAGCACCTATCTTTTGATGCAGCAGTACCTTAATTTAAGAGGCATTGACTAAAGGCTTGTGAGAAAAATTAACAAACAAGCTAACATATAGTTTTAATGATAATACCTTTACTCTAGCAATTTGAATATTTTTATTAAAAAATAATTTTAATATGATTTTATTAAATGCAGCTTCAACTTAAGTTTTTAAATGAATTTTCAGTGAATAAGGTATTACATTATAACATTGTATGTATAATGCATTGGTAATTATATGCAATCGCGCGCGTTTGTGAATCACTTCCTTTAAACATCGAATCCGTTGTCTTATGTGAAACAGTAAAATCCTCAATAATTACAGTACCTTAATTTTCACAAAAGTTCTCGAAATCAACTTTGAATTTAAATTCATTCCAATCATAAAAAATGATCGGCTGCAAATTTAAAACATTGTTTATATAAAACAGAAATGTTTAATAAAGTAAGGGAATATTTTAGTTATTAATTTCTTTTAAATACATTTAATTCATGTAAAAATATGTTCTTATATTTCAATCCACATCACAGCTTTCCTATTTTTCTTAATTTAATATAAATGGTAACTTACATAAGTAATTCAAGATTTTAAAAAAATTCGTGGAACATTTTTAATTCGAATTAGTTAACGAGAAAATTTGTTTAGGATACATCTCGTCTCACGTCTTACTGAAACAAAATTGATTTCATGTTTTTGCTGTCTTAAAAATTTAAAAAATTTATAAAAAACACATATAAACATACTGAAAAATTATTTTCAATAAATCTATATTTGAAAATATATTTTCAGACACAATGAAATTTTTTTTTACTTTGATTTCTACAAATTATATTTCATTAAGCCTTTTTACTTCATCAAATCTTACAAAATTATCAAAAAATAATGAGATTCTCTTATGGGGAACATATATGCATATATATGCGTATAATGCCTTAGTAAAATATTTATTTCGGACAAATCTTTTAGAATAAAGCATTTTTAAGCAATTACCGAGCAGAGTATTTAAGGAAAATAAAGAAAAAAAAAGACCTTTCAAATAATTCAATGCTCAAAAAATAGTAAATAATATTAATACATTAGAATGTTATTTTCTTGGGTTTTGTGAAAATATTTCAAAGGAGCCTATGAATTACGTAAGCTATCTTAATAAAAATAAAATAAGTTATTTTATTGATTGAGTCTTAGAAATAACCATTGTGTATCACATACAGCTCTCAGTTCAGGTGAAGTTGACATGTCTATTATAAAATCTTTCTTTTACCTTTGACATTACTGGTCTTCACTGTTAAGAACTCGCCTCAATGTATTAAAAATAAACAACGAATTTAAATTTTGAATATTTTCTATAACGGTATTATAAAATCTTTTACATACATACTACTTTCAAAGAAATTAAACAAAGTAATAAGGAATAAAATGAATACTGAAATTTTTTTATTTAATTTGCAATTGTGGAAAAGATTCGTTTGGAGAACATTAATAATTAAAATTTCAGACCTGCTTTTTCTTTCCTATACTTGATTAGCATAAATTTTCAAATTAAAGTGTAAGTATTTAAATTTAGAAGTTTGTACTAAATATTGTGTCGGCATACTTATAAATGTAAATTTTAGAAAATTCATAAGTAATGGTTCTCTGCAAGAGTTTTTTTTAATGAATATACAAATCAATGGCCGAGGTGGCAGCCGAATGGTTAGCGCTCTTGCCTTCGGTTCAACAGTTCGTGGGTTCGAATCCCACCTTGGGCATGGATGAATGTAGTGGTTCGGAATCCTCTTTAAACCATAGGTCCCGGTCTAATTAGCCCTCATGTGCAAAAAATGACCATTGAGCGACAAACAAACAAATCAATGTTATTATTTCACTATGAACTTTTAAATATTGACGCATTAAGGTTTCCCATTCAGAAGCTTTAGTTTTTATACTCAATTATAAAATTAATTTAATAAATAAACCTTACATGAATGTATTTATCTTTCTGAAAGCATGGAACCAGAAAAAATTAAAAGTTGCTGATAATTGCTCACCATGTTTTTTCAAAATGTTCGTATAGCGTTGCAATACAAATTTAAAAAATTCATTAATGTAAAAAGTTTAAATTTCACGCAGTTGTAACTTCTTACTTTACAAAAAAATATTCCTGTTTGCTCTAAAAGCAAGCTTTTAGACACGACAGAATAATGTTTTCCTGTTTTCATTAATTCTATTATTTATATCAGACTCCTTAAAAAAAGTTTAAATTTCACACAGCTATAGTCTCTTATGCTTAATCTCTTGCTTTATGAAAAAAATTATTCTAATTAGCTCTTAAAGCTAAGAGACCTCCCTCTAATGTATGTTTAATAATGACACTATATCTTTTTAATGATACATCTACAGAGATATTTAACTTTTTTAATGGTTGCATGATTAATCATTGTTTATGTAAAATAAAACCTATTAAAGCACTTAAAAATTACTTTTAAGGAAGCTTTGACCCTGTTTGGATTTCGTGAGTTTTTTAACGTTCAGTGCTAGGTTTGTTACTGCGAAAGGCAGAGAAATCTTGAAATTTATATATAAGACAGTAATTTGCTACTTTGCTATGCTTTCAATCAATTTCATTGACAAATATGTTTATTTACATCTAAGTGTTGTTTTAAAACTATAGGTATATTATTTTGTAACTTTTCTTAGCTTTGAGAAATGTTCATATAACCCAAATAGCACAAGAATATTAAATAACATTCCTTCTATATCATTTGATATTTCGAATATAGGAAAAAGTTGAACACTGTAAATGTAACATTTATAAATATTATATGATATTACTTTAAAAACATCGATAATCGATAATGATTTTGATTATATTTTTAATGAATAAATAAACACTAGTTATGTTTAAATAAATTCAGAGTGATTTCTATCCCACTGCATGGAATTTAAGAAATAAAAATCTACGGGCAATATTTATGAAATCTATCTGATGTTCCATTTTAAATATTGAAATTTTTATATACACAGACTTCTAGGAATATATGATTAGCTAAGTTATTTTAAAAAAGAAATAAACGGAGTAAAAAAATCTTCGATCTTCCGCGTTTGCAATTTTGCGTTCGTTTGCGAACGAATTTGTGTATTCTGATACGTCTCATTGTTTCGAATCTATTTTAGTTGTTCACACATTTTAAAGTATTAAATAAAAATGCCCTACCTTATATGAGGCAAGAAAAATTTTAAATTTGCTGTATGAAATTTGGAAACAAAATTTATCCATGTTTTGTCAAATCTGATTCATTTGATTACTGCAAGTGGTTCAAAATAAAATATCAAACGACAAAAATCAGATAAAAAGTTCAGTTTTTTCTAAAAAAAAAGAAAAAAAAAAAGATAAAACTCAGTCTTTTGAGTTGATAATCTATAGAAAAATATTTTTTAATAATGAATAGCTTAAAAATATGGCCACAGTAAGCCTTGGCCCCCATATGAACTATCGTGACCACAGAGTTTAACTGTAATAATAGTAGTTTAAGAAATAAAACTTATAGTGGTGTAGTGGTTGCGCTTCGCACTTTCGAGGAGGCACAGGTCTGAGGCTCTATCGTCGGACTGCGTAAAGTAGATTTTCATACATTCAGTGGGTCGTTTAACTGAGTACCAAGCATGCTTGGAAGTAAACACTGATCAGCCAAACTCGAAACAAAATTTCGCGTTTGGTTGATCACCTAACCGGGATATATGCTTCCCACCCTAGATCTCTCAGTCACGAAAATAGTATAGCGCTGTAGGCCTTGGCCCACTAAGGGCTGTCGTTACACTGAGTTTAGTTTAAGAATTCTTTGTTTTCAAGCAAATTATTTTTGTACCCACTAAAATTTATTAAAAAATTAAATAATACATTTAATATAGAACAATTTTTATATAAAGGAGGAAGGTGCAGTAAAAATATTTATAAAAATCCTTTTGTGATGTCCCTAGATATACTTTCTAAAAGATCTCTAAATATCAGAAATCAATATCTATCAATATTGGCTAGAGTATTTATAAATATTTCAATTGAATATCTAGTAATATTCAAAGGATAGGTATTTTTTTTACTCTATAAATATTAAAAAAAAACTATTCATAAATATTCAAACGGTAATATTTTAATATTCGAAAATGGATGTATGCTACTTGAGAATAAGAATCAAACACTGTCGGATGCATTTTTATTTGGAGAAAACTTATCAGACTTAATTTTAAGATTTATCTTGTTTTAAAATCAATATAAGTTCACTTGGCATTTGTGTTTTATTCGCCAAATTAAAATATGATATATGAAGGTGAGCATGCAAAATTTATTTTCAAATATCCTTAGAAATATTTTGCTTTTTAAAAATATTTAATCAAATTGCTGTTATTTTCATCTTATTCACTCGGCTTTTCCAACCATAGAAATTGTCTCGATCCACATTTAGTAACTGAGCGAGGAACACTTTTAATTCCATTCCATCTCAAACTCATGCTATTTGCTAAGGTAACAAGTATTTTACTCTTCCCTTGTAATTTTGAATTTACATCGCTTGGATGGCTAGAAATATAAATTAAAATTCCTGAATCCAATAGCTATTGTTTCAAAAGCTAGTGCTTTTTCATCAGGTAATTCATTCTCCTATTCTGAATATTCAAAATGTCATTTTTAAATTTCCTGAAACTGATTTCTAGAAAGGCAGTGGACTTCACAGTGAAGGTTGAGATAAATCTTTTCAGAAATATCATAATTAACAATATTCTCTAAAATATCAGTCTGCTTTATAATCTTGCTGTAATTTTATTTACTTATTTAACAATCAGTAATATAATATATAGCATACATAAAGTTTTGGTTCAAGATGCTTTGTTGATAGACCATGCAATAGCAATTCAGCGCAACACACAATGAAAATTTTCAAACATAATTATAGTGCCCTTTTTGATTCATTATCATTGTTGGCATTCCGTCAATACCCAAACTGATGAGCGTGCGACAGACAATATAATTTTAGATTTTCTAGGAATTTTTCCAATAAATCTTATTTTCTTGCTTTGATATGCACTGATTCATGAGAGTCAAGTTCTTCAGAGAAATTCAACTGCCCGAAATCTTTCTTATAAAAATGCTTAAATGCAAAAACATCAAGCATGTTCGTTGATTTATCTAAACATCGGGGAAAATAATACAAATAGACTAGTTCTTCCACAATAGCTGAAATACAATCCTGAAAAAATTCCTCAATGAGTTTCATAACTTGTCTACTTTAGTAATATAATTTTGTCTGCTTTCATTCAATACTTTGATTAACAGGACGGTATGAAATTATTTGGAAACTGTATTCAACAATCTCTGCTTCAGGAAAAAAAAAATCCTTTTTTTTTTTGTAATGCTGAATTAATTATATGGTGCTTCGGTCAACATTAATTCTTCATTCAGATTTTGAATTTTCACGAGACGTGACTTTTTTTATTTATTTTATTTATTTATTTTTTCTCTGTTTTTGCTTTTTACTATTACTCTCACCCAAAACGAGGTCATTAGTCACTGATGTGGTTTTTTCGACTTCCATGATTACTGCACCTACACTGAACAAGTTAAAATTTTCTCTTTGGGAATCAATTCGGAAGATATGTTGCTTATTGAGACCAGTATCACACTTTCTGTTAATTTTAACAGACTCCATAAGCAGCCAGATACTCTACTTTGTTCCAGATTTCTTAACTTTTTACTTGTGTGCTGCACAATACTTATCGAGAATGAAAATAATCCTATTAGCAAGCTATAGGAAACCCTATGCTATGTTTCCCAATCCCAGATTAATAATAGAAAAGTTTAACCAACATAGCAAAACAAAATTCAAAAATTATACATTTTTGTGATTAGTGTTTTACATACGCCTAACTAGCACTTTTATTTATTCTTATTGTATACGAAAAATGTACAATAAGAATAAAAAGTTGCACAATAAGATTCTTAGAATAAAAAATTAGATGCCTTTCTACTTGAAAAATAATACGCAATAAAGGTCTAAGATTGACACTCTTAAGCAACTTATTGGGAAGCTTAATATTATATATTGTTTTTAATTAGAATTGAGTACTTTTGTGTGGTAATTTTAAATTTGAGAAAATCAAGGACGACTCTTCCTTTTGACCTTTTCCGCTCCTTATAATAGTATCATATTACTATGTCAAAATTATCTGTAATCACCTTGTAAATATGTACATATATATTCTGATGTACTTTTTCTCTCAATACTTTATTGATAATATTATGATTTTCATTTTTTCTTATTATTTTTTCTATATTTATTTGGTACCTTTAAATATTGTCTGCTATTTTGTTTGATTTCATACTTGTGTTTCTGAACCATATTTTGCCTTGTGTGTCGGAAAAAAAAATGAGATAGGATTATTTCCTTATTATTTCTATTTTTCATTTTGCAATTGTTTTATTCATATTTCCATTGTTTCCTATTTTATTTGTCATTTATAAATGAACTTTTTCCTTCACTAGCGATCTTTTTTTTTCTTCTTTTTTTGACCCATAACTCCACCCTAATCTACAATATTTCTTTTTCATTATTTGTTTTAGGTAATCCTAGCTGTGAAAGAAAAAAAACTCACTATTAAAGTTCTGTAATTACATCAGCTCAAGTCAATCTTCACAACTTACTTTCGCCTTCTGATTTCTTCCCATTTTCTTAAGCACATATTTTTTTTTAAGCGAGCAACTCAGTCCCAGAATAATCTTCATTTTTTATTCTATCTAAATCTGGTGATGTGTTTCATAATATTTATTATGTAAGACAGAGACGAACATATTAAAAATTTTTACTGATGAATTTGTCATAAATTTAATCAAATTTACATTGTTGCCACTTTGCATTTCTTTTGATTATTTTATTTGACTTTGTAACGGATAAAAGAAAACTTTAAGGAAATATAAAAGAGAAAATCTGTAAAATAATGTTAAAAAAGCGTAAATAGAGATCACAGTTGCGTATATATTGCATCCAATAAAATAAAAATATCGCAAACATTTGAATTCTCTAAAACACCATATATAGACCACATACCACAGTTTGGTCTTTTATCTGAAAAGCAGCATAAGATTTGTTTTCAAGCCCAAACATGCGTTGCGGCAGAAAAGGAGAATATCGAACATCAACACTAAGTTACAATTACTACCACTCGTTGCAAAATGTAATTGTATTGAAATTTACGCACATATCAATCACGTTTTCAATTTTGCAAGTTCTTTTCTTCACAAAACAGTCTGTAAGGTGTATTCATGTACTAAATTACTACTGCTCTGTAACTTTATAATTGAAAATTTTTTCACATCTTATTTATATTTCTAAAATGGACCACACACTTTGTTTTTGTACCACTAAGGTGGCAGCAAGTTCTCATATCTCGTAGCGCATAGTGACATCCAATTACGTAACACTTTATTTTACCACTATAACTATCAGCATTACAAAATTAAGGGGTTGAAACCAGAAATTACTAAGCACACTATAAATGAGTGAAAAAATATTTCATACATATATTTACATTAAATGTTTCATCGGGGAATCCTAGGAATTTCCTTCGATTGTGCACCTGTAATCTGAAAGATAAAAATCTTACTATTGCATGTGATTTTAGAAAAGAATGTATGATTTTATTTTTTATTCCAAACACCTCCTTTTACACAGAGCTTTTCATTTCCAATTAATATAAAAAAACAATTATGAAATTTAGAAAATGTATCGAATACTTTAAAAATGGAAGATCAAAAATGTTTACATTTTCCAGCACGCAGATTATACACACACGATTAAATGTTAAAATACTAAAAACATTTTAAATTTCATTAAAAAAATGTTTCTATTTATTTACTGAGTAGTGCCCTTTTTCCTTAAGCTAATGTTTACGCTACTTTTTTCTAAATCAACAGTTTTATGCAGTTATTTAATCCTTAATTAGGTGTAGAAAAAAAGAGACGAATTAATTACGTAATGAGCACTTGAACATAAATGGCTCTACTCGTCCAGTTAAGAAATACAATTCATATATTGCTGAATTATAGCTAATTTATTCAGTGATTATCTTATCATTTGAAATTGTTTTCTAATTCCTATTCACAGTCATTTGATCATTATATCTTTCTTTAGATCTAAATCATTTCACTAATATGTAGAACATTGCTTTATACATATTTCATGTCAGAAATTAGATCTGAAATATCTTGTATGTTGATTTATGAGTTATCTTGGTCTTTGTTTTTATCTTAATTTCTGTGTGAAGTATTGTATGTTTTATATGAAATCACATATATTTTATACATAGAAAAATAATCAAGTTTGGGTTATATATTTATTCCATTTAATTCAGCTTTCGTTAGTAAATTCATATGGCTAAAGCAAATCCTTTTGCCCATTTTTTTATTGCTCATAACTATATATTACAAGATACAGCTGCATACTTTTTTATTTCTATTTTGCAATGACATACTAATATCAAAATTACAGAAAAAAATCATAATTTTGAAGGAAGTGAAAGTGAAACAATAGAATAAACAATTGCAGTTCATTTTCTTTTCTTTTCTTTTTCTTACTACCAGCCTTGTTTTCCCTTCCTATATTTAGTATGTTTTGTTATTGATTGCAGCAGACAAAAGGCGCGAAGGGTTTCTTCGGCGTCAGAAAAAATACCATCCATCACACACGTAACTGACTTGATAGTTTGCCACCGATGAGCTTGTTATATCGCGATGAAAAGATGCAACCTTCCTAGAAAGCAGGACATGAACATTCTGGGATATCATGTCATAAAAATGAATGCATGATTGTTCTTAGAAAAAAAAAGCAACCCTAAAAACTTCCATTTATTTATGTCGATCGATTGCCGTTAAGTTTCGACATCCTCGTCTTTCCTGTTGATGAAATGATTTTATGGTCAAACAATTAGCAATCCACTCTTTAACGACCGAACGTTGGAGTTCCACTTTGACTTATTATCATCGTGCACTCGTAAAATTAATGTATAGTTATTAGTTTTTTTGTTACCGAAGCATATTTTATTCTGAAAATAATGTTTCGAATGAAGAACGTATCATGGAATTCTAAATGTGAATTTTAAAGCGTCTTTCCTAAATTTGCTCTGCATTTCCTGATTATCATATAAATTACGATTATTATATCTTTAACTGTAAATATTTATTATGCTTATTAATAACATATATTAAAATATATATCGATGAAATATGAAGAAATCGTTTTTCAAATATAACACATTACTCGTTTTTATTCAAAATGATTTATTAATAGTTTGTAACTAAAAAATGGATCTATTAATGATTCTATTAATTATTTATATGTTTAAATTCCCATTAAATATGAGAAACACTCAGATTTACAAATCGCAAAATTTCTTGAATTTTAATAATATTTTCCTTTATTAGAAAATTTTCCCAAATCCGTAATTACAACACAATAAACCATTTAAGTTCAAAATTTTAACAAAAATTAATTCATAAGATTTAATAGGAAAGAATTCCCTCGCAATATAAATTTCATTTTTTTAATTTATGTAAGGTTTTTTAACGTCACAATCATAATTTATATAACGTCATAAATTTAACTTTCAAATTTCCTTTTTTATTTTTAATGAACTGTATCAATACCTAGAGAGCTTGTGTACCGTTGAATTAAACATGCATGAAAACCTTCTCACATTTATTATCAAAATACTTTTCCAATTTATATTCAAAGAAAGTGAAAATAATTTAATTATTTTGATGAAAAAAAATAATACGAATATGGCATTGCAGCATTGAAATTAAATTTTTTTTGAATAAAATAAATGTGTGAATCCAAGAAACTTAACTCAATATTTAAATTTGATTATAATTAATTTATATTTGAGGAATTTTATTTATAAATCACAATGTTTCAGAAATGAAACTCATACATAATTAAACTAGATTCAATACACTGTAAACTATCTTCATAATTTAAGACTTATTTGCTTTACTTATAAATTCAAATTATTTTACTTAAATGATTTAAAAATCAAAAAAGTCACGTGATTCAAATATATTTTAGAGTTCAGAATTGAATTTGAATTTAATTCACATCTATAAACTGTAATTAATGATGATATTTTATGAAGTATTATTTTAAGAAGAGAAAAAAAGCGTATAATAAAAAAATTATTATATAGAGAGGAATTATAGAAGGCAAATATATAATAAATGTAAAGATTTTTTTAATCACTCTTCAAATAATTTATTTCCTGTTATTGAAGAAAATCCTCTGATGTATTGTGAGCAAATTCCTGTAATTTTAGCTTAATCTCTATCTTAATAATCCCTTACTCATATAATATAACGAGTTTTTTAGGTATAAAATTATTGATAAAAATTTTTGAAAACCTGGAACATTTAATTTTAGCTACTGCCTTAGAATTTTATACTATATTTCAGTGCGTGCTGCGATTGACTGATGATATAGCAAAGGCTTCCAATTGCTTCATTCAAGACAATACGATGTAGTACGTTTTGATTGCAAACCAATGGTTTTATAACTTAAGCATTTAGCAACAAATTCTAGAGAAAAACCTTTAAAAAATTTGAAATATATTTAAGAAAAAGTAAGCATAATTTTAAAGATAAATAATTGCATGAATCAATAAAAAATATAAATTTTCTGTTAATACATTTATTATCTATTTAAAAATTGAATTAAAAATACACATACCAAAATAGGATTTCGTTTAATATTTGACTTTTTGTTATTTGAATCTATATGATCAGTTTTGATTAAAAAATGATAATATGAAAATTCTACTAAATTTATTAATTTAATTGAAATTAAATTTCAAAGAAAAAACTAAAATGTAAAATGTGCTTAAGTGTTTTGCTTCTCCAAATTTATTTATACTGATTTGAGTTCTAAATTCGCTTATCAAATGAAATTACATGCACAATTTAATTAACTATTACTTTATCAATAAAATTAGTAATAAATAAAAGGAATAGTTTTATTTAATTTAATCAAATACAAAATTTGACAGAATATTTCTATAAAAATTCAATCTTAGTTTTATGAATATTTAAAGTTGTTTGAACAAAGCTGGTATGAATATAATTATGATTGAGTCATTAAGAAAAAATGTATGCAAGAATGTTACCATGACTTCATTAATAAATAATTCTAGGAATTTCTAGAAGTATCAGTTAACCTTAATTATAAAATTACAGTAGCTAAATTGATATTTGTGCAATTTCACAACATTGTAATAATTATAAGTGACTTTTATGCCTCTTTCAGAAACTAAGTAAAAATATATAGCTTAATAGCTATCTTATTCTTTGTTTCTAACCTTTCTACTTGATTAACTTTCCCATAGTTCCCTGTTGTTCAAAGATTATTTATGGAACTAATTATTTTTTATTACCCTTTAGACAGCGATTGATATATTATTCATCAGAAGATTCTCATTTCTTTGGTACGCTTTAATGACCAAACAAATTGTTTAATTTAGCGAAATCACTTTAAAAATTACCACATCCACTCCTATGGTTAAATATTACACTGTCACAGGGCCTATAAATTCTGAAATCGAGATTTATAGGCATGATCACTATCAGAATAATGCTGAAGGAAAAGTGCGGTGTTTCTGTTGTAAGTCACGTTTTTCCTTGAGATTTGCCTAGAGCTGTGGGTGTCGCTTGTTCCTGTATAAAGACTGGTCATCATTACTAGCACAAACCACTTCCATCTAATTGCCTTAACAGATTTTTCAAAGCGCGAGTTGTGTGGCCTCGCTGGATGACTGAGGAGAGTTTCGATTTTTGACATCTTTCAAGACGCGGCAGTTTGACATGCTGCTGCGGATGATTGTCACATCTTCTGCGTTAAATTTACGCTTTCAGACTTGTGGTGTAGGTAAAATTCTATTCAAGGATTATAAAAAAAATCCATAAAAGCGCATTAATGGGTTTAGCTTTAGATTTAGTGTATCATGATCTATAAACTGCGACTACAAAATTAAATAAACATTTTTTGAAAGATAAATTCCTGTATTTGTACTCTATATGTGAAATATTTTATTTTTCTAAATGATATAGTAAGAACAAAGAATAACTCAATCTCTTTATAGAAGTATTTAAAAAATATGTCAAACTCTGTAATTACATTAAATGAATTGCTTGCGTTATCTTATGTTGTTGTACATGTCAAAAATACAATTTAAATGAAAGGAAAATATCAGTGTTATACAATTTTATCTCAAACTATTCTAAGGATCAAACGTTGGAAAAGAAAATGAGAAAGTGACTTGAGAAGTGCCCCCATTACTTCAAAGTAATAAGTAAGGACTTTAACAATGAAATGAAGAAAAAGAACTTGAAAAGCTGTGCAAGAATAAAAAACAATGGAACAGTTGTCGTCGAATTTCTCCTCACGAGTAGTTTTGATAATGAAAACTGGCATGTGTGACAAGAATTTATGGTGACAAACGATGAAAATCTGAAAGAAAATAAAAAATCATCGTATACTTTTCGATTAAAGATAAAAGAAAAAAAGTATGTATCATGAAATTAGCAGGAGGAATATAGATGAGAATAATCTAAGCTAGAGTATAAACAGAACACGCGTTTATGTGCTTTAAATTGACACTAAACAGTTTGAAATCAAAAGTAATATAGCTTGGTTTTCAAGATATAAGTTTTTTAATGATAAATAGAAAATAATAATGAAATTAGTTTTAATCATAAAATAAAAATGAAAAACATAAAATATAATTAAGAATAAATCTGAAAACATCTCTGATAATTTTATACGATATTGGCTGTAATATTTTTATCGTTTAAATGACTAAGATTTGTTCTTTTACATTAAAACAAAGCTTTTACAATATTCTTAAGAAAAATAGCTTGAGAAAAATGAATCTGAAATTCGAGGAAGGCAATCTTTAAAATAAATTAAGGAGTGATGAGAGTATACAAGTGCTAGAGGAAAAAACAGTAAATCATTTGTCAGACTCTGAGCTCGATGATGCAGTTTTTAAACATTAGCAAATCAGATAGAATTAATGATCATTCCGATGAAGATAAAGCTCACAATTGGCAGTTGCAAACGTGTTATTAGAGTCTCTTGGACAACATTAAGCAAACAGTTTATTTCAGCTCATAAAAACAGTTGCATAACTGAACTGGAAATAGTGCTGTCTTACGTGAATCATGATAAACTGATAAAATAACTACAAAAATATTAAAAACGAATCAAATTAAAAATGATGCGGGGTATATTTTAAAAGCAGGACTTTATAATAAGAGAGTACATAATTATTGCTTTAATTGTTTTCAAATTTTGGCATCAATTAATTTTAATATCAATAATGATTTTTTATGTGTACTTTTTGAAATTTCAAATATTTAAGTTATTTTTTAAGACATATTTTTATTCATATTCAAAAAATGTCGAAAGAGAAATTTTTATTTTCTAATGTACACACACACACAGTTAACTGTAAGTAGTTCATATCTTCCTTCCAAATAATATAGCATAAGGAATTATTTCAAAAAGCATTAATTTTCAACAATGTGGAATTTTTGTCTCCAACTTTTGGTTGTAATTCTATTTATTCCAAGCTTATAAAGCTATACTGTTTCATATTCTTTGTAATCATAAGAAATTCTAGTCATTTATTAAGAAAAAAAATAACTTGCTTATTTTAATCAAAAGCTACAGCAATGGGCAAGACTGACACCTTACGCAATTTTTCTTCGGATATCTCAGTCTGATTATCATCATTCAGACAGCTGTCAAATTATAAGTAAGTGGAAGCAAAACAAGCGAATCAAGAATAGCGGTTTACGTAATCCATCAAGTGTTCCATCCATCATTGAATTTGATGGCTTAATTAAAAGTCAAAGATTTTACTTAACTCGTTGAGAGCTCAAATTCAGAGAAAATTGCAAAGGTTGTAAAGACGGATGTAAGTTCATTCAGAAGGTAAGGGTTGGTCGTTACACAGCTCTAATCAATCTGAAACAATTGATTAATTATCAGGTGTTTTTAAGGAAAATAAAACCTGATTTGAAAGGGCAGTAGATAAACCTGATGTAAGTAGACTCACTCACAAAGAATAATTTTTGGGAATGCTTAAACATTTTCTAAGTAAAATAATTTATTGTTCAGCAGTTGATAAAACATTGACTTCCCATCATTGTTTTGTAAGTGTTATCAATCTCAGCGCAGACATCAACCCGTCGCAAAGTAGGAAAAGTTTCCACTTGAAACAATCCTTAATTTTATATCAGTAACATTAGCTTCGATGAATAAAAAATCCCAGGTCTTAGAGTTACTTATGCAAATTAAAATCCGCTTCTGAATTGAGGAAAACAAAGACCATTTTAACTGTCTGTCACTTACAATTCGTTTAATGGTTGATTAAGCGAACTTTGATTTATCCAAAGATACTCTTGCTGATTAATAGTTTTCTAAAAATACGCCTAGTTGACCATTAGTGCTAACAATAGTCTGCATAGACTATCTTGATAAGCAATTACCGCATTTGACAGCGGATAAGACACACTCCCTTTTTATACAAATTTTTGAAGGATGAAGCTTTATAACTGATTATTATAAGGAATTTATAGTGCTTTAAATATAAAATAAAATCCCAAAGAAATACTCTTTCAGCAAATACTCAATCTGCCAAGGAAAAACTCCTTTTAATTCTCTTCAAAAACCCACATACTTATCACCAGAACTAAAAAAGAGTCACTTGAATCTTGTTCTCAATCAGCATCTGAGTCCACCTCCAACAAATTGTCCTCAGTATCATCCAGTGCATTTATACTGTCCCACTTCTTAAAGTGATTTAACCACCGTCTTTATTTTATATAAATCCCATAGATTATGTTTACTTTGAGGTACTTTTTTCTTTTCTTGGATCTTCCTCCTGTTTCCGCCAGGTTCTTATTATTTTCTTAGTTGGGGTGGCTCGAAATGCCTCTCTGTAGCCTTGATTCTATGATATTTATCACACGCAAACACGCGTAGCTTATATGCTATATTATAGAAATGCCAAATTCCTTTTGAGCAATAAACTGCCAACAAATTTTAAAAAAATTTAAAAGCCGAAATTTTAAAGTTAAAAATTGTTCTCAAAAAATGAAAAGTTTTAAAACAAGCCCTTCTTGTGAGCACGCGATGGCAGCGCCAGCACATTCACTGAACTCTAGGTTTCAGTTTTTCAAGAATGTACTATAAATGTATTGTGCGTGTACTTTATTAAGTCCAACTGCTTCATAAACTGTTTTGTTGGCGTAACGATGGTTTTGTCACTCGATGGTAGTGTTCATACAAGGTTGATTCAAAATATTTCGTACAAAATTTTAACGCATAACCCAGAATACAGATTAACATTCGAAGATTGCTGAAAGAAATTTCAAAATCCACAGCATCTAGCTTTCTAGGAGAGCATACAATTTTAAAGATGGTGGGTAATATTTACATGCTTCATGGAAGAAAACTCAGAAAACTTTCAAGCATTCACCCATGAGAAGGCAACCCATAAAATGGAAGCGCAATATCCTTCTGCAGTTGTTTAATAGTGAGTGAAATCGATTCCTGGAACTTCCATTCCGAAGAATATATTATAAATTTTTAGTCGACTTCGCACAGATTCAGAAAATAGTGAACTTAATTTCCTATGCTCATACTTAATTATGGGTCTGTTTTTTTCCATGAAGTACAAGTTTTAACAATAATAAAATAGACCTGTATCTATATAAATAAATAAATAAATATATATATATATATATATATATATATATATATATATATATATATATATATATATATATATATATATATATATATATATATATATATATATATATATATATATATATAGGCCCAAACCTTAAATATAAAAAAACCATAAGATAAATTTAATTTTACTTTTTTAAACTAGCAAGAATTTATCTTTTAGGGTCCTTTGGGTTGAAAATCTTCTCAGATATATGTATCACTTTCTTTTTAAGAAATTACCTAAATTCATTTTTATTAGCTAATGCTTTAGAAGGATGAGCATTGTATTCATATAAATGCATTTTCTCATTACTAACATCTGAGATTTATTATTTTTAAGAGAAACAGTTTGCACTTTATTGCGTCAATGCTATTTTTACTTTATCAAAATTAAATACAAAATGTTTTATCAGATTTATTGTTCTTATCAAACATAAATTATTAAAAGCACTTAAACATTCTTACATAAACATTTCGTTTATTGATAAAAAATCTTACCATAACATAAAACTTAAATTAGATTACACTAAGGTTTATTAGATTAGATATTGAAGATCCATTATTGCAGTCTAAAAATATTTTGCAATTTTTGGTTTTAATAACCATTCAAAAAAGAAGAAACACGATTGCAAAATTTTTTTCCGTTTACAATAGAAAACATTCAAAGCACAATATTACGGCTATTTAATATCTTATTCAATTTCTAACAAAACTATTTTTAAGTATGCATGTATTCAAATGAATAGTTGAATTAATGTGTTCATATGTTGATTAGAAAATTTAAGTTGAAAATATTTCTATAAATGATTTAAATTAATATCTGCAGGTTTGATTAAAATTCCCAAATTAGAAGAGACTGTTTGGAAATTAACTTAAACTTCCTTAATTTCTATTTTGATTTTTGACATTTATTTTTTTTATTTTTTACTGTGAATCCGACTCAGTATCACTTAAATGCGTTTTTCAAAACATGATTACATCTTTTGAAAGACGCAAAGAGAAAATAAATTACACAAACAGAAAATAAATTGCGAAAAAAATAATTAGCTTAAATTAAAAATATTTTGTTCAATTTCATGAATTCGCGAGTTTTAAGGTTTGAAAAAAATAATCAAATGTTTGAGTGCTCGATTCAATCTCCATTCAAGCGTTATTTTATTCTTATTTCGTGTAATGAAATATATTATCCTTTATTTTTTTCCTTTATTCATTCTTTTATTTTATTTTAATTATATTCAATTATTTACCTTCTTTCAAACTTAATTCTTTTTCTTATCATTTTATTTGACAGTTGTTTTTCGTTATTTGAACCTTATTCATTTCTTTCTTCAATTCCTATTTTGAACCTTTATTTTTCTTCATTGAAACCATATGAGTCATAAGGAAAAAAAAAACACATTTAAAAATATTTATATATATTTATAAGGAAACATTTTTAAAATTTCATTTAATTATAAATAAATGGAAAAAAATTATAAGCCAAAAGATGGAAATGCCATAGCCAAAAGCAGTTATTTGGCTTTGGCAGTTCATTTACATAACACAATCAAATTAGTAATTTCAGAAGAATTTGCTGTATGACAGGACTCCTTTGTGGAAAGATGTAGAAGGTTATGAATTTAAGAAAAAATATTAAGAAAAATATTTCAGAAAGCACAAACAGAAAATTATTCTGTTGATGATTTATTACTAATATTTACACAAGAATCTTTGTGAAAGTAATTTTATTTTCCAGAAACCATTTTCATAATCATCTCTATTATTCTGAAATCATAATATAAAATAATTTTGGAGTAAAAAAATAAGTCTCGATCAACATTTTCATCAATAGTTTAATGTAAAAAATGGCATTTTTGCAATGAAATAATTTTTGACTTAATTTCTGCTTACATTTATAACTGAAAATATTCATTATGTATAATATAAAATTATTTTCACGTAATATTTTTATTTTTTTGATGTATGTTTCTCTATATTTTCCATCATTTCCATAGACTTAAGTTTTAAGATTCAGGAAACGCTCTTAGCTTTTTTTAGATAAGGGAAACATTTAGATTCCTACCTTCAAATTATTTCAATATTTGAAAGAAAAATTTGTGGGACGGGAATATTCCTTAATTTGAATATGATTATTTGAATTTTGAGTATATTTCTTTTAAAGAGGATGTATGTGTGTGTGTGTGTTTATCGATGTAATATATACAGAATGCAATATGATACAGAAATCATCTTGTTAACTAAGATTACTATTTAATTACTAAAATGTAACAATAACTTTCAACATTTTTTTACTGTTGTACCAGCATGCTTCCCTTGTACCAAGCCCTGAGATGGGCTCTACCAGTTAGACAGAAGCAGCTGTTTGGTGTCTTCACGAATTTGAAGCAGGGACCAAGCAGGTGGCTTGGCGTGCCACCCCCAGAGGTATCATTTCACTTGGAAGACATTGCAGCCACGCCCAGTTTTAACGTGTCCCAGCCACCTTTAGCAAACACGACGGATCTTTGGTTAAGCCGGGATTCGAACTCACAACCTTCCGATAATGAGAACGACGCCCTAATCAACCAGGACACCAAGACCTCTCGCTTTTCTTAACGTAAAATAAATTGACTTTTTTAATTTATTATTAAATATCAAATTATTTAAAGTAATATTTTTTATTTTATCAGAATATTAGGAATATGCATCTCTATTACTTTTTTAATGATATTAGATACTTTGACATCAATTTTAAAAAATGTTACAATGCGATTTATATTATGTAAAATTTAAAAAGCCTGATAAAAACTAAGAACTTGATCGAGTTTAAATAATAGACGAAGCAAATGATTTATGAAATCAAGCATAACTACTGTTTACTAAAGTATGAAAAGTTAGATGAGCGTATGAAAAATTGGATTTTAAATTAAATCTAATAAAATTGTATTTCCTTTCTTAGAGTTTCATCAAATTTCTTAAAATCCTTCTCTAAAAATTTTAATCATCAAATTTCAAAATTGGTTATTGGAAGTATGTGTTGACAATAAATGAAAAAGAAAATATTAGTTGCTTAAAGGTTTTTAGGGTAACCTATAATTTATTAATTATATATAAATCGATTCGTTCAATTATGACATGCGTGTGTGTTTTTTTCTTTATTTGTATTTGTAGTGAAATTTGTAATAGTAGTTTTATAAAGAAACTTCTTTTAATTATCTGAGAAATTTGAAAAGATCACAAAATAGGAAAAATATTGGTAAATAAAAAATTTAATATGCATCCTCATTCCTACAAGGAAATATTCATATACAAGAAATTTTTTTTCTCGATATTTACAAAATAAAAATTAATACAGAAAATAATTTAGCGCTTTCACGAATAGCTATTATTTACATAATAGTTTATTTAAATATATATAAAAGTTAACTAGATAAAAATTAGCTGTATATAAAAATATATAAAAAAATTAAAAAATATATATAAGTTAGCTGATATTATATTAAGTTAACTATAAATACTTCCGTACTAAAAATGGCTTTCACGATCGTAAGAGCCAATGTAATGATGATATTTATCACACACGTGGCTAATTACAAACTACCAAAAAATAAATTATTCTTAGTTTGTAACGGCTAATTTATAGTGGAACAGTTGGCACAGACTGTGCAATCTAGTCCATAAACTACAAGTTTAGCCGTCGAAGGAATAGTTCATTTTAGAAAAAGAGTGACGCCGAACTGACCTTGGAAGTAGTATTTTAGTGGCGTGATGTGACGTCATTTCAAGCCCCTCCTAAAATGCTTCGAAGAGGAGTCCAGAACCTCTCCCTTTCGTAAAAGAGACGTACATTTTCACATCCTACGCATTACCCGGGGAACTTGAAAACCCCAAAAAGTTGCGCAATTTTTTTGTAAGCGAAAATAAATAGTTTTTTGAAATACGAGGCTCTGCGCACTTTTCATCTTATGTAACCGCGAGTTGTGATGTTCGACGCTTTATGAAAAATTCCGTCCTCTCCCATGATTCGTGGAGAGAACAACGCATGGAACGATCCAGAACGCCTCTTTGGCGATAATCATTTCACGTCATTTATTAAAAATGTAAATTACGTAACTAAATTTGCTCTTTTTATTCTTTGGAAAAGGAACTGAGTGATTAAGAGTTTCATTTATGTAATGAAAACCATTCTTTATAAATGTGACTCATTTTAACGTGTTCGCTTTCTCACATGATAATATTTTTCACTTAGATTCTCCTTTTTTAGAAATATCATCCTTTTAAAGTAAGTAATCAGAAAAAAAAAAATCCGCATTCTGTCGTGATTCGAAGTGTGTCTTATCGAAAACAAGCTCGATCATAAGTTATTCAAAAAATAAAAATATTATATAAACGCTAAAAATAATTTTCATTTCTGTCGTTTTTCACGAATATTTGGTAACGCTATCATTAATTTAACATAAATAAAAAAAATAATAATCACGATTATTCTCTAAGAATTGATTTCAAAAATTTTCTACAATTCCTTATTATAAAGATTAATACCTAACATGCCTCAAAATAAATTAAAACAAATTAATATTTACCGATCAGGAAATATATATATATATATATATATATATATATATATATATATATATATATATATATATATATATATATATATATATATATATATATATATATATAATATATATATATATATATATATATATATATATATATATATATATATATATATATATATATATATATATATATATATGTATATATATAGCTAGAGTAAAACTGTATTTCCAGTAGGATATAATTATCAAATTTAGTAGATGTTTAAAAAAAATGTAAATTAGTATATTGAAATATGTTCAAGTATTTTAAGAAAAATGTGTTTTACATTCATAAATGTAAAAAATAAATTACAAAATATACAGTTACGAATTGTAAGTGTATATTGTATAAAAAGAACTAAAAATATGAAGTACTTTCATTTGTATGAGAATAAAATGAACTAAAGATTGTGTAAATTAAAAATTTCTCGTCTATGTAAAAGAGTAGTTTTTTTTTTCAATTTTCTTTGAGCTTTTTCACACACACACACACACACAAGTAAATTGAAATTTATTTCCACCCACTTAAATTACTTTTACTAAGTGAAACATTACAGGTGCCCATTTTGATTAAATTAAACAATCCTTAATTTGATAAAGAATTACTTGCTTTAATTGTGCACTACTTAATTTTGTCGTTTAAGAATAGCTTGTTAATTTTGTATATAATGACAAAAAATGTTTATATAGGAAGAAACTTAACTGTTTTTTATTTCCTAAAAAAATACATTCAATTTGATGCTTTTAAATATAGTTGTAGTTAGTCTCATAGTCATAAAAAATAAAAATTTTGATTTACACTCATCATGCTGTTTTTGTATTTTCTATTGACAGAAATTCCGAGAAATATGTTGAATTCTCTGTAATCCACCTTTGTGTGAAATAGAGTTTCATAACTTACATCCAAAAAGTCAAATAACAAATTATGTAACAAGGCGTTTTGAAATCATCATAGAAACGCAAACAGGTGGGAGATTATGAAGTCTCAAGCTATAGAACAAATAGAATGTTGCAATAAATCGGTGTCACCTAAGTTCTACTCTGTGTTGATCTGTTAATTAATTATTATCAGAAATATATAGAGCACATAGTGTTCAAATTCAAGTCTAAACTGAAATTAAAAAATTTTAGTTAATTAAGTTTTTAATAAAAAAAATAGATCCTTACGAAATCTCTGAAGTCTATTAAAATATCTAGGGATTATATATATATTTTAGCTATATACTATGTGAGGTCTATTCAGTTACGATTTTTCCATTGAAATGAATTAAATAAACATAATTATAAAATTCAGCAAGAAAATATCAGAAATATTCTACGATCCTTGTAGTGTATCCTTTATAACTAAAATATTAAATTAATTCATTTTTTATTATAAGAGCTTGTTAATTCTTATTTTAGTTAATTTTAACTGTTATTACTATTTGCTATTGGTTATTAAAATATCAAAAATTCAATTACTTAACTGAATGAATATTGAATTTTTTTTCGCTTGTATCTAATTTGTTAAATTTAAATAATTTTAAAAGAATTCTGAGCAATATATTTTTAATAAAAATGATCAAACTTATAATTCCTTTACATGTAAAAAAATTATAGAAAAATGTATTAAAATTTCACATTGAATATGTTATTTTTAATTATTACTGAATTTACTATTTGGTATTTTGTTTAATTATTTAAAATATAATACAGAGAGAGAGAGAGAGTATTCACTTTTAATGCATTTTAAGAAATTAAGGATAATAATTTAATTATTCATACAAAAAGGAATGAATTAAAAAAATCGTTTCCCTTGATAAAATAATATAAGGCTGGTTAATTTAAAAAAAGTCGATTGAAATGTGCAGAAAATTCAAAAGCGAAGATACAAAGCATTTTTCTCAAACGATTTTAATATTCATTTAATATGAAAATAGTCTTTTATTCTCGAAACTAAAAGCAACGATTCTTCTGGAAGGGAATTGTGACTAATAATTTATATATACATGCCACGACATCTATTTGCAGAGGAGTTATTTTTACGATTTTCTGTTTCTAGCCTTTACACCGACACTTTTATAGGGTTGAATAAAACCAAAAATAATGAGAAATGGAAGACGGTTCAGAGCGAAGTCTTTTGAAAATGGGCTTAAGATCAACGTCTACACGCTTAACTGACACCTTATGTAAGTGCTCAACTTATATAAGCAACAACGACGCGAGAAGTTCTTTTCCTTTCGAAAGATAATTGACAGCGAATAAATAATAACAGCGGCTCACCACTCGTGAAACTTTAGAGAAAGAACACCGACTCACTTTTATTAAATTCTCCGCTTGCTAAGGGTAAGGAAATTTGCATAAATGAAATAAATGCATGCAGTCACTGAATATGAATGCGACTTGACTTTAAACGTGGCATGGGGCTTATTTATTGCGCATAAATTTCGACGGAAATAATTTTAACACTCAGAAGTAACTGTTGGTGGTATTCATAAAAAGATGTTGAGCTCTAGGTATTATAAAAAGAAGCTTTAATAACATGCAGGTTGTTATCGTTTTATTTCCCTAATGAAGTTGTTTTTTAAAACCTGGAAAGAGTCATATATTGAAATATTTTAATGAACAGAATGTCATTGCTCATGACCTTCTAGATTTAACAGTTTATCGGGTTTTTGGGGATTTTGCGTATGCATTCCTTCTCATTACATTTGGAATTTTTAGCATTTCAATACAAGTATTTAATTTAAATAGTGGAATTATATAAAAATGCCTTATATAATCTCACTATTAGTTTTATGTCCCAAAACTAAAAAATGCTTATTTACATATAATTATAGAGGAATTTTAATGATTAAAATGTCATTCTTTGTGCCTCTATAAAGTTCTTAAATGCGCGAGAATTTCTTTCAAACATTCTTTTTTTAAATATCAACTTACTATTATTAGAATTAGGATTTAATAATGGCAGTAAATATTTCTATTCACTGGAGTAATTGAGTTTCTTTATATTTGTGGCTTTTAACTAAAATATATTCCTTTTCAAAAATGTTAAAACACTATAATAGAACATTACAAACCTCTTTTTCAGAGTTATTATTGGAAAAGACTTTTTTGTCCTTTGTGAGTGTCTTTTAAATTTTACAAAAACACATTTTCAATAGACTGTTGGTCTTATAAAAAGTACAATTTTCTCTCAAATATCTTTTTCATAACAGATTTCACAATTTTCAAGTAAAAAAAAAAGTAGAATGTTATTTTACTTTTACAATCAATTCTATTTTTTAAATCGTTTTTACGCTGTCTCCCAATTTTAAAATAAACTCAGTATTATACTATATTTATTCATTTTACGAACTGGTGTTTAAAATGTAAGAAGTCTCTTAACCACTTATATTTATCAGTATTTTAGTTGTTATTTTCAGACATTTTGGATTTTTCAATTTTATTTTGTTTACTCTTTTTAAGTTTTTTTTTTCTTTTCTATTTAAATAAAACATCCTTTTGTGACTTTTAACACTGATCTAACACAAGCAAATTTCATAATTGTTTAGGGGTCACTAAATTTTTTTTATTGTGAAATGAATTGATGAAAATGTAATTAACCTAGTTTAAAACTCCAGGATGATTTGCAAGAACTTAATTACAGATTCGTTTTGGTATAATTATATGCTTATTCTATCAGGCAAACAAAAGTACTTATTTTTTTTTAAAGAATCCCTTAATATTTAAAAAAAAAGTTATAGAAAAATGAACCCACATATTACCAATCCTGTTATATTTCTAAATTAGTGCAAATTATTTCACCATATGTCAAGAAATTATTATTGTTGGACTGTTTTCGCACATAATTTTATTAATTAATAAAACATTTTATATTCATTTGGACTGCCTTTCCCGACTCCCATGCTAAATAAACTTTTATTCACATATTTTACAATTAATAGCGTTAATTATTTTAGAATAAGTCTCTTGTTACTATATTTTCACTATTATAAATTATACATACTAACAGTAAGAACTATATTCTTTGGTGTATTTTTGTTGAGATGGTACTTTCCAACAGATTTGGTTGTACTACATAGCAGTAGTACACAAACAAATACTTGTAGGCAAAACACAATCTAAACAATGATTGAAAATATTGATTGTATTATTCTGTTGAAAACTTAAAATAAATATTGATGCAAGATATCAATTTAGCATAGAAAATACTATATAATTTTTACAGTTAAATGGTATAGGTATCTAAGTTAGAGAAACATGCGCGAGAATTTCAGACCTAGGGGACTTTAACCTCCCCAGAAAATAAATTCTTTTTGATAGTTTAAAAAAAATTAAACTAAGTTTTTGTGTTTCTCTCTCTCTCTCTCTCTCTCATACTCTTTTTCAAGGTTAAAGCTGTAACTCTAGCTTTGGCAGTCTAGACAAGATTCCGTACGAGGTTAAGAATAGAATCAAATTTGGAGTTAGAATGATATCGCCATTTTCCTTATCATATTCGATTATTTTTTAATGCATTCTCATTAATGACAAATTTTATTTCAAATTGTGTTTGAATGTTCACTTTTCAGCTGTAGTGCTTCGCAAGTGACAAACAATAAATAGATCGTTGTAGTTAAGTATAGTAAAGTATATTATTAAATATTTAAAATTATTATTTTAATTAAAATTATTATTATATTATTTTTAAGGTGGAGACAAATCCGCTTAAAATCCTTAAGTTTATTATCTAATCAATTAGTTTATATATATAAAATGAATTTAAGAAAAATCAATAAATATAATCATAACTTAGACTGAAATTCCCACTTAACTAATATCAATGGTATAACAAATAGCCAACATTCTAGTAGAAACCATAACTTTTCAATTCAATCGAAAATAACAAATTTAAAAGAAGGACATGTAGTTTAAAATTTGATTCAGTAAAGTATTTTAAATTGAACATATTTTTTCCAGAAATAATTTAGAGTTTTTTTTTTTTAAGTAACTGAATTGTAACTGAAATTAAAACTTGTAATTTTTATGATTTCAGCTATACAATTTGCAAAGGCAGAGTGATTTGTGAGATCTCAATCCAAATAAAGATCATTACACATCTTTAAAAAACTCAAATTCTAGTCTGTGTGCAACGGGAAATAAATGATGCATTCCTATTTTCCACATGCGCATCTATCTGTGTGAGTGCTTGGACGTTTTACGGATTTCCTCCATTACGATACCCGAGTTAGGACTACAATCAATAAAAAAAAGTCATCTAACAATAACAGTGCGTGGTGGGGGTTAAAAGGTCAAACTGTCCTCAGCTGTTTAACTGTATACAATACTGTATCAAATAAGGTCTAGGTGTCTGAAAGTTATACAGCCTAACATTCATTTGTGGTTAAGGAAATTGATGGCTAATATGTCAATTTCATAATCACAGAGCAAATTTATGTAATTACGTATAATCCAGAGACTATCTTCTGATGAGTCTTAGTGTGTATTCTAGATTATCTATAGTAGTTCATTGGGCAATTAATGTGTGATGTAAGTATATGAATATAAGTTGTGCGGTTTTAACTGTTGTGTTTGAAATTAATCGAATATTTCAATAAAGTTGAATGAAAATTTTGATAATTTAATTGCTAAAATTAATTTGAAATCATTACTATCAGTCAAACATGAATATTTTAAGAATGATTCCAAATTATCCTAGTTAGATAAGCCGCTCACAGATCTTCAACTAGAAAGCAGTAAATTTATTCATACCCAGTTGAACATTGTGGTAGTATTGATTGTTAGAGTTTAGGCATTAAATTATTCCTTTTCAAAAAGTTTCTCAATTGATGTGAAGTAGAATTTTAAAATGGTAGGTAGAGCAAATCAAAAGTCAACATTATAAGCTGACATAGCCCAAAATTACGAAGAGACTGGTTATGTTTGCTTGTTGTCAAAATAAACTCCCAAAAATGTAACAAAAACCTAACAAGCTAATGCTTAGATAACAATAAAGATTAGCAGAAGAAATCATATAATCCAAATGAAAAAGATGATGCTGTTGTGACTGAAGTTTGGTTGCTCGCCACTCAACAGTCATTTTTGTAAAATAGGACAAATTATACCACGAACTACAGTTTAAAGTGAATTCCGAACCACTTCAAACATCTAAGTCCAAAGTACGATTCAAGGCCGCAAACTGTCGAACCGTAGGCAAGAAACTAATCATTTGGTTTCCAGCTCGGCTCTTGTAATTGAAAGTAATGGTGTGATGATACTTAAATTGAGAGCTTTTATTGATAGAAGGAATGGATTTGACTATGATGTAGATGTTGTCATTTGACTGTGGTTAAAATTATGAAGTGATTAATCAATACTTAGCTACTTGAAATTACTAGCAATGAGAAGTTAAAAATAATTTAAGAAAACAAACAACTATAATATCTGAAGAGTCATGAACTTGCAGTGCTTAATTTTGCTGCCACACAGTTGAAAAATATTTTGAATTAAATCAATTTTTCTGAGAATATAATTAAAAAAATCTATTTTATTGAAAAACATCAAGTTCATGTTTCTATATCAACAATGAGTCATTAAAAGATTACTTAGTAAAATTTTGTTCGGGCATTTACAAGTAGTACGGAAAATTTCTCTTGTGTAAAAAATGTTAATTAAGTGATAAAATAATACAGCATTTTACTAATGAATTTGGAAATGTGTAATTACTAAAGTTTAAATCGCTAAAATCTTAAACTAAATTAATGGATGTTAATTATAAAGTAGAATTATTATAATTGATTTATATTAATTAAACATGGAGATATTAAAAAAATCTTTCAATAATCAATAATATGTCTATGAACAAAGACTGTTTGAAAATAATGCTTTCTCCTTTTCCTATAGAAAAAATGCTACTTGGATTTTATGCATTAAAATGTCATCTGTAGCAAGTTAAGCACATTTAAGATATTTGTTATAAAATGTATACATTTTAAGTACATATTTATACAAGTTAGTATTTTGTTTCACCTGAAATAACAAGTCTTGTTTGTACATGAAATGACAATAAAAGCAAAAAATAGCTTAAATTGCTTAAAATTTTATTATTTTCTCTTAAAAATCGAGAACAAAGTTTCTATTGGCATAAAAAAAGTGGAATAAGTCATTAAAAATAAATGTTTCGAATTTCAAGTTCGCTCTTTTCCAAGAAGGAAGGAAAATGTTTTTTCAGTCTTATACTATATGATCGAAATTATTTTTTAAATAAAATAAATCGTAGCGGTATAGGGACTGCACACAAAATTATATTTTTCTATTTTTAAATACATAAAGGCTTTCTAAAATTTTTTGCAATAAAAAAATTAATCTAGTTTAGAACAAATTTTTAATTAGAAATTAGGTCCCTATCTAATAAGCTCTGATGAGCAAAAAATGGCTGTTAAGTGACAAACCAATTAACCAACCAGCTCAACTGGTAGTGTAAATCTTAAATTAATAGTTAAAAAATATAAATTTGTTAATTTCTCTCTTCAAACTCGTGCAGAAGTATATTCTTTTTGTTGTCCTATGATTCTTGAAATAAATCCTCTCGATAAATAAAGCACCATAATTTCTTAAAAATACACGCCTCAGCGTTAAAATGTTTAAAAGTTAAATTTTTAATAGTACGGTGTTTCAACCAATATGGCGTTTATGTACACTTAGAAAACTAAAATATTCTATTGCAATTTGGAAAAAAAGAAGAGCCAAAAAATTGGTGAAAAATAATTTCATTAATATCATGATCCAAAATTGATGAAATTACATTCCCAGGTAAAGAGAGTAGATAACACAAGAAATCCTATGGGGAGATATTTTTGGATTTAATTAAAATTCTAATTCAGTAGAGGATTTGATGACTTATTTTAATTCAAGTAATGAGAGAGAGAGAAGAACTAGATTTTGAAGATTAAAAGTGATGTTTAGTTAATTCTAATTATTTATGTTGTGGAAAAGTAAAAAAATTATCTGTTTATATATAAATTTATATATATATATATATATATATATATATATATATATATATATATATATATATTTGTTTTTGCAAAATTTTTTATACATAATATGAGTATCATACGTATCGATTTCCTATTAGTGAGCAATATAAATACGTTGAAGAAGATATAGTTCCAAATTTTCTCATCTATGTTTATTTTTGAGCACTTGTTTTATTACTTAATCTTGCGTAATTAACTAATAAGTTATATATTAGACAAAGAGCAAGAATTTGCGACTGTATTGTACATTAGTATATTTTTTCCTATTTAAATCATTGTTGATTGTTACGCTTATGCGCCATTTCTGTGATTTCAATAATTTTTAACCTATTTTTATCAAGTGGGTCGTGTTTGAGCTAATACGTCTTTTCTTCAAGAAATTATGGTACTTTTATATGTCAGAGGATTCTAATTATAATTATTATCAACGCAATAATCGTATATACTAGGAAAAAATATTAACATTACATAAGAAAATATTTATATGACCTAGAAACATAGTTAAATAATAGCTACATTTTATAAACAACAATTAAATCTTAGATTGCAGAAAAATGCAGATGAAATTGTTATGTTTTATGCATTTTTAAATAAAAGTCTTTGATTAGATAAATCATTCAGAGTTACTGAATTTGGAAGTGTTTGTTTTATTCTATTAATTCCATTATAAGAGAATAACAACATTGTTGTTAAAATAACTTATACATTTTCTTTTTTTCAGTTGTTTTTCATCCAAGAGAAAGAGTGTTTAAGCTCTGTATGATTTATAAGAATGAAGAATTAAAGCTATGTCAGAATCTTCAACGTGAAAATAATAGGTGACAGAATAAATATTTGTAGCGCAAAAGGAAAGCAAAAAATCAACCCTTGTTCTGCAATTAGAGTGCACGTGCCAGTGAAGGTAGAATAGTTCAAATGAATAGTCGGAAGAAGGGTATTTTGCAATCGCGCACCAGTGAAGTAATTATACCATACTCAAATTTTCACTGAGGGACATTCCGTTGAAAAGTAGAAAACCCCTCTATCATACCAAACGAAAAAGATACAAATCTATCTAATCATTCTGTACGACACTTTTTTGAAAACGTAATCACTAGAAAATCCTTTATAAAATCAAGAATGTTCAATGATTTTTCACATTCATTTTGGTATTTCTAAATGATGCTTGAAGTTTAGAGAATAAGTTAATCGCCTTAAGGTCTTAGAATACAGATACTACCTAATGTAGTCCCCAAGTTTACAGACATGGCGTTTTTGCATCTACAAAATATTTTATACTTATGACTTTTATATTATAAAAAATATCATATTTCAGGATTTATGAAGACAATAAATATGCACTTTTTTGTACAGTTACCTCCATGTGTCCAATTAACTTAAATAACAACGAGTTAAACTAACGCTTCTTATTCATAATAAATATTTTAGTATTTTATTTGTTACTTACTGCTTAGGATCGTACTACTGCGTTATCACTTTATTTAAAAATAATTTTCTAAGATCTGGAAACATATATGTGTATTTAAAAAAAACTTCCTATTACATTCTCCAGTTGAAATGTGGCTGTATTATTCTCACAATAGCAAAATCCTTGTTATTTAAATAACAAAAACAAATGCGTAGTTACTCGTTTGACTGCACTCAAACGTAGGAATGTTTTAAAGTGTTGAAAGTATATTGTCGAAAACATTTTTAATCGCAAACTGTCGAGATAAATAAGAAAATAAAACTTGCTTTAATTACAAAAAAAAAAAAACACGGGTTTTTTTTTTTTTTTTTTTTTTTTTAGTGGCAAAGATAACTTCAATGATTGAAAGTTTTTAGCCTTCAGTGAACCAATGACTTCAAAGACTGCATTATGTGCGAGTAAGTATTTCAAAGTATGTTAGAATACTTTTTGAGATACATTAATGCTGAAATAAAAAAAAACGATATTTTTACAAAGCGGACCTAAGATCAGAAACTGGCATAAGGAAAAAGCCCTAATCACAATTTAGTCTACCTGTTGCATAAGAAAGCTGAATTATTTTACTGATTATTACGCATTATTGTTCATTATCGGAATTTAATGAATGATTATGATAATTAATGTTACGTTCTTCTGTGAATGTATTTTTATTAAAAATATATGTGCAATGTGTTTGTAATTACTATATATTTTTCTTTAATCATTTTCTTATTATTAATTCCTAGAAAAATCCTCAGTGCCTTTTGAAATAAGTTTTCAAGGAAAATAGGCTTTTTGATCATTTGTGAAAATGATCAGAAAACCCATTTTCACTATCTGAATTTTTCATATGAAGTCGATTCGATTTTTTAATGTTTCTATTTATAGCGAGCTATATTTTTGTCAGTAATATTTCACAATATTTCAATTATTTTTCCTTTGTATTAAGTCTACAGTGATTTTAATAAGTTATTTAGAAAAATGTTTTGATGCAAAGAAATTTTCATGTACAGAAAATTTGCATTGCAGTTTTCGCAAAAATAATCAAAACTTATTTTTTAAAATTTATTAATAAATTTTTTTTAATTAATAAACTATACAAAGTCTAACATTGTGAAACAGGTATGAATATATATATATATATATATATATATATATATATATATATATATATATATATATATATATATATATATATATATATTTCAAAAATTATCTCATTAAAGATAAAAATTAAATTTTACTAACTCACAGGTAATTGAAATTATTCTTTGAAGCTAAATGACCCAAAAACTGTCCCATTATTTATTTTTATATATGAGACATTTCTTACTTCACCTGAAAAATTCTTACTAAAAAATTAATTGTGGACTAAATTTTCTCAATCAACTATAAATTAACTACTTTACCTTGTACTTTAACACTGCGGAAAATATGATTTTTTATTCATTTTAATAAAATGTGCTTAAAAAGCTAGTGTTTTGTTCCTTAAGAATATGTACTCCCATTTCATAAAATATACTTACTTGTTAAAAAATAAATACATAAACATAAATTAGCGTCTTACATAATCGAAACTGCCGATATAGTTAACTATACAAAAGCCTTCTTAGAACTCTATAGCCCTAGTTTTATAGGTGTTCTTAATGTGTGAATAAATGAAAGAAAACATTTTTATACATTTTTGGTGCTCGTATGATAACAAAACTCTCACAAGACAAGCTGCTACAAAATATCAAGTTACTCAAATTATTTAGAATCGTAATCAAGCAATATAATTTTTTTTACAAATATTCCTTGAATTTTTTAATGTCTTTGAATTTTTCTCCAATGAAAAGAATAAGCTACTTTAATTCATGCAACTAATTATTAAGTACAAATAAAATGCATATTATTATACATTATTCTATTAATTTCAGATTTTTCATCATTTATTGATTTTTTTATGCGATTTGTGCAAAATTTCTTTTGGAATCTCATTTTCATGTTGAGCAGATTTACATTGACAATTCTTATAAAAAAATAAGACAAATAGCGTTGAAATCCGTTTTATTATTTCGGGCGGTACATAACTTGGGAAATCGTGCCATTTTACATAGATAAGCCTCTTACATTTTTCAATAGGTTTTATCTTTTTTATCTCTGACAGGTGAGGAACCATTGTATTCCACGTTTGTCCACAAGCCTCCAATTCTGAAAAAAGAAACGAATAACTGTATTTGAACACAAAGACGAATGACTAAGATTTGAACAAAGAATGCATGACTTCATAGGACAAGAAAGTTGAAGCAAAACATGCAATAAGCGGATGTATTTTTAAAATTCATAAAAACAAAATTTAATCATTTACTGTTATTTTGGTTCACAAAAGAATTTAAGGTCTCATTCAAAAAATTTTTAAAACTGAAAAATGTTTCTTCAATTCAACTTTCATATTTTTATTCAAGATTCGCAGGTATTTTTGTTACAAACTCTGAAGTAATTAGCTTAAAAAATAAAAAATAAATAAAGAAAATGTTTATGAATAAATTAATATCGAGCTTATATTTTTAAACAAATATAATTTTCTGATTCCCGAATCAAAATATGTTATTTTCAATAATTTATTGAGATAAAAAGAGGAGTACTTGTTGCCAAAAAATACGAAATAACTAATAAAATAAAATAAAGAAAATAAAAAAATTTTCTCTACGTATTTCAAGATTTTACTAAAAGAAAATCTCGTTTTTTTAATAGAAATACTGACTACGTTCTTTCAATAAACGTTATTTCTTTTCTAAAAAAAAAAGCAAAAAATACTGACACATGTAAATTATAGCCATAAATTTTTTCATTCAAATTGTGGGCTGCTAAAGGAAATAAAGAAAAAGTCAAAGTCAGGTTGATGTATATTGTTTTGATTGAAAATTATATTCATGAAGGGTGTTACTTTCAAAAAAGTATGACTGCGAGTTCATAGTTCTTGAACTTTGACTTCTTGAAAGTAAACTTAAGGGTTCAATGTATATTTTACTTCTAAGGTCGGGCATGAATGGTATTAATTCAGGAGAATTTCGACATCATTTGCTTCATGCGATTTTGCAGAGCGCATGTCGTTTGTATGGCATAGGTCAACCATTTCCTGTAATTATTAAAGTTTATTAAAATATTTATTTCCATTCGAAATCTTTATAAAATTGTACACCTAATATAAAAAGAAGTGTATTATAAGTTTTCAGATAGAAATAACTGAGTTTTAACAATGCGTTTACAAAATGGTAATGACTCTCTTTGACTCTAACAATGGAAGAAAAAAAGATGGTCATAACTATAGAATCTTTGATGGCCTTTGTCATGTTTTGCTTTTGGTGAAACTTGGTATATACATTACATAAAAAACGAGAAAAACTTTTGCATTAAGAAAATTATCTAACTGGTTCATACTTTGAATAATTCATATTTTATAAAATTATTTATATTTTGACCAACAGAGAAAAGAAACAAAAATTTTATCCTATTAAAAATGTTTAAAAAATGTTGAATTGAAAACATCAAATTTAATCATAGAAAGTTTTTGTTCACTGTAAATAGTATTTGTATTAATGGAATGTTTCAAGTGAATATTCTATGCGTTTTTGCCTTCATTCAATTTGAAACAAACAAAAAATTTTCAAAAATTTTTTGCAATACTATAAAGTACTGCTAGTGTAGATTTCAAAGACCGACAACCGTGGTGAATTACCTTTTTCAGGTTAATGATTTTTTGTTGTATGAAAAAGAAAGCAAAAGTACGATCATCAGTAAAACTACAGAAATGTATAAAAATGGAAAATAACTGTTTATATATAGTATACAAAATTGCAATGATCATTACGCGAAAGTTCAAATCATTCATTTCTTCATCCGAAGTGAAATGACCCTATTCTTAAGACAAGACCATCTATTCGATGGTTTTCCAAGAAACACTACACAAACAAGAACAGTACTCTTATCTGGTATTTCAGGATCTATTTTTTGTCCCTCAGTGATTTTTCATGTGCATTCCATTTTAAAACTTGTCAATAAAAGTTAGATTCCACAGACCAAGGAAAAAGCAAAACAGTTTAAGCAATCTTGTATTGGTGAGAATATTGTAAACAAAATGTGTTTTTTTTATCATGATATCAGAGAATTTTTCAACTTTTTATATTAAATTGGTTTCTGTTATATTCTGAACAGTATGTCCGAATCTCCATTTGTCTAGAATCTAATTATGATTAGATTATTACTAGCTCAAACTTTTACAAAACATTTTTTCGACATAGCTTCTTAATACAAATTTTTTTAACGTAGGTATTTTCACAGCGTTAATTAAATTCGTTATTTCCGATCTGATAGTTGAATGTGTAACACTTTAGCCTTCGGTTCTACAGCTTTTGGATTTGAGTCTCACCTCATGCTTAGGAATTTGTAGTGATTTAGATTTTATCTTTATGCCAACCGATAGTGGAGTGGTTAGCTTCCCTGACTTCATAGCAGTAGGTCCTGGGCTCGAATCCTGCTTCAGACATGGATGTTCCTTTCTCTCTGTGTGTGTGTTTCTTTATCCCTTCACTTTCGAGGTGAAATGGCACTCCCAGTGGGTACCCCACTGTATACGATGCCGTCACATTTGCCCCTTCGTAGAGCTGAATAGGTATACCCTAAATGCAGTCTGGCGTTAAAAAAAAAGATAAGTGACAAACAAACTTCTTTTACTTCCAATGTACAAATCCAAATACACATATTTGTATACATTCAACATTTAATTCCTTTTTAAACAACTTATACATATTTTCGTATGTAAACCTTACACTCATAAATTTACCATATGTACAAAATATTTCATTTAATTTTTTCAGTATATTAAAATCTTATTAAGCCCATTCTTTATTAATATCTTTAGTCATTTATTAAATAAATTAAGTTAAATGATCAGGTGAAGAGCTGCAGGAATTTATTATTTCGTTAGCATGATCAATGTATCCCAAATTAAAAAGACTAATTAAATCTTTCCTTAAATAATAATACGCCGAGAATTGCCGGTTTTTGTAAACTTAGGTATTTCATCTTAGTAAAGGCAATCCCATGCCGAATAAACTGTCCACCCACAGGCCTCCTTGAATGGATCAAAATAAGGCCACCCTCCTTTCATCTAGAGAAATGATGGAGATATGAAAAGCTTCTAGATCATATCTCATTTCATTACAGATCTCCATCACTATTTCTTTTTAATATCCAATCATCTCATACTTATCTCCAATATATGATCAATGTGTCGAGGTTTCCATTTATCAAAACTCAACTGTCTACGTTTCATTATATTCTTGAATTGCTGCAGCCTTTGATTTTCATAATAAGCAAAAATAATTTCGATATAATAACGTTCATTATATAAATACCTTTCGCATTATGGATGTTTCTTAATTTGTACTATACCTAGTTCAGAGATTGCTTACTCTCTTTCTTTCTACTTCTTTTTTCGTGCTAATACTTTTTTAATTCATTTTCAACTAAGGAAACAGATTTGATTTTCTTTCAAATTGTGTCTCTTTTCAACGATGTTGAGATGGAGTGGTGAACATGTTAAAAATGGTGTTTATGATCATGTTGTATTTTAATTTGATTATCAATACAGTATTTCTAAGTACTTCCAAGATAAAAATGTCCATACGTTTGTTGATAAAAGCCAGACAAGTTTCTTAAAATCTATTTATTCTCATTATCTATCGTGATCGAAATATATTGATGAAAAAAAGAAAATGCTTATACTTTCCCGAAATAAAATAATCAGCAAACCTATTCATTGCTCTTATTAATTCACATTATTTTTAATTACAATAAAATATTTTACTTCATAAATAACTTTTTAAAATAAAATGAATAATAAGTTTAAATACTTTAAAATTATCATCTAGAATATGTGCGTGTAGCTGTGATTTAAAGTTTTACAAAAAGCATTTTTCATACAAAATAAATTTGATTTTAAAAAAACTTTTTTAAGTGAACTATATTAGACTTCAAAATTTGTAATCAACCCTTGTAACTGTATATAGTTAGACATACATATGTTCGTATATAAATAATTTAAGATGAAAAAATCCCCATATATTAGTCCTCGAAATGTTTAACGCTATTTTCTGTTCTTAAATATTAAAAATATCTTAAATTAAAATAATACAGTCACCTTTCGTTAAAAAAAGTCATTAGATCTTTAAGAAGTTTAGTCACCTATGATTAGGTTTAAGCTAGATATGGATAAAGAAAAAGATATGTCAAAAAACTTTACAGAATGGGAACATTTTTCTCTCAGTTAAGATTTAAAATAATTATTAATTTAATAACTTTATGTTAAATACGTCCAGCTTCATAATTTAAAAACCAAAATATAAATTATTCATAATATTTACTGTAAATATTGAACTTGTAGTACGAAAATGGAATTAATAAATAATGGCAGTTTTTCTCAAACTTCTCAATATTTTAAAATTATATATATTATATTTATATTACTAATGAAATGTATAAAATTTGTGAAAGAAAATTTGATTCTACTAAATTCGTTTTATTTATAAAATTACTGTAAAAAAATTGTATTTTACTTATGTACAGCTCTAGAGCTACATTTGTAATTATTAGTTATGAGTCTGGAATGCATTTGGAATTAATAAAATACTGATCAAAATTTATTTCTTCTTCGAATTTGAATTTAAAATGACACGATAGTAAAAAGCAAGTCAAGATATTATCCCATATAATTGGTTAAAATATATGCATAAGCATACATTATATTATAAGGTAAAGTATTAAATATTATAATATCTGTAATGAGAAATTAGTTATTTTATTAAAAAATTTTAAGGGGTTCGGTTATTGAAATTATAAGCACCAAAGATATTTTTATATCAAAATGTTGAATATTTGTGATTGCTGGAAATTGCTAGTTTAATTCTCTTTCTTTCTGAATTTAAATTTAAAAGCATTGTGTACATAAACTCTTATGTAATTACAAATGTTTAAATTCTTTTAATGCAAATTAAATCTTAATAATTAAGAGCTTTGTAAAAAAAAAAGTATACTAATAAGTAATATCTTATAAAAAAAATGCTCTACGATATGTTTAAAAATAAATTTATAAAATTACTCAGTGAATTATATAACATAATGTTTCAACATTCATAAAATTTACGTATTAAACTTGTTATACAACGGTCATCTGGGTAAACTATCATTTGTGTCAATAACATATAACGATTGTCTACCTTTAAAATATATCCTTTCATTTCCTTATTTTCTAGAACTATCAGTTAAAAAACAAGTTATATAATTTACTACATATGATATTCCTGTTATATAAAAAAGAAGGCGCACGTTGAACTGATATTTGCTTTCTTTTGATTATATAACTGGCTGGAAAAGGCAATGACGCAAGGATTAGTGTTATTGTTATCGTGCCACTGATAACTTAAGATAATTCAGTGTTGTATGACAATTACATTATACAACACAGATCACACACTTTTCCCCCTTTATCATGCATATGCACAATTTAGATTGTCTTATCAATTTAGAATATTCATCAGAAAATTTTCCCTGTCCTTGACAATATAATTATAGAGGAAATTTAATTTACATTTATATCCAATTTATTTATTTATCAATGCACCCCACCTCATTCATTTCTTAATTATATTCAGCAAATGCAAAAGTGAAAATAAATGAACCTTTTGTCATCACAAGTGAAATTAGAAGTTCATAAATAAAAGTAATGAAAATAATTTTAGCTCAACATCCATTGAAGTTAATAAGCACAGGCTGTTAATATATTCTACGCCATTTTCATATGCAAAGTATTTTAAATTACTCATGTCAGCATTTTAAATTAGTATATAATTATGTTTGTGAACTGGAAAGATGTCATTTATCCCTTGTAAAATTTTCAATCTTCATACATCAAATTTTTAATTTGACTGATAGATTCAGGTCCGCATTTTAATTTATCTGCAATTCTGCGCATAATTTAAGGTTAGATAATCACTTTTTCATGAAAAAAAATATGTTCTTAATAACTGCTATTAATTCGTAAAAAAATTTAATGAGCTAAACTTTTTCAGAATTTAAGTTGAAATTCTTTTAGCTACCTCTGCATATAGTCATAAAAGACAGAAATTTATTTTTAGAATATTGAAACACACACACACTCATAGCAATCCAAGTAAAATCCATAGTTTTGATTTCATTAATTGAGGGTGAATAGAACAATGTGAAATAAGTAAATTAACTTAAATTTCGTTTATCCGTGATGATTTATGTACGTTATCCACTGAAAATTGGAAAATATGAAGGATCGAAGAATATCATTTATGGATAACCAATTTTTACTCATAAATTTTAAAAGACTAGGTAATTAATATAATTTAGATATTTAATATAAAATATAAGAAAGTTCATATAAATATTTTCAATTTTACTTCTGAAAAATTCTTTTATAGTTTTATTCGTTTGATAATATTAGTGACTTCTTCTAATCAATTTGGAGTAATTTCTTTTAAAAATTAGAATTTTATGTGTTTTTGTGATAATCAGATTATCATTCTGATAATTATAACGGGTAATCCGTTTATAAAATAATTCAAAATGTAGTATATTTGCTGTTTAAAAAAAGGATCATATGTGAATAAAAAAATAACTGAAAATTTTCTAAGGAAATCAAAATTTAAGTTTTAGTTGATAAATCAGGACTTTTACACAAGTTTGTAATTTATCCTTTAGGGTCATATTTTTTAAATGCCAATGATTAAAGACTTTCCATGACTATGCATGAAATTAGCATACTGTTTATTATCTTTGATTTAGAAGTCTGAAATTCTGAGAGGCATAAAAAAATACTAACACTAATATAAAAAGTGGTTGCACATGTTTTTTCTCCTACAAAAATTAATTCAAACAAAAAACAATGATACCACATTTTTATATAAATACCATTATAACTTATACTATGCAATATTTTGAAACAAACTTAATTTGCTGATATCATTGCCTAAATTCTAAATTTAAATTGTAAATTTTTCAGCAGATCAAAATTAACATTTTTTATAAATATGACAGTTTTAAGCTATTGAAATTGCACAAAATTAATCATTAAAATTTAATTCGTTAATAGGAAGCAGACATTGACGAAAACTTATATCCTTATCGTCAGTTTTATCACTAAGGGGGGCTTATCCGTCATAATATGGCACAGCTGGAAGATTAAAGGTTAACTTTCAGTTTTGGAGGTTGTGAATTCGATTCAAAACTTGAAGTGGAGATGTTCGTAATAGTTCAGAATCCACTTTAAACTGTAGGTTCCGTTTGAAATATTCTTTGGGTGGGAAAACGTGATCAGAGAACGACAACTAAACCAATCCATTTCAGTTGAGGATAAAAATAAAGGAAAAATTACTACCAACATCTCATAAAAATAAATAATCAGAGTGTCATTACTTTAATAATCAAGACAGCGTATAGTTGATAGAATATTTCAAGATGTATCAAAGATGAATTAATGAGCAATTCAATTGAAGAACTAGAAAAACTAAGTGCAGCTAAGAAGTAGGACAGTTTCATAACTCTTCGTAAAACCTTCTATTCATTATTATAATTATAAAATTTAGAAAATAAAACAAATATTAAATTACAATTATTTTTCAATATGGGAAAGCAACAAACAAATCTTATCTTTTCATGGTATTCAAACCACTTTTTAGGAAAATGAAAGGCCAACCCACCCTTTGAATTCACGATTTCAATTGATAATGCAGAGAATGCACATTCCCAGTAATAATAGTCTTAACTCGTTGGACACAGTAAACAAAGGATTCGATATTTTTTAAATTAAATTTTATTGTTGCTAGGACTATTTATCACGAATCTCTCGAATCAAAATAGTACAGTATTTTACAGCTGTAACAAATCTAAATCTTATCTTGGCTGACAAGTTCCTTTTTTATCCTTTGTTATTCGTGAAAATATGGAAATATTATAAGTTATTTCAACTTTAAATAGAGTAAATTTACTTGGTGACGGAGAAAACAACATCGGTATTGTTTTCTGATGTTTTTTTAAGCAATTGAATCCTAAAATGATGCATATGCTGAAAATGTAGTTTTAATCATGATAAAAATGCATTGAGCGACGAGATCAGTTTGCATGTGTTATTTTAATATACTTTGTTTGATTAAAATTTTGTTTCTTAGCTAAAATTATACACTTGAATGGCGAAAATAAATTGATAAATATTCATTAACTAACCCATTCAAAGTTATTAATTAGTACAGCATACATTTACATCGCCTTTCCTCTCAATGCCATCGACGTTATTTTTCTTCTCAAACATATACATCAAAACATGCATAATATTTCCTGTCTCTGTCTGGAAAATTTCCTTTCTTATGTAAGTAGTACTTGATAAAAATAGATTATATATTCTTGACAATCATGGTTTAAAATTTTAAAATTGATGTTGAATGAATGTAATTATCTATATCTAAGTAAATTAAATGTAAATATCTTAGAATTATATGAAATGCAGGAAATTTTAATTTTTTCAGTATAAAAGGACAACGATTTTAGATTTTGCCTATTTTAATTTCTTTTTAATTTCAAGTATAATTCTCAAATAATATTTTGAAATTAGTTTTATCAAAATAATAGGAAACGAAATTTCCTAAGTTAAAAGTTTTAATCAGCGTATTTCTTTCTGTTTAAAATTTGCCTAAAGTAGTGTTAGAAACTACAGACATCTAATGATGAAGATAAAATTTAATATATATTACTTCAAAATAAGTTTTAAAATTTTAAAAGTTAATTCTATGCTATGCGCAAGCCCGGAAAACACAGTGTTTATAGTAATGTGTATGAGTTCAGCAAGTATAAATTAGCGTTATAAATAATTAATCAATAAATAGTGTTCAAGTAATTATTAAAATAATGAAAATACAAAGAAAAAATATAAAATGATTTATATGGCGCAAAACCATCTTTATATAGTATTATTTTAAAAACTAATTATACTACGAAATGCGCATAATGTTCATTGGAAACATAAGCTTCTCTAAGTGAATTCGAGAAAATTCATGTAGTTATTTCGACAAATATGTAGGCATAATTGTATGAATGCAAGTATCCTACTTCAAAAAGTCATTTCTTGAAAAAAGCTGCTTCTCGTTTAGTGGTAAACAGAAAATATATTTTCCTTAAAGTATCCGCACAGTTACCTCCAATTACACGCTCTTCTATTTTGGAGTAGAATTTTGAAGTTATATATCAGTTATCTTAATTGGCCATATGTCTGTTGAAATGCCTCTGAACTTTTTCCTGGCATTGCTTTCCATGGTAAATTTTTATAGACAGTAAACAGGTGCTAGAGAGAAAATCCAGAAAATTTCCAGGCTGTGTCGTGCGAGTAGAACCCACAGATGAAAACCTTATCTACCCTCGTTTATTGGTGTCTGGGATTAAAACTTGAAGATATATGAAGACATAATCTATCCTCGTTTATTGGTGTCTAGGATTAAAACGTGGACATCAATGAAAACCTTATCTACCGTCGTTTATTGGTGTCTGGGATTAAAATTTGGTCATTCCACTCCAAAAAGTGCTGTCCTACTTCTTAGCAGCGATGAGCCGTGCTTAAAGTTATATTGATATCATATAGCCGTAAAGTTCTTTAAAACATTCAAACATCCATTGCGAATTGCCCACCGTGAGGACTTTTTATAAAATAGTAAGCTGCATTTATGTTTTCCCGAATATAAATCGGAAAATTCACGAGCACTCTACTCGACAAAAATGTATAAATTAACAACATAACCTCTATTTCCCATTGTTCAACAGGAGCATGGATTGAGCCCGAGATGTTCCATTCCTAATAACTTGATCCTACAACTTTTCTGGATCATTCTTTCGTAAAGCTTTTTTACTATGAAACAGAAAACGTAGTAGTCGAAGGCAATTGTAAGGCATTCAAACGTCTACCACATGTCACCTTTCGATAGATAGTAGGCCGTTTTAAGGTCACTAACTTGTCGATCCGTAAAGCTCATTTATAATGCCATTATACCACGGTGAGTACTTGATGTAAGGTTTTGGCACAACTTACTGGGCAAGTCAATTAGCGGCCTAAGACTGCCATAAGGCATTTTAATATTAAATTACCTTCTGAAAAGAATTTTCTTGGAAAGTAGGTCATACTCTCACTAGGGACGAAACCCAAGAGATTTCCAAACACCCATTCCGACTAACGTGCATGAAGAAGACAGAAGCGCAACAGTTATCTCCGGTTATTCAAAGAGACTGGGATCAAACCCGGAACCATCTGCTTTGAAAAACATTGTCAAATCACATGGCCAAGGTGAGCTTAACGTATGGTTCAGAAAACTCTGCGAGATCAGGTTCCAGATGTGTTCAAATTATGACAGAACTGCTCCCAAGCAACAAAATCAAGAAAAAGCTGTCAAAAGGATACGCTGTAAATATGTTAAGTATGCTCCTTTGCATTGAAAAATATGCATCATATAATTATGTACCATAAATTATGAATCATATAAATCATGATTGACTGGATGGTTTTTTTTCATGCATTGTTGATTTTGGCTTATGTGCATAGCATAACTTCACGTAAAATGTTTATTGAAATAAAAATTTTACAATTGCAACTATATGATAAAATTTTCATTTGTACTGTTCGCTTCTGTTTTTAATAGTTGATTATTATGGTAGTTATTATTATTTAAGACTGATTAACCCATTCACGATAATCACCTTTATTTTGGTTACTAGTACTCAAATATTTACTTCAATGATGTCTTCTTGCAGTTACTTTGCTTAAGACAGACTTGTTTCTTATCCTTTATTATTTTTGGAAAATTTTTTTCTTTGTTCTTTAGATTCGTCTGATTTTTGATATCATGGCTTTCTATAAGCTAAATATATATATAATATATATATATATATATATATATATATATATATATATATATATATATATATATATATATATATATATATATATATATATATATATATATATATATATATATATATATATATAATCATCGCAGTAACAATTCTCCTAACTAGACAAGAATCAAAAGATTTACCTTTATGAAAGTTTCCAATCTTTTATATTCTGTGTATTTATATTATCCTTCGCCGCCCACCCTGTCTAGTGTACAGAGTGCCTGGCTGCAGATAAGCAGCTCCTGAGATCGAATCCCAGTTCGGGCATGGATGTACTTTCTCTCTGTTTATCCTTTCTTTGTATGAATGGGTTGTGAATGTTTGCCTACCCTATAAAAGGGTATGTATAGCATGTGTGTACTGAGGAAGTTGGACACCACACCAAATTACAGTTCAGTTGGAAAAGTGGAGCAGCGCACCCCATTATATAACAATATATTATCCTTCAAATTCTTTGTGTCGGGCACGCTGTATTTGAAAAACGCAAAGTACTTTTTTTCAATTGTCTTTAGAAAACAATATTTTATACATAGTCTTAAGCTCTTCGCCTCTTCTCTAATTGATGTAATTTTTATGCCTTCTTTTTTAATTCCAGTGAATACTTTTTGAAAATTCAGAATTCATAAAATATACTGATGTTTTTAAAAGTATACATTATTGAACTAGATGGAGTACAAATATGAAACATTTCGACAAGCAATTTTACATTTAATGATGGTTTGTAGCTGTGTGTTATTTTATATTTTGATATCCATCAATATAAATATATATATTTTTTGTGAATTATCAAATCGAATTTTCAGAGACAAATTCTACTTTATATATATATATAATATATATATATATATATATATATATATATATATATATATATATATAGTTTCCGTTTGTATTATGAAAATATTATATACTGCATTAGCTTACATTTTTAAAAGATACATTATAGGTTAAGTTTAAGAAAATCTAATTCTAAGGCAATAATGGTTTAATATTTTAAAAAGTTAATCATTAACTAGTAATTAAAAATAAATTAATTTGTTATAATTTCCATTAATTAATAACGAAAATTATAATGTAATTATTTGCATTACTATTTCATTTATAAATTGTCATTTGTCGGCGTCAAGTGAAGAAAAATGAAGTATAAATTTTACCAGCCCATACGGTAAAATCAGCATTTGATATGATATTATCGCGTCATTTAATAATGGTTCACAATTATGTTTCTATGTGTCCTTGTAGCACCGTCCCAGGTGTTCTCTTTCGTCATTAACTTGATTTTAACTTGCACGTCGCATGTTTCTATAATACAGAAAACTAGAAAAGTATATGAAGTTATTGATATTTTTAAACAGGAAATGAATTTTAGTATTGATCAAGATTAGCATTTTAGATTATGTTCATAATCATACAATATAAACTATACGTGAGTAAATATGCAAGATCTTTTCTCGTAAAATAGATGCTGATCAGGGTTCTCTGTATTGTACCCATCAACTAGACTTCTCATTAAATTTAGTAGAAGAATTAATGACAACAAAAGAAAAGGAAATCTGGGGGAAAATTTAGTTAAAAAAATTTTCCGATAGATAATATTGGAGCATTGTCTCCATGTACTATCATATAAACTTCCCAACATAACTATCAAATATACCAAATATCTACAATAAGCAAGCAAAATCTAATTTAATTATTCCACAAAGTTTGAAAATATTGATAAAGAATGAAAATGAAATTTCAATATAACTTACAGACCTTCGCATTTAAGCAACAATCTTGCTGTACACGCCATTTCCTATCACTGAACGCTATCTGTAACAGAAGTCACAGCCCTTGGTCAACAAATTTGAGATCTCATTAAAATAGATCATGGACTTCAAATATCCCCACAGAAAGTATCACATCTCATGCTTAAAATATCACCTTGAAATAAAACGGTCATACATTAAGAATAAAAAGACTGATGACCCTTTATTCTGTAAAGAGATATTTCAACTGTTGCTGTATAATTGACTCTCAACGCTGCTTGAAAATGGCCATATTCAAGCACTCTTTGCAAAGATTAAGGAATTACAAACTTAATAAATATATCATACTTTTGCTCATTAACAACACATAAGAGGGCCGATGCTGGTAATGATCTAAAAATGAAAGATATAATGATAAATTCTGCTGTAAAAAGATATCAAACAGTTACTATTGAAGAAAACTTTGGTGTTGTAAGAATGACATAGGAATGTTCAGATATTTAAATAACAGAATGGGTAATATTAACAGTAGCATACGATGCAAATAAGCCTCATTTTCCCAAAAATCGAATTTGAAATTACTTCTATATACAACTACATTCCCATGAGTAGAAGTGGGAGCAATACGTAGCTCAGTAAGTTGGTCATAAAAGCACTGCGTACAACAACAATAGATCGACAATTAGTGACATTTAGTCACATATGTAGCTTAATTGATTGGTTATCACAGCACTGTATGTATTATGCATGAAATTAACTGATTTTTTAATGTCTTGAAATACTTAAGCCTGATACTGAAATCAATAACAAAAATATTATCTACATTTATATGATAAACAAAAAACATTTAGCTTAATTTACACATTATCAATTATGCCTTGCACTTTCTGTAGTTGTACTGTATCTAGGCCAGAAAGGGCTAATTTGTCAGGTATCTCAATCTTTACTTGCATATAATCAGCACAACTCTTTTACGATGGCGTCCAAGCATACCATGTATTTAACAATATGATATGATCTCATTCTAAAGATGTTATATCTTCTCGAGTCATCTTTCATGAAGTTATAGAAGATATAACATTTACATATAAGATATAATATATACATAAAAACAATAAGAATAAAATTATCTTCACTTTCTTGCAAAGTAATGGCATGTATAGAATATACAGATACTCTTTAGTATGAAACAATTTTGAAGAATAATTTAAAGTTTGAAAGAAAAATTTGTCGTGTACTCTTGATGCAGCTTACATTTATCTATATACAGTGACACCAGTTTCCAATTATTTGTGTATTTATGTATTATGATAATGTATGCACATTGTTTTTGCTAACAAAACAAAGCTCCTTTTCGATACAGTATTTTTTGTGAATAACATTGTTATTGCAATTTTTATTGTACAGACGTATTATTATTAAACTATTTTTTGTACAGACGTAGTTCAATGGTTACCATTTTGTATTCCGATTGCTCTGGATTTAAATTCTTGAAAAAGCCATAGATATGGTATTATTGATATTGTGCATGAAAAACACCCTAGGCATGAAAATATCGATCATGTGTATAAAAAAATTGCTAAGAATTCGTCGCATTTAGATTAAAACTTAAAGATTACTACTACAATTTAAGTGTAATATAAGTATTATAAAAACGAGAAAGTAATCCTAAATTTTCTTGAACACAAGATTGAATCAAATCGAAAGAGATTATTTAATCTTGTTAATCTCTTGTATCTTAAATTAATTACATAAGAATAACAAAGATACGAAAAACTGCAAAAGTATGAGTATAACTGAAGTTACACAAGAATAATTCAAATGCATGACTGCATTCATATTAATAATAAAAGCTCTTAATTGAAGTATGATTAAAAAATTATACGCGAATAGGAAATAATTATATAAGAATATATATACTTATCAAAAGCATTCTACTTTCTTATAAATGTGCTTATATAAAGATGACGCAAACGAAATTTAAAATCAAATATTTTTATAATTGTAAACAAATGTGATTTTCTAGGAAAGAAATTTCATTTTAGAAAACAAAGCTCACACTTTAAAGGTAATCACTTGGAAAGAAATTTATCAGCATGTAATTCATCTCTAAAAAATGATCACAAAATGCTATCATTAATTACTTATGTAATTTATCACTGAAAAGAGGCGTCATTCTAAGTCATTTTTTAAAAGAAATACAAATTTCTCTCTTAATTATGGTATCCTTCCTTGATAGTAATTACAGCAATTGAGTGCTGAATTTTTTATGTATTATATAATATTCTTTCATGTGGTTTAAGCGGATAACTTGTTTGGATATAAATGGCAGTGTAATCTCAAATCGCTTATAATTACAATGTTACTTTTTGAACAAGTTAATCTTATACTGCCTATAATATTGTAGTATTTATTAATAACTATTTTGATATACATGATTAATTTATTATTTAAAATAAGTGACAATGGGAAATATTATCACCTTACACATTTTCAAAGTAAAACTTTATTTATAGAAATATAAATCACTTAATACATTACATAATTAAAATGCAAGACGTGGTCAGATGATCTCATATTTTGTATTTTAAATGTCCTAAGCAGGTGAAATATTTAATTTTTTCACAGAAAAATATCACTTTTTATACATAAAGTGATATTACAGGATAATTTTATGTTGATAAGAGCTTTAGTTTTTCACATTATATAACTCGTTAAAGTTTTAAAATAATTTTCTGATTTTAGTTTTTTACTAACTATTATCTTCATGAAAATTTGATGACTTGTATCCTCTGTTTTGAATGACATTTATAAATTAAACATCTCCCAAGTCTTTAAGTTTTTGCTACAAATTAGCATAAATAGAGACGACTTCAGGCGCGATAACCAATCAGGGCCTTGTGCCTAACAAAGGCCCCGAGCCTGTTTCATAGAATTTCGAAGGGATTAAGAATGCCTGAACTTACAAAAAAAATTCAAGATACCGGCTTGGACCCCGCAAAGATCAAGGCCACTACTGCGCCTTGCTTTAAACATTTACTCATGTGACTCTGGAAACAATAAATTGTCATATGACTCTGAATTTTTTATCACATTATCATCGTAATTGCAGGATGTAAGTATGACTATTTTATGCAACTTATATAAGAAAGAATCATTAATTAGTTTTTTAACAGGATGTAAGTACTTATAATTTTTGAAAAATCCGGTACATAGAGGTAGCACAGGATAAGGGGTGTGATAAAATCTTGAATATGATGGATATTGATAACATTAATGAAAATAAATTTATAAGCAGAAAATCCTTTGTAATATTCCATAACAATCCTAAATTGTTAATTATTTTTATAGTTGTTTGTAATTTATTGTTTCAATTATCTAATTTTTTATAATTATTTTTATTATTTTTGTCGAATTATTTTTCAAATTCTCAATAAACATAGACGATCAATTTTTATTACCAATATTTAATGCAAAATATATATTTAAACGAGAAAAACTTAACATATATTTTGGTCAAGCGCTTTATGACTACTTTTGATTCTATAAAATCAAAATTTAATAATAAAGAGCCTTCCTTATATATATATATGTATATATACCTATATATATATATATATATATATATATATATATATATATATATATATATATATATATATATATATATATATATATAATATATTATTAAATATTTATATATATATATATAACTTATCTTATAGAAATTATTTTTCTAAAATAATTTTGTCCCATTGGAGATTTAGAATCACATTTAGTTTGGTCTTCCAGAAAAATTTATTTAAGATCCAAGTTTTATGTGGAACGCATTGTTGATTACAACAACATAATAATAAAATTCAATTTTTTTATCAAGAGTTCTAAAGAAAAAACTCTCTGAATGCTACTAAGGAATTTTGAATAAAAATTTTTTATTAGTTAGATGTTTCTTCCTAAAAAGTTTGCAAAAAATAATTTAAAATTTTATATTTCTATATTGTTTGCAAGAATTTTCGGTTTTATGTATAAAACATTTTTCAAATGTACGTTGCGATTAATATTAATATAGTTATAGTCATGTTAATATACCTCGGTTAAAGAAGAAAGACCAGACGAAAACATGATATCATTTTTGCAATTCTAAAAGTTTATGTATATCTCTCCATGAAAAGTCACCTTCTATTATATTACGATTTTAACAATAAGGTCTTTGATAATATTTTTTGAAGATTTATGCCTTACTAATTCATCCGTTTTACTTAAATCAACAACTTTTGTTAAATATTTTAAAATTTGCATATTTATTACAAGAAAACTTATGTTTGTTAAAAATGTGTACATAGATTTACCCATATAATTTCAACACTTTAAAAGTGCAAGAAATTGAAATATTGCCACAAGAAATTATGTTTTCCGTTAAAAAAGTAAATTAATCTACTCACTCCCGTAAGGAAAATAAAGTTTTAAATACGTTTCATAAGGTAAAAATTAAATAAAATTGAAAAATAACACATGTAATATGAGTAATTTCCATTTAATCGAGGTGAATGGCATTAACAAATGCATCGCTCTTGATATTTAGCTGTTTAATGACCCTTGGTTATATATATATCTAGTTCTTAAAACTGAACTATTTTTTCAGCCAACATAGGTGTAACTTCATTCATTTTCTTGTGTTTGTTTAATGTTCTGCGACAACATGGCAAGCAAAATTTAGATAATAGATATTTAATTTTTGATATATTCCATCTGAATAATTTTTTTTGCCAAAGCTGCATTCTGTTTCGCATAAAGCTCCAATTTGCAGCATTTTTCAACCAATTGTTTAATTCTATAATGGATCTTATGAGCAGTTTATGTATTAAACTTATATCCTTCTCTTTATACATTTCTATACTCAGACATACATGCATATATATGTGAATACAGTATAGTATGTATTGCATAATCCGCATAATCTGAAACTTGCCGTAATTCCTCTCTTTCTGATTTTTTAGTTGCCACCTTTAAAAAAGAAAATCTGACCCACACGTTGCACTTAATATTCAAGATATCATTTTATTCCATCAAATTAAATTGCTACCCTGGTCTTATTATTTTTGAAATCTATCATCTATCAAACACGTCTTGTCACTTAATAGAGAATAACTTGTTGAGAAAACAGCGCTTGAAGAAATGGCTGTCAATCTTTTACAGAACATCCAAAGTTTCTTTCCATTCAATGCCCAACATGTAGTAGTGATTACAGCTTATAGTGGATGTGACACTAATTACTGATTTTATAATCTTCCTTATTTCATAAAAAATAACATTTATAATGAATTAACATTTATACTGGGTGTAATCTGTGAAATAATTCTGGCGTTGATGCCGCATAACTTCTTTGGTCTTGTATTCTTGATGGCACACTAAAAATATTATTGTATGCAACACAATGTAGAAGCTGCATTGATATTTTTTACTCAAAAACATATATCATAATTTTTGGAATGTTTTGTTTCATTTATGGGATTGATGATAGTAAATTATAGAACGAGCAAATAAACATTTTCCATTTAAAAAGTAACTGCAGCGCAATCGTTATTTGCACATTATGAAGAACAGAAATATCATTGTTTGTGATTTACAGGTATTAAATCAGTATTCTTGCTCTGTTTCTTTATTCAGATTAGTGCATGGAATATTTCTTAGGAATTTTATAAAAATTTTTTAGCAAAATTTACAATACTTTATTAAATATACTTTCGATGATCCTCTCTTACGAATACAAAACAGGAATTATGAATTAAATACTTAATATTATAAATTGGATAATATTAGATGCATTTTTTAATCTCTCTCTCTCTTTCTTTTTGAAAAGGTTATTAATTTTCAGCATTAAGGATTGGTAATGCCTTGTTGGTAATGGTATTCTGGAATCCTTATTCCAGAATACTTTCAGCTTGGAAGCTTTATTTCTTATATTTCTTAGCTCACAAAAATAGGTCGTTATTAAATTAAATTATACAAAACTGTAATTAAGTTTCATGGAGTTTACCTAAAGGATATCTTAAATTATTAATTAATTTAAATTAAAATAATTAATAAGCTTACATTTTTGCGTAAGGAAAAAACCTAAGATTCTTTGAAATTCTAGTTTTAAGATGTGTTTCAGAGTTTTATGACTTTCTGAACATTTGTGGCTAGATTTTGACAAAAAAAAACAGCCGTTGAATAAATTCGATAGTGCAATATATATATATTGAAGAAAATTATCATAATAAATTATCTTGATTTTCTTACTAATAAAAACTGCCTTATAAAGCAATATAACAGATGTGGAAACGATATTCTAATATGTCGTGCCTTCTGGATTTTTTCTTTCAAGACATAAAGTGATACTTTAGTGGCTGCGGCTTTTCCGTTCACAGCTCTTATATGTTAAGAATTGTTTGTTTTTACAATTTCACAACAACATCAATAATGTTTCAATTTAATGTTTATTTGTTGTTCTTGTTACTCAACAAAGTTTATTTGAAAGCACCAATTTCTGATTCAAGATTTGAACTAAATAATAAAACTAAGACTAAAATGATTGAGAAAGCAATGAAATACTTCAAGTAGTCACAACATAAAAAAATCATTCCTTTTATCAGTTATTTAAAAATGAAATCTGAAGACTGATAAGAATTTCCTTTTTTGTCCAAATGCTTTCTGGTTCCTCTTAGTTGCACTCTCTCGGATTTAAACATGCCTCAACTGACAAACCAAAGTACTTGATTACTTTTCCAGTATCCGAGTACCACTTTTTACATAAAACATCACTTTAAAACAATTGAATAGCCAACAAAACAGTATATTAGAGCAATAAAATATTTTAAATAATTGATCTTTCCTTATTTAAGAAGCAATTTCTATTTTCATTGAGAACGATAAACTTTAATTAATATCATATCCTAATAAAAATGTTTTCTTTAAAAAAATTAGAACACACATTGTTATTTTGAAACCAACTTTCTAATGTGAGAAAAAGATTCCCAGTGCATCTTATAACAGTACTTATTAATAAAATTATAATTCAACAAATAAAAATCAGAAAATTTTATTAATATAATGAAATTTAGTGAAAAGAGGAGTTTATTGTCAAGCATAGCCGATAGAAATGCAATCAACTTTTAGAAAAAACTACCTTAAAAATACTTTTTTGTAATTCGTTCCTCCTTTATGAAAATCAGAGATCATAAGGCACGTTTTTCAATTCAAGCCTAATATGGATAAAAATATTTGAGGTATTCTGATTATAGTGAACTATTCGCAGTAACAAGATAAGAACTTGCAACATTTAAATCCTTTCGATTTCTTATTAATTAAATAAACCCAAAAATATCACTATGGAGAGTAATTTCTTTTCCAATTATGATAACATTTATAATTCTTTATGTGGATAATTTTAGGTACTATTATATATTCGTTTTTTTATGAATAAGAGTTCAAAGGCAAAATATTTTTATTAATGATGTCCATAAAGATGAAAATAAGAGTAAACTTCTTTTTACTGTGATAAAATTATTTTTATATTTGTTACAAACTAATCATCAAACTGCGAAGAATTGCTGATATTAAAATAAGGGCTTAAAAAATGACGCTGAAATAACACTAGTCGCTACAATGATAATATATCAAAAAAGCATTGTTTGGATACACATCTATTTAAAAAATTCTTATACAATCAGCCCTGTAAATAGCTGACTGAGTAAGGGCAATGTGACCGCTTTGTTTCTCTCTCAAGAATTTCATCAAAAAATAAAAAATTCCAAACTTTTACCTTTCGTATACCTACCTCTACCAAAAGCATGGCCTCTACTGAAGTGGAAAGTATAGGGTCAAAGTGCTATCGAGGTTATGATTTGCGAGGTCATTGGAACAGAAGAAAAAGCATGATGTTTCATAACCAATGTAAATGTGACTTGTTTGGGAGAATCCGTATTGAATGGCTAAAACACAGCGTTTCCTTTCCCTTTTGGATTAGCGACACAGTTTCGATTTTATAAATACTATACTTTAGGACGGATTTTACTTTTACCCTCTCACTAATCCTGTATATTACAAAAGCAAATAAAACAGAAGTAAAAGAATTGTAGTAATTTTTCTTCTTCCATTCATAAATCGGTATGTTGAAATTACAAGCACTGATCAAAACAAATTATTTTACTTTTCAGTTTGCAATGTTTCTGATTAATGGAATTAATGTTAATTCTCGCCCTATCAATTTCAAGCATTTTAATTAATTCTGGGACAATTTTAAAATCAAAGTAAAAATGTTTTAAAACATAATTCTAGTAAAATCACGGCTTGATATAGCGTGCTACTGAATCAGTTGTACTAGTTTCATAACTGAATATTAGGCAATTTTCTGTTAGAAATGCCATAAAATCATAGAATAATATTTACTATTGGATTGAAAGTTGGTGCTTTTGGGAGTGATAAGTGGCAGAATGAAACCATGTTAAAATATTTGCTCATCAGAGTATAAGATCATAACTGAACAGCTTCACAATTTTTGTAAAAAACAAAAATATGTCAGTATCAGACAGATGGCGAAAATTCCTAATATAAGTATAGCGTACTACCGATACGTTCTAAAAACTTTAAAAAAACGCTTAGAATAAAAGCAGCATAAAAGCATAATATAGAAAAACATAAAAAGAAAAGGAATTTTTTTTACATAAAGAAACAATCAAAATAAATAAAATCTTATATAAAAAATAATTTTAATTAACTTTAATACCCTGTAATGTGCAGCCTAAGGGCATAAGGCATTTTTTAATTACAACTCGTATATTGCTTTTCGGGAAATCTTTTTATAGACCGCATTCAGGTGTCACAAGGGAATAAACTTGGAAAACCCCAAGCACTTACCCCGACCTACAAGAATGCAAAAGGCAGAAGTATAACATTCATCTTTCCTTGTTTAACAGTGACTGGGATTGAACATGGAGTTTTTTGCTCTGAAGTTATGAATTACAGTAAGTAAAGAAAATGTCTAACGAACTTAAAAGTTTGATGTTTAAAAATATAGTGAAATACGTGACTCAGAAATTGTTTTAATATATAACGAAGTATAACTTCAATTGGAAATGATTTGTATTTAATCTAAAATTCTATGATGGGTGTCGTATACTGCTCAAAAATATCAGGGGTGCAATTGTATTTTACTTTTGGATGATTGTATGTACAGTTAATTTTCCTTATTTTATATATATTTAGAGATTTTAAATGTAGTATGTATACAAATATTTTTGTTTTTTTTTAAATTTTTTAAAACGTTTTGTGTGCTTGGGTTTTGAAAATAAATTTACACATAAATCTTAGTTTTGGCACAGCTTGTCCTTTTTTGAACCTTGCGCCACAAAAACCCAACCAATCAACTTGTATTTTACTATGTTAGTCAAATGTTAATACAAATAATCTATCCATAATTTAAATCTTTGAAAAAATAGTAGAAATCTTAAGATACATATAAATTGTTCATATCAAAAACCAAATGAATCCAGAAATCGCCACTTTGCTAAAGTTCTTCTATTATTTTTTAGCGTGGGAAATTTAACAGCCCAGTTCTTTACTTTCGAATATAATGAAAATTGAAAATGTCCCAACAATGTAATTTTGCATATCTTAGTTTATTAGCAAAAGATTCGAATTCGATTGAACAAAAAGCGGGTAGCTAATCCTTTTGAAGTGGTATTATTTAAAGTTTGTGAAATCAATTTCAAGAAACGAGGTATATTAGAAGTCCATCAGATCAAAATAATCCACAGATTACTACAGCGAATAAGGACGGGTATATCCTGTTAACAGATTATCTCAAAACAGAGTAGATAACTTTATCCAATTATTAAGATAATTTCTTTTGACCACACAAGTAGAAGGGTCCAAACCAAAGCAATTCAAAATAAGCTCCATCAAGGTGATCTTTATGCTTGGCAGGCCAATGACGTACATTCTGTTGATCTCAAAATATCTTGCAGATCGAAGAAAAGCTGTTGAATATAAAGATTTGGTGTAAAATGGTTGGAATCAAGTGCTATTTATTGGCGAGCCTAAATGTAATTTGGAATGTGACGCCAAACATGCATTGTTGAGTAGAGAAACTTGAATTTAACTTATATCCAATTTGTAAAGATCATATAACAAAATGCGAGAAGAGTTGATGATATAAGCTTAAATCAGCATACATAAACACACGGAACCACAGATATTTCAAAATGTTAGTTTGACAACTGAGCAGACAAGATAATAAAAGCTCATCTCATGTCTTTCGCGTTCCTATAAGTGATTCCTTTTTTTTAAATATGAGATAATGCCAGAACAAAAACATCTTGCCTTGTAGATTGTATGCTTAAAGCTGAATCAATACTGAGAACTGAGGGGTTAGCATGACTCTAGACCTACATCCAATCTAACATGTTTGGAATACATTTGGGAGACACGTTATTGCGAGATTAAGTTCTTTTATTGTATGGGACTTCAATGCTGCATTCCTTAATGAATGGGGTAGTATTCCTCGAATTCTTATCGACACCGTTATCACATCTACGGAAAACAGGGGTACAGCAGTCTTATCAATCTTAGAGAACTACACACACACACACAGCCCACGTTAAATATTTTCCATAAACCTTCTACAATACGTTTATTTATTATTTACATAGAACTAGATTGTTGTCATGAAAATCTTTTTATGTTCTTTCTATAGTTCCAAAATTCCCATACATTTTTTCAGTGCTTCCTTATTCACGTAAGAAGTCTAGAATAATAAAATAAACCACGTTTTGAAGGCAAGAGTTCACACATTGGAAATGCAATCTGTTTCAGTATAAGAAAGATAATAAATACAAAGCGTAGTGAACATCAGAATTATAAAATTGTAATGAGTATCAATTGTTAATTATGTTTTTTTTAAATACCGCACTCTAATTTCCATGAAAATGTTATGATACAAATTTAATCCAACATTCCTTCAATAAAACTTCTTTATTACAATGGATAGAAGCATATTTCTCCTGCAAAAATTCAAATAAATTGTCAATGATATGACAAATTTTAGTTTCCTCCAAAAAAATTGAAATATTGGACAAAACATGTATACAGTTTGCATTATCTATTCCAAATGTTAATTTTAAGGATATCTTACAAATTGTTGTAAATTATTGTCATTATTTCTACATGAATATTTTTAATTTTTTTGCCATTTTATTTATTGACATACTGTAAATTGATAATTTTATTAGATTTTTGTTTTACCTTATTATTTTTCAGAACATTTTATTTAAATTATATATTGTTTATTTAATTCAATAAAATGATAATATAGTCAATTATCAATAATATTTGTGCCTGTATATTTCTTTAAGAACTTTCTTTTCCTTTTTAAAATTTAAAAAGTCATTATAATTAAATGTTTTTCTGTGTTTCTGTGATGAATGTGCAAATTTTTAGCGTTTTAAGTTTTGAAAGATAAATGTACACAAGCCAGAAAGACTGACTTTCAAAATTCTTAAGTTTCCAGAGTATTTGTGGTTTTTTTTTATAGTTTGAGTAAGTTATTACTTACAATATTTTGAAAATTATACTATAATTTTCAGAATATTGTTAGTAAGCGCGTATTTTTATTTTATCGGCTTTCTTCTTAAACCACAAAAAAAAAAAAAATTAAAAATATTTGATTATCTGAAAATTTAGTAATCATAATAAATAAAATTTTGAGTTTAATAATAAAAAATATATAAAATATTTGAAGACGAAGAATTTTAAATGATTTCTTAGAAAAAACTTTTTCTTTGAAGTATTTTCTAATTTTTAATTATATTCCCTTTTTAATAAGTTATCTCTGATTTAACTTATTCCCATAATTTCTATTTTCTACCTTTCAGATATGATAAATTTCAATGTCACAACTGTTATTTCTTGAAATCTTACATATATTGGCAAAAAAGTGTGTTTTCTTATATTTTTCATTTTATATAATGTTGATTAATTTTTCTTTTAAAAAACTTGAATGATACGGAAACACTTTTAAAATTATAAAAATTCCGAGCTGATAGCTAAATAGTTAGCGCTCAGCACATTATTTCAATAGTTTGTGGGTTCGATTCCCACCTTAGGCAAGGATGCCTGTAGTGATTCGGAATCTACTTAAAATCTATCAGTCTGGGTAAAATTAGTATTCATATGCAAAAAATGACTCTAAGTAAACAAACCAAACCAAATGGGATTAGTATTTAATCGGACTTGCTATAAAGTATTTAAATCAGACTATATTGGAAAAGGCGCCAAATTATGATTGAGTGGCATCGAATTAAAGTTAGTTCCAATCCAATTCTTAAAAACAATTATATATTAATTCTAACTCTTCCATAGAAGTAAATATGCGTTCAGATTTATATTAAAATACAATAAATAATTTCAGAAAGTAACATGCGAAAAGTGGAGTTATTTCAAATCCACATTGTTTTTGAATGAAAATTTGCTTAAAAGATTAGCTGAAACTCTTTTATTCAGTTCACATATTATAAGAAAACCTGATTTTTATATTTTTTGATGATAAAAGATATTGTATGGGTAGATAGATTATTTTTTGTATGATTCTATAAAAATCTAATGCACGTGTCAAATACACAGCTCTCAATTATTTTCCAAGGAAACGCTATTTAGCAATTTCATTGAAAAACTAAAGCTTACTTTCAAATTCTTCAAGGTGTTAGACAATACTGAAGAAAAACTTGCATAATCCAAAAAATGTTTCCTTAACAAAAGTTGTATGTAAACATGAATGGCCATAGTTTTCCTTTTGACTGAGTCACGACATCGAATATATCTCTTCTTTTCAAGAAATTCCACAGCGTTTGCGAAGAATCTCGAACAACCTGGTCTTTCGAAATGTCAAAGATTCATCACATCTATTTCCTTAGCAAAATGTCATTGCCAATAGGTTTGCTGTAACTGTCTTATTACAATGAAAAAAGTTATAGTAAAATTGCTAAATGTAACATTTAATGAACAATGAAAAATCTAAAAAACTGATTATCTGTTCTGAGATAAAATATATACATACATATATATATATATATATATATATATATATATATATATATATATATATATATATATATATATATATATATATATATATATATATATATATATATATATATATACATACATACATATATATATATATATATATATATATATATATATATATATATATATATATATATACATATATATATATATATATATATATATATATATATATATATATATATATATATATATATATATATATATATATATATATATATATATATATATATATATATATATATATATATATGTATTTTTTACGTGGGGGATTTTAAATGAAACATATATTATTTGGTAGAGTTTTACATGTGCTTCAGCAAAATATTTATTTATATAATTGCAAACTTTATTTATATAATCGCGTATAAAAAGAAATAATTGGATAAAACTTTTTTATGCCTTAGAAATGCATAATTTCATTTCTTTTACTCTGTCTAGCTTAAAACTTTGCTTTATTTTATTATTCATGATGCGATACAAAGTAATTCATACAAAATACGTCTTCAACAGGGTGCAGCTGTCCTCTATTCAACTTAAAGAAAATAAACTGCTTAAAGAGAGAGTGTAGAGAGAAAGATATGTGTGGGGAGAGAAAAATCACCATGTAGTGGAACATTGATAACAATAAATTCTATTTTTCTTCAAACGTAATATGTACATGTACAGGATTATTACAATTTAAAAAGAGACCATTCTAACGAATAATATATATGGCGAAATGTAGTCAAATTTGGTGGAATGTATGCGAAGAAGCATAGGATTTTTAAAAAATCCACAAATTTGCCTTTTTTTAGAACAGATTATAGTGCATCAAAATACACGAATAGAAACATGAACAATGAATAAGTAAATGCCTAATGAGATTGTACGATAAATTTTGGGTTTTTAGTATACGATAATGTTTATCTTTAATTGTAAATGAAATTAAGTATAACCCCCAATTTGATGCTCTAAGAAATGCGTGCGTTTTACTACATTTCCTTGGCAATTCTCAACATATCAGAAATGATTTGTCTCAGGATTAACGTTGTTCGATCTTTTAATATTGCGATTTCGAACACAAATCCACGGTACGCAGGAACTTTAAGAAGTTCCCGTAATCAAAGTCTCAAGAATTGAGATCAGGTGATGTCGGTGACTATGAAAGGAGAAACGCAAACCAATCGATAACGCTGTCAAAATAATATTCCAGCAAAGAAAACAATACTTAAAATCTGGTATGGGTTGATGCATCATCCAGCATGAATACAGTCAAATCAAGACACCCTTGAAGTTGCAAATGGGAAGCTTCGACGTTATATTTAGTATATCAGATATTTGTCAGCATTGACAAAATAGGTCACTGGTACACCTTGACTATTCATTTCGTAAAATTAAGGGTCTATAGCCATTAATGCTATTAAGCACACGAGATTGGGATTTTTGATGAGCGAAGAGGTTTCTGCGGAAATTCGTGTGGATTAATCGCAGCCTAAAACCAGCAGTTGTGTGTCCTAACAGTACCATTCAAATGAAAGTGCGTTTCGTTCTTCTATAAGTGCCAAAGAATGGAATCATCTACAGTTCCGTTGTAGAATTTTTTGCATTCTAAGAGTCGCAAATCAAATGCTACTCGAATGTCCACATTATTATGGGACAATTCCTACACAGGACAGATTTTATAGGGGTGAAATGTCAATATCTGATGCAGAATTTCTCCCATCATTGTGTATGAGGGAACATTTTGCCAGTATATAGCTTGTGCACTGCTAGTACTCAGCATGTTTACAAGAGCAGCTGCAACTTCTTCAACTTATTGCTCATTGATGCAATACATGACGTATTCCCTGCTTGGTTGATGAGCTAAAGTTTCGAAAAATTCTAAGCATTCAATTACTACATATAAACCACGTTAGAGTAAGACAAGAGCTCCTTAAAAGTGTAAAAAATCCCCTATCCTTTCCTTTTATTACCATAACCATTAAATGGAAAATAACTATGGAAATTGCATTTTGTTCTGTAAACAGCACTATTCTTATCCTAAGTGATATTTAAATTTATTTCTTCAGAAATCGAAATTCCTTACTTCAATATATATTCACCGAAATGCTTGGTTACGTCCAATATAATGTTCACAACAGTACTCTAAGCGTATTGTTATTGTATTAGCTTCACGGTTTCAAAGCAAATTCACCTTACTTTACTATGCCCTAGCGGCTGAACTGTGCTTTTTAAAAAAAAATACTCCGAGTTTAATCAACAGGAAATGATTTTGCGCTTATTCTTTCTCTATACACATCTTTCGAAAGTGAGAGTATTTGAGAATTTTCTAGGTTTTCTTCATTTACGGTACGTAAATAAGGTCATCTTAAATGCTATAAATGTTGCATTTTTGAGTGCTCAATTTCATTACAGCAACCTTCAGAATTTAGAATTCCCTCTACGCGGTATCAAAGCAAGTTCATCTTAAATGCAGCAAAACATCGATTAGGAATTCACTTCTCTTCACTTCCAATTCACTTCTGCTAGCAAGAAGCCTAATCTTTTTGGAATAAGCAATTATTAGTATTGACACAGTTTATAAAAGACTTTATCATATAGAACAATGATGTGAACGTCAACATCATAATTCTAATACTTGAATTAAAGAATCCATTTCTAAAAGAGACTTCATACTAATATGAAACCTTATCAAAACATCAGTTAGAACAATACTGTCAGAATGAAATTGTGCCCCAGTTAGCGCCGTTCTCAAAGAAACATCGAATGTATGGATGAATACCACGTTTAATCATTTCAAATGATTATCATTTACCGATGTCGAAAGATTCTCGGTTCTTTTAATCGTTTGATAAGATGTGACATACCGCTTTGAGATATTCAAATTGGCTGGGATATTTTGCTCAAAAAAATAATATAACTAGCATTCATGACAGGCTGGTGTTGAAATCTGAAAATGGCAGAATGAACTTGGTAGGAAAGGCACAGATCCAATACATGGAATAAAAATCATTACAAATCATTACGACTTGGTTTATTTTCATTCATACCCTTCCCACTTTTTCAGAAACTTGCCAATTTTCTACAGCGCTCATATTCTCTTGTTCATATAGGGTATGTTTCACACTATGAACAAGAACAGTTCTGCTTATATGGTGTGAATTATACTAAATTTACTTCTTTTACAAATTTCCCTTCAATGAGGAAATGATTTTTCGTATATCATTAATTTTGTATTTGAAAGTTTTATACTTGTTTTGTGATGAGTTTGGATACAAATGTAAAAAAAAGAAAACTAATTTGATAATTTGTCTTATTAAACAAAGATTAAATAAATCTATAGATAATTCTGAGAAATATATTGTTCATGTAATTTTTCACATTCCTTCTGATAATGCGTAAAGCGTTACGAAATCGAGTACTTAAGAAAATATGTTTTTAACGAAACTTGTTTTCGTAAAATTTTTTTTAACAAAACGTCGTATTAGCAGTTCACTAAAAAATACAATAAAAATATTTCTTCAAGTAAATAGGGTGAAAATATCATTCCGGAACATGATTATAGCATTGCTTCGGATTGAAATTTGTAAAGGTGTCATTTGATCAGCACTTTTACAATGATTATTCATTGACCACTTTTATTAAGAGTTATTCAAAGAACTCCAATTTTTTTAAATAATTTTCATCACGTCTTTTTATTACCCTTTCTCAATTCAGACATATATTTTTTTCCGAATTTTAATGAAGATAATGGTTTTAAATTTTTCCTGAAAAAGATCAAATTTTCTCACTATTTTCACATTTGTCATAAAAAGATTTTTTATCATGCTCGCGCATTCAAATTTAGCTTTTTAAACCAGATTTGTGACAAACCAGTATTTTGCTCTTCACAAATATACAAAATTAAACAAAAATAAGCTAGAAAATGGAAAAGTGGGTATTTTATATTTCAAAACAGTATACTGAAATTAATCATTCTCTTACAGAATATAACTACAGTAGTTGACATAAATACGAAAAATATTGCGACATTTATTTTACACACAATAAGAATTTAATGATTCATTGACATATAGAAACATGTATTGCGGAAACAATCAAAGTTCACTGTCTCTTACTAAAACATCATAGTATCAAATTTTGTGATCCACAATTTAGAAACAACAATCATTTTTTTCACATTTCTTACACTACTAATTATTCTGCATGTAGTGAATGTACGTCAAAAATTTTCCTTATATCCTTGATAATTTTGCAATGTGACCTTGTATACAAACAGTTGAATATATTTAAAATTAAATGTACTCCTTAAATCTATAACTACGTTTCCTCTAAAATGACACTTTTATTCAATGCAACCCTTTCAATTTTAGAGATATTTCACTCAATTTGCTTAATGTTCACTTAAATGAGTTTTTCAATGAGTGGACTCGATGACTCCTGTTATATCTAGAGAGATTATAACTAATAATACTATCTTCAGAAATTATTCCCTTTAAAAGAATAAATCTTGAGAAATATTTAAAAATTATAGTTAACACGTTTTCAAACTAGAGTACATTAACCTATGAAATGCAAAGTTTTAAAATATTCCACGTATTTTCTAAATTTTAAAATTTTTACATTACATTCATTAAGCTAAAAAATAGTGTAAAAAATGCCAATGAATGCAGAGTGTAAGGCTTCGAAACAAAATAATAAAATTTTGTTAAATTAATATATTTATTTAATGTTAATAATTATGTTGCTTTTTATCGTGATATAGTATATGAAATAAATTAACTAAACAAACTTCATATTGCAGATACTCGATGAAAATGAATTCTAATGTGTCTCAAATCCAATGTTAATACAGAACGTCATCTACCCAAATTTAAATAGAATCATGTTCTTATGATTGTAACTGATGAAATCATTCTTATAATTACAGTCAGTATTATGCGGAATAAGACAAAATATTGATCCTGAATAAGGCAAAATATTTTGTAATTTGAAAAAATATTCTACACTTATTTAGAATTTGTTTGTTAAATTATAATTACAACAGTGAAAAGAAAGTCATAGAATATATGCACCTTCTGTTGTAATACTTGTAAAATTAGTCTAATACTTAAAATATTCATTTAAATTAATAATCTTATTTGATCAAATAATTAACTTAAATATTTTCTAATTTAATCAAATGATACAAAACATTAACCTACAATCACTGTGACAAGTGGCAAAACAATAAGATCTGTAATGATGCGATGAATATTTGAATGCTTCATTTGCCACATCGATTAACTCCATAAAATAAGAAGTTAAGAAAAATGATAAAAAGTATATAATATTTTTTAAAATTAAAACGTTTTTTATATTATTTATATATTTTTTCTGTAGTGTTAATTCTTTTTATAAGTAAAATTTGTTCTTAATAAATAGAGTTACATATTATATTCAGCTTAGAAATTAAAATTTAATAAAATTTAGAAAGTGGAGTAAATTCTTTTGGCAAATGAGACATCCATTCAAAACTCCAAGAAATAACTTATAATTTTTTTTAAAAAATTTGTCAATTTCATTTGACTTTTAATAGAAAAAATATATAAAACTTATAAAATTTAATTTAAATAAGATTCAGAAGAATATTATTTATATTTATTTAATGTAAGTTATAAGCAATTTTTGGGCATAAATTTCTATAAATGAAAAAAAAATACATTTATATTTAAAATAAAAAGATTTTTATCAATAAAAATAACGTGCTCCAAATTTAAATGCAAATGGTCATGTGTTCTAAATATATTTATAGCTCTTAGAATCCAGTTTCTTGTCAATATCTTCAAAAAAATTGAGCTATATGGAAACGATATCTATTTTATTTTCCTTTTTCTTATTTTATTTTACAAGTGACGTTAAATACAAACCCTTGAAATGTTTTGGTTAAATTGGTTAAACGATCTCAAAAGTATTGAATGAAAATCGCGGCTATTTCTCTCGCGCTTGACACAATTATAGGGTATTTTAAGGTTATTATCCGATGATTGGTTTAGACTTTTAGAGTAATGTTTCTTAAGCACTGCGCTAAGCAAATGGAAGCGATCGAATATATATATATATATATATATATATATATATATATATATATATATATATATATATATATATATATATATATATATATATATATTTGGAATTTTTTCGTCTTTTAAATTCATTTCATATTTTACATTTGTGCAATTATAAAATATTTATCAAGTAACAGGTAAGTTTTTTCAGTGAATACTGATTCATATTATATGAATATACTTGTAATTCTTTTTCAATATTACAATGCTATTCGAATTTTTGTAGTGACAAAGACATTTTATAAGGCCATGTGAGTTTTTGCAGAATTAATGTTTCATTTTTGCAACAGAGCTGCTGCTTAACTTATAGTGCACAACTACTAATGGCAATAGTTATATCTTTTACTCCAAATTAATTATAAAATACGTCAACTGAAAGGAAAAAGTGTGCTGTAGCACAAAACGTCATTTTAATTTTACTTCTCGACACTAATTAATCAACAAACAAGTTTCTAATGGAATCAGAAATTCTTAAAATTTAAATCATGAAGCATCGAAATTATAGACAAATTTTGTTTTAAAATATGACGAGAATTCTAACGACAAACATAAATTCCTTAAATTTTAGACGAAAAATTTAAGGAATATGAAAAACAGAAAGATAGCGGAGAAAAATAACCTACTATAACACAACGAATGTTATAAAAAGCATTTAATTTTCCTACTAACGGCAAAAACATCTAAATTTATGACTAAGTTAACTATCATCTGTTAATGCTCTAAACTGAATCAATGAACAATATTTAGAAAATCTCGAATTATTACTTTTCTCATAAAATTCAATAAAGAAATTTGATCCATATCTAATAATCTGGAAATAATTTCACTTAAGCACATTTAAGTACGTTATTCGCTCGGCTTACACATTTCTTTTTCAAAATTTAAAGAAAATACACTTGGTTCTGACTAAGCAAATATTTTTATTTTTATTGTTTCTATCTTGATAACAAAAATACGTAGCAGAAGACAAAATAAAAATCACATTTACAATTATTTTAACTTCCCGCTTTTAAAATATGTATTAATTTTTCAAAATGCAAAATTTTAGTTTTAATTTGATATTTCATAATACATGTTTAATTAAAGTATTCAAAATTTATTACTGCTCAATTCCAAAACATTGTAGTTTCTTGGATTTCAAAGCATTACTCAAAGTGGCTTAAATAAAATAAAACGAATATTAATAAAATCCTATCTTTGGATTTGAGGAGAATAAACTGTCTAACAGGTGAATTAAATGAAAGATTAAATTAAATGAATCGTTATATTAAGTCAAGTTTTATCAATCTTTGAAGCTTCCAAGTTTTCGGTCCGTTTACATTGGACTTTAGAAAGAAGATTGACTTTTGACATCTTAAAGCGCACTGCTTAACAGTTGATAGGTATAAGATTTGAACGTCTAACGAGAAATGGGACTTTTCAATATAATGGGTTGTATTCACGTGTAGCAAAAGAAGGAAACTTGAAAAAAAAAAAAAAAACTCGAACCCTCACTTCGATAAATATGCATACAGAAATCAAAAACGTAACATCTATCTTCCCTTGTTCAACGCTAGTTATGGTCGAACCAAGACCTTCCATTTCGAACAGCGCGATTTCTCTCTGGGCCATGATGAGTGCTAAAATGATTGGTCTTAATAAACGGTTTGTAATAGTGTAATTAAATGGAATATTGCTAATATTTCTTTTATGAAAAGTTAATAAAGTTTTTTTTTTTATTTAATATTTTTAGGAAAAGTTCAGAAAGCAGTGTGATTCAAAAAAATGTACAGCGTTGGCTGAATGATGCGTAGTCAACATTCAACCAACGTTGATTGATTGAATAAATCAAGAATATATACCTGATAAAAGAAGTGAAGAAACCAACTCTTGAGAAATGAAGAAGGATATGAAAGTGTTAAGAATTAGGAAACACACTTGAACAGTGTTGATATTCATTTCTTTGTTGTATTTTGTTATTAGATCAAAATTAATCTCTTTGGATCAAATAGAACAAATAAAGCAGATACAGAATATATATATCTCCTTCTAGGGTTGAAATATAATGCCAGAAGGGTCAATAAAAACTCAAAAAATTAATAGGAATTATGAGAAGCATGGGTATTAAAGTATTCCTGGGTTTTATTATATTTTATGAAATCCGGGTATACTTTAATACCAATATTTGATGAAGAGAATTACCTTTATGTAAGAAGAATTATTCATAGTTTGTAAATCAAACAGTAATTTACTACACTAATTTGATCAAACCTATCATTGATTTACACTAATTTGATCAAATCTATTATTACACTTAACGTTTAGTTAAAAAATTATAAGATAGCTTCTTTACCTTTGTCAAACAATAGTCAACATCTTAAATTTTTTATATGTACCAGCTATAATAAGATGCCACAGGCTACTACTTAAAAAATGTTAAAAGCTATTGTATACAATTAATGTCCTACACAAACATCAGTAAATTATACCCATGATTTAGGTTTTTTAATGTCAAAACGTGCAAATTTGAATGAGGAAGAATTTTTAAAAATTAAATTATTGGTTGTTATCCAATTAAAATAATTTTACTTTTTTGTGTATAATCATATACGTGAATAAACCACCTTTGCCATATTTTTTCCAAAAAATTTCAGTTTTCTTACTTTAATACATCAAAATGAATCTTGTGTGGTTAATAATATTTTTTTCATTGTGTTCAATGTAGGTTTTGCTTTTGAAATTAAATAATGATCCAGAAATAAGATATAACCTTAAATATAGTAGTGTATTGATTTATTATAGTTTATTTGCTTAAAATTTTTATTTTAAAATATTCTTCATTATATACCAAATTAACATTTTTTTACTCCATAATATCTTTTTTTATTTTCTCCGATGTTATTATTACATGTTCAACGTTTTCAACCTAAATTGATTCATATAATAGCTGAATTTTCATTCAAAAATTACATCACTGAAATTTAAGACAGTAACTGGGCAAAATATTTATTCATAAAGACGTTTCCACTAAACTTTTCTTTAGAATTATTTATAGAAAAACTTTGGATGATAAAAAAAATTACCAGTTAAATTACAAGGAACTAAATTAATCATTTGCAACTACTTATCTTACTGACATCAAATTAGACTGGAATTTTAAGCTATTTTGAATGCTTAATAGAGCTTCTCCCTTCTGTAAATTAGATATTAAAATGAATCATAATTTCATGTTGTTACAATTATTATATAATATTTCTCATCGAATAAAATTTTCAACTTAATGACTGCTTGCAATTATTATCCAGATTACTTTAGATGGAATATTTGTCATATACTTTCCCTTGTTTATGTAAGTACAATTTTAATAAATCTTAATACTTACATATATAAATATATATATATATATATATATATATATATATATATATATATATATATATATATATATATATATATATATATATATATATATATATATATATATATATATATATATATATATATATATATATATATATATATATATATATATATATATATATATATATATATATATATATATATAGAAAGAGTTATTACTCAATACATACAAACTTTTAATTAAAATTTTCAGTTGTTTTCTCCATCTTACATGAAGTTTTCTGTTTCAGTTACATAAAAAATAAAATTACCTGAATCGGACATTCAGTTTCGATTGATGTGCGAGATCAAGAATGGTTCCAATGTTTTTATTTACCTGAACAAAAGCAAAAATTCTGTCTTCCAAGTATACCTCTATGACCTTTCCCTCACCCTGCAATTGGTTTCTCTGGGTGGTTGCCCCGTTTGTCATGCCCTGGAACCGGATCTGGTAAGATTAAGATCACCAACCTTAGAAAAGTGGTAATAAAAATTTCAACTGATGATACTATGAGACTGTGATTTAAGACGAATACTGTTCTCTTTAATTTCAGGAAAATTTATAAACGTTTCTTGCGTTTTTTTTTCTTTCATGATATATGTATACATAAATCTGTTAACTTTTTATGCCTTTACATTTCTCATTTATCTCATGTAGAATGTAAAAAATTTTAAAATATTAAGTTTGCTACATGAGCATTTTTTGAGAAGTTTGTCATCCATATTATTGCCTATAAAATTTTAAAATACTGTACTTGTTTAATAATAATAGAAGTTAAAAATAAATATTTTATTAAAATATTTATTCTATAAATTTAAATAATAGAAATTTAAAATAAATATTTTGTTTGAGTATATATTATATTTTGTTAAAAATACAAATATAATTTTGTTAAAATATTTATGTTGCATTTATTTTTAATTACTTATCTATCATTTTCTCTCTGAAACAATTAGAATATTTAATATGTCAAAATTAATATTTTCAATGATTCTTTCAACCATTCAATGTTCAAAACTTGTAAAATTGCAATATTAAATTCCAGTTGTAAAACAAGAATAAATTAAGGAGATTTGTATTAGGTAAAAATTTAGGAGCTAGTATTGTGTACTGGTTGGGAATTGTTACTTGCATTGTTTCAAGACTTCTATAAACAAGCGACTATATAAATACTCACAGGATGGCACTGGAAAACTACTGAATTTTGATGCCTTCTTTAAAAAAGTTTTATAAAAGAAGTGCAATTTCCATCTTCGACTGTTCAATTGTAGTAAGTTTGAGATATTAATACTAACATCATAGCAAATCCAAGCTAGTAAATTCAAATTTTACAAAGAATAGACTGAATTATTATAAATTACATAACAATAAACTCTACCCACTTTTATTTGTGCTATCTGTGTAGATCACAGGAGGAAATATTTGTTGATCTGTTAAATTGAAAAGTTAAAATATTAAATAAACCTGTCTTTCAAATGTTTCATTCTCTACCATATAAAAAAATTAAAAGTGAAATAATTTAATTTCCGTTTTTCGATATTTTGACTTGCAGTGAAACTTAGCTCTTTTTCTCTTCAAATCGGTAGTATTTTGAAAATTACAAGACAACAGCTTGTATACTAATAGCTAATTTTATCATTCAAAATCGATTTTGTTACAAATATTTCATTTGACTAACTTCAATTTGCAAATTCCATATTGCAGTGAAACGTCTCTTCGTGACATAAGATGAAATCAGTTGAGATTTAGATTATAAAATTCATAATTTATCTGAACACTCTTATGATGCTGCATGTTTTGTTTAGAACATGCAGCATAGTAAAAGCTTCAGTAAAACGTGATGGATCTTGATACATAGACAGACAATGAATCTGTAAAAAAGTGATTTTAGGCTGTGATTTTATTTCATCAATGAATATAAGGTTAATTAGTGGCAAATAAGCTATTTCTCATGGTATCATTGTAAAAACCTCATAAAGTGAAGGTTTATTTAACATGTGAATAGTTTCTTGAGGAATAAAAACATTTATTTTATTAACTATCCTCCATAATTTGCTGTTTTGTTAAGGTTTGAACATAAAATATGCGAGTGATTATAACATTTCGGTTATATTTGATCAATGAAAGATCAAAAACAATACAAACAAAAAATTAGCATAATCTATTCACTAGATAAACAGCTTTGAAGTACAGCACACACTGAATGTTAAGAGGTTTAGTAAAAATATATGAGACCAAGGCTTAAGGTACTGAAATTTCAGAATTAAACAGCTCATTTACTTTCATCTGAAATATTTGCTCAATCTCATACAGCACTTCTCGTTCTACTATGGAGTTTTGAACGGATTAAAATCTCTCTAACACGATTACACATGCTACAAAGATTATTTGTTCATGAATAATATATGCAATCATGAATTTCCTCTTAAGCTGCATAATATGAGATAATCAGAGGTCAGTAATACTTAATTAGTGTGTCGTTAAAGGAACTGTAATCACGAGTGTATCACGAGTAACTTACAGTCATGCTTAAAGGCACCTTAAACCTATATACCAAGTTTACAAAAAAGTGAATAAAGTGTTCGACAATAGTAATTGGATCGACTATATTTCATTATAACGTACCCAGACTCTCATTTTGTGACGAACAATTAAAACCTAGTATGGTTATTAAACACTAAGTTGCATTTTTTAACCAAGCATCTTAATACTTGAAACAATCGAAATTCTTCATGTAATGGTCAAATCACAGTTTGCCATTAACGGTCATTTTTTGCAAAGGAAGCATTAAGTAATTGAGTGCCAGTTGCAGTCAACTAATCGTCTAAAAATTTTTCTTTCAGATTTTAGAGCATATAAAATTCCAAGAATATTCTAGAAAATATCTGAGAGTAGTTGATAATTATTCATTATTTCTGCCTTCTCTTATATGGTGTTAATGATTTGTATTGAGGTTATATTGGAATCTTTTACTTGTGTGTGTGTGTGTGTGTGAAATGAAAAGATGTCCGGTGACTTTTGGTCATACTGTGTATTACAATGAACATAGTTATTCGTATACCTTAAAATCTAATATTTGATGTATTTGTTTAGTTTTCAACATACCCCACCTGGAACCAGAAGGGTATGCATACGCATACCTTCCTGGGGCTTGAGCAGCCACCAGACACGTCGGCAGGTGGTGCATAGCCGAATGTCCTGTAGAAATGACAGGATAGCATTGAATATAGAATCAGAGGCCATGCGCCAGCTCCCGTAAACCCTGTAACCTATTCGCACTATGAGAGCTAAACTCCAATGTCCTTGGTGGAATGGTTCTCCAGCAGCCGAAAGAGCAAACGTTAGAAAACTTTTTAATAAAGCAAAGAAAAATGGTGAATGGGAGAACTATAAAACGGCCCTCACTAATTATAACAAACGTGTTAGGAAAAGCAAAATTAACTCCTGGAGGAAGTTCTGTGAAGAGATAGATTCTATTTCTGAAGGAGCTAGACTCCAAAAACTCCTAAAAAGGGATGAACCTATTTTGGTTGGCACCTTAAAGGAGGGTAATTTTGCTGCTTCCAGGAAAGAGATTATCGAAATTATGACCAAAACCCACTTTCCAGGAGCTAGAGATATTTATAGCAACGAAGGGGAGCACTGCATTGGCTCTTTGCAAAGAGTCAATAGCGATCAATGGACCATCGCTAAAAATACCAACTACAATATTGTTAAATGGGCAATCTTTGCTTTTAAACCTCTAAAAAGCCCAGGGCCTGATGGAATTATGCCCATCATGATCCAGAAGGCAAAAGGGGTTATCATACCAGTGCTAACTAGAATTTACAGAACTAACTTAGCACTCGGTTACATACCAAAGATATGGCAAAAGACTAGGATTGTTTTCATTCCTAAACCTGGCAAGGACACCAATGACCAGGCCAAGTCTTACAGACCAATTAGTCTTTCTTCATTCTTTCTTAAAATTATGGAGAAAACCATTGATCGGCATAATAGAGATTACTTGGGAAGTAATAGTCCGTTGCATGCTCTTCAATTTGCCTATCAACCCGGCAAATCTACTGAAACCGCTCTACATCAGCTAGTTTCCAAGATTGAAACCACTCTGGATCAAAAAGAAATTGCCTTGGCAACCTTCCTCGACATCCAAGGTGCCTTTGATAATACTTCCATCCATCCATCCTCAATGCACTTAGAGGGGCAGGGATTAATCAGATCCTGTGTACTTGAATTGAGGCCTTGATTCCAGATAGATGTATACAAATGAACATCTTCGGTGAATCATTTGAAAAATAACTACTAGAGGTTGAGGTGTTCTCTCACCATTACTTTGGAACCCAGTTGTAAATAGCCTTATAAAAAATCTAAATGATAAGGGCAACTATACGCAAGGATATGCTGATGACATTGCCATCCTAATCCTTGGTAAAGATTTCGACATAACTTGTCATCTCATGCAGGATGCTCTAAGTTATGTAGGTCAATGGTGCATGGATAGGGACCTGAAGGTTAATCCTCAGAAAACCTACCTTGTACCTTTTACACGCAAAAAGAAACCGAAGGGTTTTTTCATACCAAGACTTTTTGATGTTGAAATCAATGTGGCTTCAGAGGTGAAGTATCTGGGCATTTATTTAGACCAGAAACTCACATGGAATAAGCACGTTCATGATAAAATTAACCGAGCAAAGAAAAGCATTATGGTTTGAGGGCGAATCCTTGGTAAAAACTGGGGTTTGCATCCAAAACTGATGTTATGGATGTACACAGCTATTGTCAGGCCCATTCTCACATATACCTGTGTGATCTGGTGGCGTAAGGTGGAACAGAAGACTGTGGTTGACAGACTAGGAGGTCTACAAAGACTAGCCTGTCTCTGCATCACAGGAGCAATGTCCACCGCGCCAACCAGAGCATTGGAGGTTATATTGGATCTGACTCCCTTAGACATCTTCATCTGCAGCACTGTCAGAATGACTGCATACTGAATTAAGCTGCAAAACCACTGGTACGACCAGCCTGTTGACAAAGGGCACAGGGGCATTACCAAGAAAATTCAAGACCCTACTTTTCTGATGCCATCTGACATCATGGAAAAAACATACATGTTTGATAGGACATTTGATATAGTTTTTCCAACTAGAGAGGAATGGGATAACAACATGTTTGAAACTAAAACAGGAGATCTAATCTGGTACACAGATGGATCACTGAAGAACAGCCTCTCAGGACTGGGAGTTTGTGGCGTGTCACCAAGAATCAGCTTGTCTGTAAGCCTTGGGCGATACGCTTCGGTCTTCCAGGCAGAAGTTTTGGCCATTATCCACTGTCTGCGACTGAATATGAAGAAGGGCTACTACGATAAGCGGATTCTCATTTTCAGTGACAGTCAAGCCGCTTTAAAAGCGCTTAATTCCTTCGAAATCAAATCTAAAATGATTCTGGAGTGTAGAAACCTTCTTACAGAACTGGCAACTAGAAACATGGTGATCCTTGTATGGGTGCCAGGGCACAAAGGTATAGAAGGTAATGAAAGGGATGATGAGCTTGCTAAACAAGGATCGTCTTTTGTTCCCATTGGTCCAGAACCTTTTTGTGGGATCAATTTGAAGACCGCAAAAACCAATGTTCTTAGATGGGAAAAACGGAAGATGTATGAATCTTGGCTCAAATCTCCTGGTCAAACCCACGCTAAAAGTATGATCTGTAGATCATCAGCGAGGATTTCCTATGAAATTCTAAGATGCTCTAGGCAGAAGATACGTTTAATCGTAGGCTTCATAACTGGGCACTACTATTTCAGAAAACACTTCCATAAAACGGGACTGTTTCAGCAAAACCCTATCTGCAGGAAATGTCATATGCAAGAGGAAACGGCCAAGCATATCATTTATGAATGTGAGGCTCTTGCCCTCCCTAGATTAACCTCTTTAGGCATCATCCATACTAGAGAGTTACACCTAGATTCCATTAAAGGGTTATCAGACTTAATTAATAAAGTGGGTGATCCGAGCAAATGGAACTAAGAAACATTGGGTTTGGAGTTAATGGTACAAAATGCTGATTAAAGCAGAGGTGCCAATGACATACAAACCCAACCTTAAGAAGAATAAGAAGAACATATCCCACACATTCGTCAAAATGATTAACAGCAAGATATTATACATTTACATAACACTAACTACATTATTGGAAACTGATGATGATTGAAAAGTTCCAATTTAATTTCAGAGGTACGATTTAAACTATTGAGAAAACACTTCAACATAACTTCTATATATAAACTAATAAATTGCTATGCTGTATTATATTTCATTTCCCCTATAAATACCTGGGAATAAATTTTACATTTTTGAATACGATTGGTAAGCCTTAAAATATAAAAATAGCCAGTTTTTTAAAAATAGAAATGTGTATATTTCGGTAGTATGTGGTAACTTTATTATAAAGTTCTGTAAATCTCGGTTTTTTTTCGAAAACGCATAATGTCGGTCCTTTTATTTTCAAAGGCCAAACGGTAGGAACCCGTTTATCTGGAGTAAATGTGACCATAAATCCTTAATTTTTAGACATTTCTAAAGGTACTGAGTTTAAAGTCATGACAGCACTCACACAGTGATTAAGACAAAATTGGCAAAGCAAAATAGTGGACATAAATAGAAGCTCAGTGAATGAAACAGACATGCATAGAAGAAGACTGTAATATCTAAAAAGAGAACTACAGCAAAAGTACTCAGTCAGTATCTGGCTTCTCTAATGACAATGATTATTGTTTGAAAGTACAATCATAATCAAAACATTTACGGCAAATCAGCAATTACCAAGCCACTGGTCATAGATGTTAATGCCAAACGTTGTCTACTGTGTTGTCTGATTCATAAAATCTGTTAGATTGATAAGTAGAGAAAGTAATATGGTTTCACACTTTTCACTACAGCAGCACATGTGCACGTTTTGCAACACACCTGCACAAGCGTATGATTGTGATTGGCTCCTTCCAGTTATCAAACATGGAGGTGGATCTATCATGATAGCAGCAACCATTTCTAAGCCATTTTTTTTTTTTTTTTTGCTGGAGTAATTGTACCACTGAAAGAAAGGAACGATAGGGAAAAGTATAGAGAAATTTTAGCGGATTAGGTCTATCTTATGATACAAACGTTGTTTCCTGCAGGAGATGAAATTTTCCACTTATCCATGCAGCGGCACTTCTCCAATCATGATTTCATGAACACGAGGATAAGAATAAAGTTAAACATCAAGAAATCTTAGCTTACTCAATCAAGCATTCTCAATATAAATGAACATTTATGGTCTATTTTAGGATTTTCAATACGAAATCGATATTCTGCATCGCTGTTTCTCCTAGAATTTTCACAATAACTCCATGAAAATTGGTCTAATATTCCTCTAAACTCTATTCAGCTCTTGAATGTATAGATTCCTAGGTGAATCCAAGCAGTGCTACATACCAAATGCAGTCCTATGCGTTACTCTAAAAAAGGATTTATTATAAATCTAAAGTGTTTATTTTATCTTGATAACCACCTGAATGAATATATGTGAATTTTATTTATTTTCACTTAATACAACTATTGACCAATAATTTTGTTACTATATAAATATTATGACTAATACTCTCATTAAATGATCAATTCACCAATGGGTAGCCTAAGCTATGCATTGTTTCCTTGTGATAATCAAGCAAGCAATTCTCATAGTATTCTCAGACTTCAAATGTTTCTTTTGTTTCTATGAGCACAATTAAAAGTTGAGATGCTTATAAACATGATATCTCAACTTATATATATATATATATATATATATATATATATATATATATATATATATATATATATATATATATATATATATATATATATATATATATATATATATATATATATATAATTTTAAAAATAACTTTACCTGACAGTTTTCTTAAGACTAATATTATCACATGTTTTACTTTACAGAAGAGCTTTATTTCTCTTTATGTAAGAGTTTGTACCTTATGTTTACTTCTTATGTTTAACAAAAAATAAAACAAAATTTTGATTTAAATTACATTGAAAATTAATAAGCATCATCATTATTCTTAAGTATTTGGAGGAAAATGCATAGCTATATTGATTTTTCTAAAAAAAAGTTGAGATAAGAATAATCAAGACAGTCTCAACTAGAAAGGTTGCTTTCCAAAAATTATCTCTATTTACAATAAATGCAATCCTTAAAACATCTAGATCTACACAAATGGTTACAGTTGAGAGTAGATTAGTTCATTCAGCTATTATAACTCAAATAAAGAATCCTTACTTTTTTCCATACGATAACATGACTACTAAAATATAGTTAATATCCTATCAATATCCGATGTTGACCATTCTCATTCCAAAATGTTTTAAGCATGATGATAACACTGAGAGAAGTAAGAAGTTTCAGCAAAGCATAGCCACACAATAAAAATATTCTTCCTTCAATTACTGAGAACATGAAAACATCATATTCAGTGAACTTTACATAACTTGGATTAAGTGTGATAAAACTATTCTCAAGTATATTTATCGTTATCTAACAAACAAGAACTGTAACAATACCCTTATCACAGTGTTTTAAATACATATAAAATGCACCTTTTGAATTAGAGAAAATAACTCATAGAAACAGAGTACAAACTGAAATTGTATCTTTTTACAAAACATCACATGTTAAACATTGAGTTATTCTCTAATTTTTATGAATTTAAAACAATTGCTTCTTTTTCAATATTATTTGCTTAAAAATATAATCATTAGAAACCAGTAGATACTCACAGAAATTTTGCAGTCGTCAAAGAGAAGAAGTGGCAATTCGTCTTTTTGTCCTATTAAGCAAGAGCAAAATTTAATATTGGATTTATCTCTAAATTACAATTTTTATAACCAAACTTATAACATAAATACCGCCATAGGGTCCTGAAATGAGGAGCTAGAGACATACTCTTTCCCTAAAGTTGCTTTAAAAATAACTAATTTTTTTAAATTGCTGAACAATGTATAAATATAAGAAAAAAACTTAACATTTGGTTCCCACCCCCAATTTTTCTGCTTGCAAATGTAACAATCAAAGCCCTAAATTTGTTTCTAATTTTGTTTTGACACTCAAGCAATTTATTACATTAGATAATTACTTAAAGTACCATGCTCTGATAATTAAAGTTCTTATAATCCAAGAAAACACAAATGGCAATGTTACGACCATATGACTTATTATTTTAATTTTTAAGAATATGTAATGTATGTATATATATGTATATATATATATATATATATATATATATATATATATATATATATATATATATATATATATATATATATATATATATATATATATATATATATATATATATATATATATATATATATATATATATATATATATATATATATATATATATATATATATATATATATATAATGTTTTAGAATATATTAAGAACATAAAAATAAGCCAAAAATATAAACGAATCTTTCTGGAAATAAATTTGAAAAATATGTACCCCTTTCTTATACTTTAAAAGGAAAAAAGTTAACTGAAGGAAAATATATATTGATCAATTACCATTTCGTAATACTGATGAGTGAAATTTTTTTGCCAAAACGCTTTCTTTATTGTTGTTTCTTATTAACAGTTTCGGAAAAAAAAAACCCCGGAGAAACGTAAAAAGTAATACATTTCTCGAATTAAACCTTATTGCTTTTATATACATCTTTTTACTCTAAAAGCTCGCTTAAGCTAAGCAAACAGAAAAGAAAACAACTGGGACTGTCGTGATAACTACAGTCAAAAAGAATTCGCGACTAAAAATATTTCAGATTACTCAGATTTCGCAGAAAAATGAAGAATAATACGTTGGCCTGTATTTTAATAGGTCTTCCTGGAAATAGTGCTGCGTCTAGACAGAGTCTGACTAAAATTTATTGCGGAGTTGAATTCGAACTCATTTGGAGACTAATAATTGAAATTAACGTTAAATACCGCTCATTCTGGTTGCTATGCAACGCGAAAACAATAATCTCTTTTACATCCTGAACCATTTCTCATCATTAGGAATATAGGTTAAAATATTTATACAACACTCAATGATTTATTTGAAAATCTGGTATATTTTGATAGTTAAAATTTCACATTAGGTAATTTTAAAAAAACACAAAATAATGTAAATGCAGTTTTGATTATTTGGAATTATATCTTTCGCATAAAAAACTATCAATATGACAGCTTTAATAGTATAATCATTTTATATGTTTTCTTACAACAAAATTAAGTAAATATTTAAAATCATGTTTTTACGAAGCAGATTAATTTTACCTATAGAAATTAATTATAGAGAGAGATAGACAAAATAAGCAGACGGACACATGAAAACAAAGAACGCAGCCTTTCGAAATCTTATTTTCTAAGCTTTTGTTTTATGAATTACTCTAAAAAATTCTTTTATTAACTATTAGAATATATTTATATCACATCCTTAAAAAGTATTTTAAAATATTTTTTATATACTTAAAAGGTATTTAAAACAAAAAACAAGATGACATTTCTTTATTTCATGATATTGTAACTTTCATATAAGAATATACTGTATGTGAGCAAATCTTAGTTTCTGTGGGGGCTGGTAAATTTTCTTATCAACTGTTAGAATAATTGAATTTAAACAATCAATCTATAATGTGCGGGTTTAAAAAATTTATGAAAAACTATTTTTTAAAATAAATTATTTCACATTTCCGTCATTGTGAAACGTGTGAAAAACCATTTTCCATTTCTGTATTAAAAATGAACATTATAAATGCAGAGTTTTATGTGTTTCCTGTACAAGCAATTGTTGAAGGATTTGATGACATTTTTTTTCACATTAATACTCATTGAAAAGTGTGTAGATAAATATAGAGTTCAATCGGGCAAAACTCTTCAGCTTTCGTGACCTGTTTCTTCTAGTAGAAAATATGAACACTATCTTTCAAAGAAAAAATACGATTAGGTAAAATAATTATTTTTATTATTTTTATATCTATTTACTTAACTTTGTTCAAAATGCTGTTTTGCATCAGGAAATGCAGTGTCTCGTATAGATCAGCTAAAACTATTCGATTGCGGTACAGAAGTTTGAAAACTTTCTTTAGTTACACCGTCATTAAATGTTGAAATCGGAATTCTTTTTTCATATTAGCGTTCCTATACCTTTTCGATTGGTGCCGCATAGAAAAATCGAGGACACATTCATTGCAGTAGACAGAATTCTATCGAAAAAAATAGTAAATATCATAATTCTTTTTTTTTTCAAAAATATAGTGTAAGTATATAAAAAATAAGAGGAAATCCGATGGCATAAATATAATTAACACCCCAATCGTTCTTGAAGCGTGCAGAGTTCCGGTATGGGGAAATTCATTGGGAAAATAATCAACTTTTTAGTGGGTTTCAATCTATGTCTATTATAATTTAAATTAATTACGAATGCCATTATTAAAATTTCGAAATGAAACATGTGTTTTAAATTACACTGTATAAAAAACGAAAGAAATACAGTAAAAATCGCTGTTATTTAAATAGCTGTCATAGGAATACTAATGATTACAGTAAATTTTACTATAAAATTCAGCCGCAGAAAATAGTTTGCTATTGGGCATGCGCATTGAATTAGCGGGATAAAAGTTTCTTCTGTTCCTGTGACAAATGAATCAAATTAATTTCGTCATTTATTTGCACTTCTTTTCGCTTGGTGAAGTTGGTGATATTTTAAGAGTAATTTTTTCTTTAGTTGAATTTCTATTGGAATTTAATCACCAAATATAAGGTAACGTATACTTTTCTTATTGTTTATTATGCAAGTTGTTAGCTAACTTTGATATACATAAATTCTTATAAATTTGACAACATTTCAAAAAATTCTAAGCTGATTTTAGAAACGATCATATTCACTTTTATTAATTCAGTGTCAATATTTTTTAATTACTTTTTATAAATATTTAATATATTTTATAGTAGTTTTGTAACATAATTGATTAGTATTTTAATTATCACATTTTCGACGATATTAGAGTTGTATTTAAGTGCTTCAATTATAAAAATTACTTAGCTATATTTCTTTCGAAATTAAAATTGAATAATCATCAATTGTTAAATTTTTTTAGATATATATTATTAAATATATTAACGGAATTTCTATTTTATTTCGTTGTTGAAAATTCCTGATTTTTCTTTCATTGTAAAATGATATAAATTTATTGTATATTAACTAAATATAGCATAATTTTTTATATTTTCTAAATAATTTTTTCACTAGAATTTTATTAAAAAATGTTTATTTTTCAATACAGATCGTTAAATTGCATTCTAATTATGATCATTAATTCAATTCCATTTTGTAACATGCATTAAAATAATCAATTTTTAGGCATTAATGTTTGTAAATTCTTTCAATAAAACAATATTACAAATAATGGTATTTATTAGAATAAATGGTCTTGTGTTTAGAATTTGCATGAAATGTAAAAATGCATTTTAATGAAAAATATAATGCTTTTTTAAAATATCTATTTTTTAAAATCATCATTTTATAACAAACAAATAGGAAATATTCCTTTTTTAAATACATATTAGAAAGTACTATTCGAATTAAGGTCACATTTATTTAGAAAATGTAAAGTTTATTATTTTATAACCATGATTAAGTTTTTAAATTCATATTACTAATTAGAACATCAATTAAAAGCCTGTTTGGGAAATCTTGTTGGTTGTTTAATATTTATAAAACAAAATTTCAGGAAACACATTTTTTTTTGTAAAAAAATTACATTATTACTGCAAATTTTACTTTATTTTATTAAAAAATTAAAAAAATTGTAGTGCTATTTATGATTTATTTACATGTTGGTGAAGGAATCTGAAATTCATAAAAAGAAAAGCCAATTTAAAATTATAATTAAGAAACAAATACATGAGTAAAAACTTTGTAATTTGTTCTTGCTTAACATATTTAAAATATATTATGCTCAAGATTTTTCTAATTCTGCTGTGCACATTAAATACTACCTTCCAATTTATTTTTTATTTTTTTTTATTTGGGAAAACAAAAATATCTCCCTGTGCACGAAGGAATACCACACAGGGCCCGAAGGTACAATAAATGTACTACATAACAAATCCAAATAAATCATGAGATGAAAAAAATAATAATAAAAGAAGGCAGAGAGAAAAAAAAGAGATATAAAAATAAAAAAGGAGTTAGATAACAGCATGGATAAATTTTTTAAGAAATTCAAAATTTTCTTTCTATACTAGGTCCACCAAAATCGGGGGCCACCTGTTATTTAAGTCTTTACAAAGCTCATTCCTTTCTTCTGAAACAGATGGGCATTCAAGAAGAATGTGATAAGGGTTGTCACTCCCAGAGTTGCACATGCACACCTCACTGTTTTTTATGTGGAAACGGTGTAGGTAGCTATTGAATTGTCCATGTCCAATGAGGAATTGCATAATTTTAAAGTCAGTGTAGAACCAGTAGTTCTTAATTCTACAGGGAACTGAAGGGAAAAAGATTTTGTCCACTTACAATTAGGAAAGGAAACAAAAAATACCTTCCAATATAGTCACACTTAAAAAAAAATTTTTTTTTTAATACATCTATGTTTTGGGAAAATAAGAATTTATATGAAGAAAGGGTTTGATTTGTGAAGAAAGTTTTAAAAATAGAATAATCACAAATAACTTTTAGTAGTAAGACTATTCAGAGTAAAGCCTCTTCATATCAACTTCAGCCATATTTTTGAAAGCTGGAATAGGTATTGGGAGAGAGAGAGTTTTTGTAAGCACGTGCATTTTTAAAAGTTTTCTATTTTTCCTTCATTGTGATGTCCGACAAGAAGCCAAAATGCAGTTTGTTTTTTGATGTTATAATTGAAGAGGTTGTAAAATTAATATGACTTTTCCATTACAAAGAAAAGATAATAACACACCTAGTGATATTTCCACATTAAAAGAAAGATGGTCTTGCTTATTTTTAAAGCAAAGGATTTTGGACCAATTTAAGTGCTGTAGATTTAAATGAAAGTTTAATTAATTTAATTTTAAGTTTGCATCAGCTAACAAAATTAAAAGAATTGTTAATTTCTTAAAAACTTCACCTGGAGGTTGTGAAATACAATCTTCAACCATTGAGGAATTGGATGGAAAAGAGGATGTTTGAGCGTGTATTGTTCTTCTGTCTGCATATTTTGGAGAAGACTTGAAAAAATATTTAGAAGTATTGCAGTAAAGTTTTCAAAACTTTATTAAAAAATTACTGCTTAGTAAATTATAAATAAGAAATTTAGAAATGAATATAAAAATTAATCATAAATAAATTAATCAGGAATTTGTTTATTGGTTTTAGATTTCCACATCTTCTCAGAATGCAGTAGATATTATAGAATTACACCACGTGTATTAAATTGTGGTATGTATTATTTATATATTTCATAAGGTTTGAAATGTTTTAACTCAAAATCAAAAATTTGTTACATTTATTGACCTCTTCAAATACTGTTTACTCCGCTAGCATTCTATTTAAAATAAATCATATGAATATATAAAATTTAAGAAAATCTAAGTAAATTGTTTTAGTTAAATATATCTTTTTTTATTCAACTTTAATTGTATTCTCCTTTATTTATATTTAAGTACGTATATAATGCCGTAAATATGCAGAGTTAATGAACAGGAAATTTTTTTTATATTTCCTAATTTTGCACTATTTCATGTAATTTCTTATTGAAATTAAAGTTTTCTTAGAGGTAAATACAACTTTGATTTCACTCTAAGACAACTTAGATTTCACTTTTGAGGTAACTATTTACGAGTTAAAGAAATTCAGTTTTAAGCAAATGCTTTTTAAATGTTATTTCATAAATTATTGCTACTTTGACACATTATAGCATTTTAATTTTTCTATTTATTTTCGATGGAAATATTTTTAAATTGTGTATATATGTATGGAAAAGAAATGTTTCCATATTCTCTACAAAATTAATTTTTTAAAACTTAAAATCGGCTTTTGTAAGTTATCTTTAAAATGAGGGCATAAGGTTCATGTTTTGCACTTTATTTCTAAAAATTTGTAATTCACACTTCCCACTGGAAATGTTATGATTTGCTTCTCAGAGGATATAATTTTCGATAACATAAATGAATCCTTATGAAACAAATTTTATATTCTCTTTTAATTAAATCAATTACAAATTAGTTTTTCGAGATAGAAAACATCAGTTAGAATGATTTAATTGCAGTAAAGATTTTATTATCTTCATAAGAAGTGAGACCTTCATTACCAAAAATTCTTATCATGAAATTGCTAAAATCCCTTGAAGTAATTTTTATCATCAAAATGATTGTGATTGGATGAATGTAACAACAAATTGTTGACTATTTAAAGAAGCATATTTTAGAGAAATTCAATCAATTATATGAAACAATAAAAAGTTCTAATTATTTTATTGAACTATTAAACAACTTTTCCTCTGAAATATTCAGCTCTTGAAATTACAAATTAATTATTCATGTGTCTGATTTCTATTTTTTTTCAGATGCTTGTTCAACTTTAATCCCTCGCGGGGAACGAAATCTAAAAAATATGCCAAGGATGGAATCCAAGCACTTGTTTTTGTCACTTTTAAATAATTTATCTAACATTAAATGGCTATAATTATTAAAATGTAAATAAGAAAATTCTTTACAATTATTTGCGTATTGTCAACTATATTGCTTTTTTCCTCAGAATCCCTTTATTTGCTTTTATTATAATGGAAAAAATCAATTACTTTAAACAATATCAAAAAGAAAACTTTTATTGTCTTTACAGTATAATCTATTGCAATAGGTTTTGTAGAATATGCAGCAAAATGCATAGTAAAATGTGCTGTAAAAATAACAATAAAAAGTGCTGCAAAAATAACAATAAAAAGTGCTGTAAAAATAACAATAAAAAGTGGTGTAAAAATAACAATAAAAATGCTGTAAAAACAACAATAAAAAGTGCTGTAAAAATAACAATAAAAAGTGCTGTAAAAATTACAGTAAAAAGCGCTGTAAAAATTACAGTAAAAGTGCTGTAAAAATTACAGTAAAAGTGCTGTAAAAATTACAGTAAAAGTGCTGTAAAAATTACAGTAAAAAGAACTGTAAAAGTTTTACGAATATGCTGTAAAATTTACAGCACATTGTACTGGCGCCCAAAACGCCAGCATATTTTGCTCTAAAATTACAGTGCTTTTTTTTTTTTAGAATGTACTTAGAGACCAACATCCTGAAAGAAGTATTATTCCATTCCATGCATGCGTTCTCAATTCAACACCAGGTAGAAATTCGGTTGACAAACACAATAATAATTTATTCATACAGATTATCATGTAAAAATAACTTAACCAGATTATGTTTGAGATACTTTATTTCAAAGTATCCCATTTTTGTTTTAATATTACAAACTTTATATTTTACATTGCAAATAAAACTATTTAAATATCAATGTAACATTTTCTCATTCTTTAAAAGGCATAAAGCGTTTATGGAAGACAAAGTTAATTATACGAACTCTGAAAACAAATTTTCATAAAAAGCCATCAAATGATGAATAATACAATTGACTTAAAAAATGCCTTAATAATCAAATACCATTCAACTAAAACACTCCCTAAGAATGTCTAGGTTGTTATTTTAGGTTCATGGTGAAGAATTTTAAATGATATTTTATGTATTATAAATTGATGGTGCAATGAAAACCCAAATATATGTTCATGATAAGTAACTACCAATAATCTTTTTTTTTTCGGATGCTGCCGATATCAAAGCACATGAGAAGATGATGCCCAATAAGGTGCAGCAAGTGTTAAACTGTAAGCTGTACAGAGTATCCATGTTTTACCCTAGTTGCCATTGTTCCAGATCTCTCCGCCATATAAGGTATGTGGAGCATGTTTGATTTCTGGATTGATGCGCTAGTGCAACACAATTCGAGGTCAATCGATTAGCAAATGGTTGCAAATAAATAACCCTTCATTCTTCAGGCCTCTATACACTATCTCAATTAATCTATATTCCGACTTGTTGGTGCTGTCTTTACTACCCTCCAAGGTGATGTTACAACTTATTGGTCATATGAGCCTCTGTTTATTGTAGACAACCATCATTTGATTTACGAAACTATTCCCTTATCACTTCCTACAAGTTAGCCTATAAGTTCATCAGCCTTAATAATTCCACCGCATCCTTACTAACATACCGTGGAATCACTAAGACTAGTAAATAAAAAAAGTGCCATTTGTTCTGAATCAGAACAGGGATCAGCCTTTAATGTAGCGTTGGGTACTTATGCATATTAATATATTTCAGACTTGTTGTTATCCCTAAATAAAATTACTTCGTTTCCGTAATATTGATCCAGCTAATTATTTTTCAGGTCTATCAAATGATTGGTATAAATACCCGGACAACTTTATGTAATTCAACTGGAATCCATAAAAAAATATTATATATTTTCTACCACCCTATTTAATTTGCACCTTATTCACTAGGCTTGCATTAATCTTTGAATTTTATACACTTAATATAAATTTTAGAGAAATGAAAATATTTCTACGAAGAGTGTGTAGCTCTGACTTGATTGAATTTTATAAACATGTAAGCAATAATAAATAATTGTTTTATTTGCAATAAATAGTCAGGAATTATTTTCAGATAAGGAATTGACTTATTAAAAAATTGCAAATTTTATAATTGAAGAATAATTTATTGTATAATTGGGATAAACAATATATTATATAAAGTTATAATATAGGTTTGAATAAGAAATTTGAAAAAAAATATATGCATAGAGATTTACCTTACATTATATGCATCAGCTATACAAATATAATTTTAAGACAATAAATTCTTACTATAACAATAAGCAATGCTGTTAATTCCTGAATTGATTTGATTTAATAAAAACTGAAACCATAATATTTTCTTTTAAATAGCAAAAATGAAAAGTTTTTCATTGAAAATTAAGTTTTTTTGGTTTTGTATATGAGAATATATATATATATATATATATATATATATATATATATATATATATATATATATATATATATATATATATATATATATATATATATATATATATATATATATATATATATATAAAGTATATATATCTATACTTTATTTATAACATATTTGTATATATATGGACAATAAAAGAAAATACTTTTTATTTGTAAATAGGAAAGCCTTTAATTTTCATTTCTTGTCCTTCGTGCAGTCTTATGAGGATGCAAAGAATTAACTTCTCCTGACGCCATTTCTGATTAGGAATTAATTTATAAATGTGTGTGAGATAATATTTTTTCAATATTTAGATATTAATTAGTCATAAATGAAATCTTAATTTCCTTGAAATAAGTTTTCGCTTATGGCAAATTAATTTCTAAGTATCTAATTTTAAATAGAAAAGCTTAATATCAAAGTTTAAATGGAATAGATTTGCATTCATTTCTGATAATTATGTAAAAAGGCACACAAAATAAAAAATTTTCATTTATACTTAGATCATACTTATTATGTTTTATAATCTTCTCACTCTTATAGCTGTAGAACATGCAAAGTTGTTGTTTCTTATAATGTGGAATATTTTATAGCTACAAAGAGAGAGCTGATATTCAGCTACATCAAACTGTTGCATTGATAAACAGGCGATTCAATTATTAAAGTTAAAAATGAATACAAATGTAAATCTAATGTTCTGTTGCAGTTGTTGGAATATTATTTATGAAATTTTTTAAGTTTTCCTTAGTTATTTATAGACTTAAATATTTTATGCTGTATAATCCTTTGTTGAGAGAAGATTATTTATAAGTACCCCTTATCAGTTCTTTCATTTTTCCATAGAGACTATGAATTGAGTGACTGTAAATTTATTACATCAATCTCTGAGAGGAATTTGCCATTTAAATATATCAGATCATTTAAATAAATGAATAATACTGTCTATTCTTTTGATATCAGATGATTAATTATGTTCATAGAAGTATTTCTCTAGTGAAACAATTGAAAAGTTTTACAAAACTTTAGCTGAAATATCGTCATACATTATCTACACATTATTATACACACTTACAATGAATATTGGAATAGATTGAATCACACCTATGATTAAATTTTGTTCCTCTTTATGTTGCATCGAACGCGAAGAAAAATCAATATAAGATTTCGATCATGTCCACACTTTTTTAAGGATTTTAGAATCACAACTCTGATGATCGTTAATAGATGAATAAAAATTCCTAGCAAAGCCTAAATATACTGTGATAAAGAGTGTACAGTTGAATAAATCGTCGTTTCAGTAAACAGAAAGTGTTAATGAAGATTCTGGATAAATTCTGACTTCTAGATCCAGAAAGTTACTTCTGAATATAGCATAAGGATAAAGTGTTGACAGGGAGTTTACTTTTTGACTAGATACGATTTAATATTTTTTCATAGTACTGTGCTTGGAATATTTAGAAAAAATGCACGAGCTCCAACATATCTCTGGATTTTTTTTAGCATAGTATAAAATTAAGTAACTTTCTCTCTAAAATCAACTTAGAGTTTCATCTCAGTCATCAATAGCTTACTGCATAACTTATATATATATATAAATGTTAAAATAAGTATGCTGAAAATAATTATGTTAATCATTTTTTAAGAATAGATTTTGCTGTTGGTAAAAGTGTTGTGTTTACAAATGGCGTTCCTTTACAAACAAATTAACTCTTACACCATCAAATTAAAGAAAAAGTAAATTTTATCTCTGTTCAACTGGATAAACATACATCCTCTGCATTAATGTAATGCAATAACAGCTGTGCATCATATCAGAAGCTTCCTTTAAGCATTTATTTAAAACCTTATTTTAATGCCAATGACTAAGGTGTAAGGTCAATATTCAATTTAATCATGTAGTAAACAAGAACTTAGAAACTTCAAGCGAACAAAGTAACACTTTTTTACAACTTAAAAGATTTATTTAATTGCTTTGTTTTTATACTCTACTCAACCTTCGTTAACACTTTTAAATATTTGTTGCGTGTTGCGAAGGCAATATGTTATCTAAAGTCCAAACCCATTAATACAAATGAGCATGTTTTCTTTCCTTTTCAAAGGTGCGCTGTCCCATAAATACCTGGATCCTTGGAAAATTTATGGTTGACTTTTTCACCCATAGAATTCATTTCTTTAAAGTGAAGTAAAAATTTGTCTAATCTCCTTCCAAAATCACTAAAAAAAAAAACGTTTACGCCTTACAATGTAGCAAGCAGAGCTGGATGCTGTAGAAATTTGACAAGAAAAATTGAGATGATGAAAGGCTACTCTTGAGGAAAAAATAAAATGGCACAAATATGCAATTAGAAAAAGTACTGGCACTTTCTTAAACACTGTTACAAAAAATTGTATCCTAAGTTCTTTGTTAAATTATGACTCAAAAATAAAATATACGTATAACTCTTTAAAAATGATTATAATTATTTCTAATAGTATTATGATATTTTTAATGCCCAGCTGCCCTTATGCATTTGCCCTATTCAACACTATAATGAGAGAAGTGATGGCATCTCATATAGTGGGGCCACCAGTGGGTGAGTCATCTTCACCCCGAAAGGGAACTGATAAAGAAAGACAAACACAGAGAGGGGAAGGAACATCCATGCCAGAACCAGAATTCGAACCTGTGAGTTACGGCTTCGAAGTTAGGGACTCTAACCTCTCTGTTGTCGGTCGACTGCATTATGATATGCATTATTATATACATATATAACGTTATTTTTGCATTTTCAAGTAGAAATGATATTATGTATAAACAACAAACTCTTGTTTTAATGAACTTTAAAACTAGGCTTAAACTCTGTTCGAAAAAGTTATATTATAGATTATTATGATAACTAAATATAGTTTAATTAAATTCAAATACATTCCAAAACTTTTCTTAAATAAATAGTATAAATACTATACAGAAGGAATTACGGCAGAATGTTAAATAAAAATTTATATGTTTTTACAAAAAAAAGATAACATTTATTTACTTTATAATAAGAATTAGTAATTTCTGTTTCATGAAAAAATTTGTTATTAGACAGTTTGTAATACGTAAACATTCTTTAAAGAGTGTAAATTAATCAAAAATAATTAATTTTTGCAGAATAGGATTTATTTTTAAATTATAAAATATTATAAATAAAAGGTGCATCAACAGAGGAAACTGATGCATGAAAAATCAAAAGAAAAGCCAAAATGAAATTACAGATCTCTTACATGCAATAAAGCAATGTTTTCAAGCCATTATTAGAAGATTCAGTGAAAATTTACTCTTATTAAATAATTCTGTAAGAACTGTAATTGCAAACTTTTACCTTAATTACTACAAGCTGCCCTCAGTTTTACATACAGATATAATTGTAAATAACAAATGCAGATAAATGTTTCCTCTATTTTCATTCTATTCCTAATTTTTTTTTAAAAAATCATCTCACTCTGAGTTTTAAAATGTTGATGTGATGAGAATAATCTGAAATAATATCTGCATTAGCAACGCCAAAAATATTAAAATATAATAACAGAACTAAACCAACGTACATCATACCCTTAAGAATAATAATATATCAATTGCTACAGTCTACTAGTATATAACCCTAATGTAACAATAAAACTATCACCTCTATATATAGCTTATTTCGCTGAAGAAAAGGAAATGGTGAGAAAAGTAACGAGCTCGGGAAAAGGGAAAGAAGCGAAAACAAGTTAATTGGTTTCTGGTGAAATAGTAAAGGGTATCAAATCACTACACTTGAATATCTTACTTTACTAAGAAATCGAAAAATACCACTTTGCCCTTTTCTATATGATATGATTTACTGGATACCCACCTACGTTTCGAGATCAAAACAAATATAATGTAACTTGGGTTATATTTTAATAAGCTAAGTTGAAAGATGTTTCTGGAAAATGAAGGAAACAGTTGTTTTGCTTTATTCACTATATCCTGTTCTATATTATCGACGTCTTACAAATTGCAATAATATACTCCTCCAGATAATTAAGAGACAACATAAGAAACAATAATAGAATCTCTTAGAAAGTAATAATATTTCGAAATAAAGAGGTTAAAAATTGGCTTCATTTATAAACATTGGAATATAAAATTTTTGTCGTTTACGTAAAAGCTGCTTGTTTTGTGAAGCTTAAAAATTAATAAAATAAAACCAGTTTTTTTTATTGAAGATAATCAGAAAAAATAGCATGCTTTAAATGCTTCTGAACAGCAAATATTTATAAACAATATAACTTAAAAGAAACTGGCATCCTAGAATACTCTATCAATCACTAAAATACGGGTTAATCGTAATCAATTTTAGCTGTGTTTAATAATGATTCCATAGTCTAAAACTAAGTTCAAAATATCAGTTTTAGACTATGGAATCAGTATTAAGTAGAGCAGTTGTAAATTTAACCTTATTATCAAAAAAATGTTATAAGCATGCAATAAACCTAAACGATGCTCGAATTTAAAAATTAACAATGAAAAATAATCCCTCTTGAAGTTCATTCTATTACATTGCTTCTAACAAAAGCATTTTGACTGTTGAAAACCAATTCAATAATGTTAGTTTTTTTTTCACGTTTCATATTTTTAGTCTTCGTTACTTGTGTTTCATTAACAAATGTGTTGCTCCATAGAAAGTGGGCTAAAATGTATCTCATTGAAGTCAAGATGAATGGTGAGAAACTCTCTTAGAAGATAAAATTAGTTTTTATATGCAATCTGAAAATCAAAAACTTATGATCTAGATAAAAATTGGTATTTGGAATAATTTCCATTTATACTCAAAAAAGTCAAATAGGAATAGAAAAAAAAAATATAAGCCAATATCGCTAAAAACGAACTACTACCTAACCTACATATTATTAGAAATTATTTAGTAATAATCAACAGTGAGGAAATGATATCATTAAGATTTTATGATACAGTAAACGCTAAAAACGAACTACTACCTAACCTACATATTATTAGAAATTATTTACTAATAATCAACAGTGAGGAAATGATATCATTAAGATTTTATGATACAGCAAACGCTAAAAACGAACTACTACCTAACCTACATATTATTAGAAATTATTTACTAATAATCAACAGTGAGGAAATGATATCATTAAGATTTTATGATACAGTAAACGGAAATGAATTTCTACTGATGATTGATAATTCACCTATCAGTTGTGTCACGCTAATAATGATTATTCTTTTACAAGAAGCAACCTGAGATAGGCCAAAATTTTCTCGAAGCATCAGTCTCTTATTAACAGTTGAAAAATTATGAGACTGAAAATTAGTTTTCTACAGCAATGGCAGTAAATAACTCAACTGCTTCTTCATAGCTTCTTTGATTCAATGCCACTAGTATGACATTGCTTTCAATCATTTAAATCCTCTATTAAAGTCATTAGTGAATACTTAATAAAATAAACTCTTAAATATGAAACTTTTATATATTCCCTACTTCATTCATTCTTAATTTATATTTGCGATAAAAATGAAATTTTATCAATAAAAGTTTTATTTATTATGTCAACAATCATCTTTTTCAGGTCAGAGGCTTGGAGAATGTTATAGCTATGACAACATCTGAACATTTCCTGCATGACGGAAAGTCTGAATAATACTGACAATAAGCGATGGTATATTATTTTGCTAAAATTAAGCTTTTCACAGTGATTGAATAAATGAAAGAGACACGGGTCTTAAGACAACAGAAATGTAACGGCTACAGTTCTAAGTGCCGTCTGTAGAAAAAAGAGGTGACCGAAACTTATATCCAATGGCAGCCCATACCATCTCTGCAGATAATGAGCCAGTATGATTATATGTAATACACGCTAGTAATGTACTTTCTCTTTGATACCACCAAACGCAGATGTTTTAAATAAAATCAGAATTATATTTATAACACTTGAAAATACGATGATACACTATTCTTGCATCCAGGTCCATTGTGGATCACAATATTGAAGATACTTCTGTCTATAATGAAGCATCAAGAATAGCCAAAGCCATGACCACCGAATTGACTGTTTCTATAGTTGCAAACATCATCAAATTGTTGATGTAGACACTTGTGATTGGGCATACATTTTATTCACGGTTAGAGATTTGGCTTCACATACTTTCAGTGTATAATTTGAAACTATTTCAAGAATGTGTACAAGATTTTTCTTTTACTTAACTATATGGCCGATATATCTTTCGATTAATTCTAGAGCGTTAATATTAAATTAATTTACTATTATTAATAACCATTTGCAAAATATCGCGACACCCCTTCTCCATACGTGCTTTTGTTTTTCTGACAGTAAAGTTTCTTGTATTTTATATACAGACATAATATCATGTTCATTAAAAAATGATTTTTGTTCCATTCCGCGGATAAGTTCTTTCGTTAGTTCTAGACAAAGGTCCATGGAAATGTTTTCGGTATTTTGTGTTTCCTCTACATCGGTATCCTCAGAACTTGAAGAATAGGTGTCTTCCCTATTGAGCACTTCACTGACGATCTCATCAGTTAATTGAAGTACAGTCGAAGCATTTATGTCAGCATTTAAGGAATCTTGTATAGTTTTTTCATCGATTATTTCCTCACTTGAAATGCTTTTGGCATATTTTAACAATTATTGAAAAATTCTCGAAAAATGCCGGTTTTCGGAACATTCCGGGTTTTGGGAAAGCGAATAATAGATCCTATACTGTACTTAATTGTTAGCAAATGTTGAAAATTTTCATCTTCCTCAATGAATCAGTCCATTTTATCTTAATTTTCTCCCTAATGATCATGTAATAGTAACTTGTTATATATATAAAGGGTTAACGTCAAAAACGAATGGGAAATTTTACCCCAAGACACAATTCGAAGATAAGGAGCAACGCTGAAATTTCCTCTTTAGAAAATGTCAATGAACTTCTAATACAATTTTTGGGAAAATATTTTATACTGCAAAAATATATTGAATTATTTTATTCCTAGCTACATACAAAATATTGCTTTCCTCAATGTGGTTTGAAATTTATGTTTTTATTTATGAATGAACAAAATTTCAATGTTCTTTCAAAGAAAACTTTTTAATTGATTTTTTTCTGTTTAATTCAACTGTGTGTTTTCATATTAATATCTGAAAAAAAAAACTTTTCTGTTTGGTAAACATCTGACAAGTAATGTAAATCAGAAGTTATGTAAAACAAAAGCGAAAAGTGTATATCAAACTATCAATGTACTATCGAAAAGTTTTAAAAAATTCGAGAAACATATATGAAATCGTAAAAGTTTGATCACACCGAAATCAAAATAAAAATAAAATGAATCGGTTTTTCGCTGTACTATCCACGAAAGTTTATTAAATAATAGATTTGGTGGAAATATGTACAAATCAGAAAAAAGTTATTCTGTGATATATATTAATTCAAAAAATATATGCTTCATATTTACTTCATTGTGAAAAAACATGAGTGAAAAAGGAGGATCGAGTCAGAAAACTCAACTTAAATATGCAAGACTGCATTTCTCAACACTTTAATCAAAATTTTTTTGATAGTAATGAAGCATATTATTCACGAGTGGCAACATCGCTCTCTCCCATAAAAAAAAAATATTGTTTTAGATATACTAATGCGGTAGTTGTAAATTGTATAGACACGTTTGTTGGGGTGGATGCTTCGGAATCTTCCTAATTTCCTTTTGGTCACAGTAAAAAATACTTCTTGATCATTGAAAATTTCTTTTTTTAAATGCAGTGGATATCCAAAAAAAATTCTTACAAAATCCTCGAGCTATTAGACATGACTTTACACATTAATGAAATAATAACTTCACACATTACATTAATGAAATATAATTCATTCAATACATTAATGAAATACATGACTTCATACATTACTGAATTACTTTTCACGAAAAGAAAATTTTGATATCACCAATAGAAAATTTTGATGATTCTATTGAATCGAAAATTCTGATGGCACTCATTAACAAAAAGTAGAAAATACATATAAAGTCTACAAATTTATTCAAAAGCTTTCTGGATTTTCTCGCAACCAAACTGAATACAGTCAATAGCAGAATAAATGTTCTTCACAGGAATACACATAACAAGAATTTAATTTGAAGTTTCAGCAGTTATATAAATGATTTAATATCAAAATATTTCCGACAATTTTGGCTGCATGATATGTTTAATGGAATGAAAAGATCGTCTGACTGATTCCAAAAAGTCAAAACTGTTGATTTAAGTTTGTATCCCACCTCCATTTTCGTGGAAAACGCATCTAAATCAGAGCAATTACAGCTCAGTAGCACATGAAATGTGAATAAAAGAAACTTTAGGGAAAGATAATTTCTTAAATTCATCAATCCTTCGATAAAATATTTTATTTTGTTATTATAACAAGTTAGAACATGCGAATATTCTTGGATAAAAAAAATGACAAAGTTATTTAAATCTATTTCTATATCGAAACATAGGATTTAGTTAAGTAACGAAAATTATGAATCCATTCTCTAATTAATTACTAAAAGAATTGAACTATACATTAAAATTTCTTTATATCAGTAAAACGTTTGTTGCTTATTATTTTTCCACTAAGCAAAATATTTTATTTATATATATATGGACGAATTACCACAAGTGATCTCATATAAAAAAGATATTTTGTTTATTTAATGAGTATGAAATATGCACATTGATTGATGAATTGGCACACTTAAATATACTCTTTTCATATTTTAACGCTTTAACGATTTTCTTTTAATTTTTACTTTTTCAATATTTCTATTAAAATTTTGTTTTTAAATTATTTTTAAAAAAATTTTTTTTTCCTAATACTCCATTTTTGAAATGTATGTATCGATAATATCTCTTGATTTCTGAAAATGATTTATTTGTCTTGCAACAAGTCATTTATGACAAAAATTTCAAAAATTTATTTTTCTTGATTTTGTTTTGAAAATGAATTTATCTATTTTACATTTACGTTTACATGATGTGTACCTCTATATTATAATTAATATATTATTTGTATGAATTTTATTTATTCTAGTCTGTGTATGTTATAGCATCATATCATCATCAAAAAAATGTATATAACATATATATTCTTATAATTATGCTGTGAATAACATTTAACTTCTTTGCGGATCTTAGAGTTAATGTTGATATGTATTTGTATTTATTTATAAAAAAAAACCTTTTTCTATATCTGCATGATATGTACTTTTAACTACTTCATGAAGCTGTTTTTAACTACCTTTACTAAGCATCTGAAAGTGCGTCTAATTTATTTTGCTGCATTTAATTTCACCACACCCCGATACAAAGTATTCAAAAATTAATTCCTTCAATAATTATATAATATCAGAGATATATAAAACAACTGAAAATATATGCTCTGAACTTTCATTTTGAGCTTTTGTACTATTGAAATGATTGGTATGAAATAAAAATTTGAAGGGAAAATGAGAAATTCTTAGTAATGTCTTCCGAATTCTTCACCAGTAATGCTCAAAATTGATACAAAATTATCAAAATATTTGCATGATATTTAATATTTATAATAGATGAAAGAAATTCATTATGCATTTGCATGCAATTATCGATTACTGATTTGGTTTGAAAAATTTAGTAGTGTGACTTCATAATAAAATTACTTACAATGCGAAAGCACTTATATTCCACTCTATGTTAACGAAGTAAATTTTAGAAACGTTAATAACGTAGCAAATGTTGGCAGCTGAATTGGTAGCTCAATGGTTAGCGCTATTGCCTTAGATTCAACAATTCGTGTGTTCGAATCCCACCTTGAACTTGGATGTTTGTGAGGCTTATTAAACCCTCGTGTGCAAAAAATGATAGTTGAGCAGCAAACCAATTCAATACACGGAGCTAGGTGGAAAAGACGTCAGTTTCCAACCCAAGAGTTATTGCGTTCGAAACCCAACCTAAACGAAGATCAGCATGCTGAGAGAATTATGTTCATTAACAATTCTGTATGATCCATTGGTATACCTCAGGTATTAAACCTATCACTAAACGGTGGTTCAAAATTACGAGGTGATCGGTTTTATTTCGCTGCATCAGTCGATAGGATTTAGTGTTATTTCGCTATATTTTCGGCGGCCTAAATGGCAGAAAAAAATGAACTGAAATGAATAAACCTCATTATTTCCCACATGATTATTTTATTTCAATATCACGCTTCATACTACAACAGGTTTATTGCATTATTTCCGATGTAGAGGAAGAGAGAGTGTGTATCAACTCTTAAATTATTTCAATATATTATTACACTTTCAAATACTCTTCCTTGAATGATTACATTTATTAACATTGCTCATCGCATTATTGCATTTATTTCTAAGTAGGGGAGAAGAATATAAACTCTTAAATTGTTTATATGTTACTGTATTCTTTAAATATTGTTTCCTATATAATTACATTTCTAAATATATCTGTTTTCATGTTTGCCTTTTTTTATATTATTTACTATATAGAAAAAAAAATATCAACTCAAGTTATTTTTTAAAAATTACTAAAATACCAAATTTTTTTTTTTTACTTTTTACGTCAGAATTTAGCTCTTGCCTTTATTATCAACCTATGTGATAATAAAGACGAGGGTTAAACTGATATAAAAAGAGTTATAAAACGTTAAATTATTTAACAATGTATCTTCTCTGAAGATCTTGACAATAATAAAGTATAAGAAATACTTATCTTCATTTACGCATTGAGTGATTTCGCTTCATTTACGCATTGAGATGGTAAAAATTTGCCACTTTATTTTTTAATTAAATGCGTTTAATTAAATTAAATCAACGTCATAAAATTTCTAGAAAATTCTTTTTTTCGCTCTCTGTTGATTTTCATCGAAATGATTTTTTAGATGCTTTGTACATTAATTGCTTTGTTGAATTGTTGATTCCATGGTTCATTTGTGTCCCATTCATTTTTACTCAAAGCGGGAATACTGTTATTACCCCTGTTTTTACGTATTTGTATTTTTCATAATAAGAATTTGTGGAAACAGTTCTTTTAAACAATATAATAGAAATATATAAAACAGTTGCTTTATATTTATTTATATTCAAATTATGTAATAACAAATGATATTTATCATTAAATAAAAGGGTGAGTAGACTGCCTTTAGGTGCATTTAGACATAATAAATTTATTTTTTGAAATTTTCAGTTTAAAATTTATCACGATTATAACTAAAGTCTACATAAATGTGTGCTAATTTTGATCTTCTATTTGTGTGCAGTTTAAAAAAAATAACTAGTGTTCTCTTTTAATGTTCGATTTTTGAGACTAACGATAATGATTGTATAGAAATTCATTGTTCCCTCTTCTTCAATCTGTTATCAGAACAACTTACTTAGAATTACTTGATTTGCAGCAATTCTAAGTTGCCCTGATTACTACAAAAATGTAATCTTTCGTGATGCTCTGTGAAGTTATATTTATTCAGACTCTTATCAGTGGAAAGACGTTTTTCCTTTAGAAGCAATCTTACATAAAAAAGCAAAATAATGATGAGAATTGATTCTCATACACGATTCTATTGTATTCACTCTCCTTTCTCAGGGGAGTTTTATCTGAGCACACTCATCACAAATAATGGTTTCCCATTTCTTAAATATAAGCCTTCTATTATTTTCCTCAAAAATTAGAAGACGGATACTTAGACATTTATTGCTTTTCAAATTACTTTCAGGAATAAGAAAAAGCTATTTTTTAAAATTTTATTTCTTGGTTGTTTATTGGAATGTTTTTAAATCAAATATATGATAGTACAAAAATTTCATTTGCGATTCACAAAAACTGAATTTAAATCAATGGAATATCAAAGATAATTTCCAATATTCAAATACTGTGAGTTTAATTCTTCCAGAATAAATATATATGGGAAAAAAATTCGCCCAATTTCCATTTGAACATTTGTTCAAATTGAAATAATATCTTATATTGCAAAATTTGTACGTAGAAATTCGAAAATATACATATTGTATAATGGTATGAAGTGATGAAACTTGCGATTAAAATATTATTAAACCATCACGAGAAGGCGGGTGAGATCTGTGTCCGGTGGAAGGGTTCATTCTTTCAGAGGTTTGAACAGTAAAACGATCACGCCGTTTAGGGTTAAAACAAATTCTTCGCCCGTTCTTCTCTTTGGCGAAGAACACGATTTTCTCCTCCTCATTCTCTGCTTTCTACTTAGCCTAGAAGGTTGTATTATCAGCGCTCTTGATTTTTAGTATTTTTGATTGATTTAAAACTGTTCTTTTCAGAACAACACATAATGTCTCTAAAAGGGAAAACATTGCGTTCTAAAGAACGTAACATCGTTAATAACGTGCGCATATTTTTTGAAAATGAAGCAAAGTCTACTTCGCTTTCGATACCAATTCAGAAAGCACAGGAACGTACTGCGGCTGCTACTGGCGTTTCTCTTAGAACTGTCCAAAGAATTAAAAAGGAATCCACAACTGATAGCAGGCTTTCAACTCCAGGGAAACAGCGTAGTCGACCTGCAGAACGGAATGTAGTTTTGGACAATTTTGATTTATGTGTCATTCGAAATACAGTAAATGAATTTTATGCATCTAATAAAGTTCCATCCATTTCATTATTATTGCCAGTGTTGAAAGAAAAGATTAATTTTTCTTGGAAAAGGGAATCTTTAAGGAAAGTCCTGCATCAAATTGGATTTCGTTGGAAACGATGCCAAAATAAAAGAAAACTACTGATTGAACGGCCAGATATAATTTCGTGGAGATGCCGGTACTTGAGAGAAATAAAAAAATATCGAGAAATCCAAAAAAGCATTATTTATGTGGATGAAACTTGGATTGACAGCAACCTTTCCTTCTCAAAATGCTGGCAAGATGAAAAACTTGGTGCTTTCGTAAAAGATGGTGCTGGAAATCGGTTAATTGTTGTGCATGCTGGATCGAAAGATGGATTTGTGCCAAATGCAGAATTAATATTTAAAGCAGGCTGTGCAACAGGTGATTATCATGGGCAAATGAATTACGAAAATTTTGAAAAGTGGATACGAGAAAAATTGCTACCTAATATCCCTTGTAATTCCATCATAATAATGGATAATGCATCGTACCATACGAAGATTTTGAATCCAGTACCAACGAAATATTCAACGAAAGCTAAAATGTGTAAATATTTGGATGACAAAAATATACAGTATGACAGCACTATGAGAAAGCCTGAACTGTTTCAATTAATTAAAATGAATGCTCCACTTAGCAAAAAATATCACATTGACGAACTTTTAAAAGCAGAAGGTCATTCCGTTCTAAGATTGCCTCCTTATCATTGTGACTTAAATCCTATTGAGTTAGCTTGGGCAGCAGTAAAGCGCCATGTTCGCGAAAGAAACGTCGAAGCTGATCTCAGTTTGAAAACAATGAAGGAGTTGACGTCAAATGCAATTAAAAATATCTCTGGGGAAACCTGGCAAAAATACTGCTGTCATGTAGAAAAAATCGAAGGAGAATATTGGAAAATTGATGGACTTGTGGAGACTACAATTGAAACATTGAATTTCGATATAGGATCCGAATCAGAAACTGATACTGCTTCTGAAACTGGTACAATTGATTGGGATTCGGATACTTCTATGGATACTTATTAATAAAATAATAACTATAAGAACTGAAATTTTAAAATAATAAATACAGATCAGCTTTGGAAGTTCTCAAAATTATGTAGATTTTTTATAAGAAGGTTGACTCAGCCAAACAGATAGCATTCTGCGAAATGAGGAGTTTGGTTCTGAAATTAGTGGGTTCAAATCTGAATGAACCAAACGGAGTGACTGTGTAAGGTTTTCAGGGTTTTCCTTGCACGTTAACGAGAATTCGGGTCACTTTTCATTAGAAAGACCTCCCTGAAGGCATTTTCTCTTCTTCGGCAACTACAAAAACTATATTTCCCTTATATTAACATATAATATTTATGCGAAATCTGTATAAATTTTATTTTTAAAAATTTTGAAAATTCTTTGTTATCCATTTTTTTATTTGATATTATACACAAAAATGTTTTAATAAAACAGGTTATACAATCAAAATTGTTAAAAACTATTTAAATGATAGATTTTACTGAACAAAATATAAATATTTTATATTCCCTCAAATTATTTTAAATGATTCCATTGGTGCACAATATATTCCATACTATAAACCTATATGAATTAAAATTAATTCTAAAACATTTTAAAATATTAGTACGTCGTAATATGATGAAATATGTATCTTGAATAAAAAAGGCTGTAAAAAGTTAATTTATTACTTACGGAGTTTCTTTTTAGCCTAAAATGTTTCTTATGTAAAAAGTGTCTTCATCTAAATTAACTTAACAACAAGCATATTCTAGAAAATCTCACCCTTTCCTATTTTCTCAAAAATTATTGCGATAACACAATAAAAATATACAAATTTTGGACATAAAAATTATCTATCGTTCGGTGTTAACTTATTGGCCTTAAAAACAGGTTTTGTTCCTGTTCTTGTGAAATAAATAAATTCTAAAATCTACCTAATAATGAAATTTTCATGGCAAAATAAAAATATTTTCATTCTAAATGTTTTTCTAACATAGCTTAATATATGTATTTATATATTTCAATTCTCGTATTTGAATTCTTCGAAAAAGCATAACACATACATATTTTATTTTCATTCTACATCAGAAAGTGCTAATTAGCCAAATAAGGTAACCTAGATTGAGGCGCTTTCTCCTCGTTTTCTCCTCCGCTCGCTAAATTGTTGAAGTAGACTTCTCTGATAACACGTGACTCTTACGTCACACCCGCCATCTCCTGGTGGTCGCACTATACTATATTACACCAGTTGGTAAAGCCCATCAAAGTTCCACTGTAAACCTACCTACTGGTGTAAGTTTACAGTGGAAAACGAATAAATAGCTAGCGGAGAAAACTTCCGATTCACAAAAATAACAATATTTATTAAGTTTTGAGCAAAAAGTTGTTTTTCATCACAAAGATTTCACGGATGGATCAGATATAAACAATTTGAATGAGGTACTACACAGTTTCAAATTCACTTTCAATTAAAAAAAATTAACAGCAAACGTCGTCATCAAAACTTCGAAATGAGACGCAGATTTTATTTTCAGTCAGATACCAGATTTACATACATATATATATATATATATATATATATATATATATATATATATATATATATATATATATATATATATATATATATATATATATATATATATATATATATATATATATATATATATATTGTTACAAATTTATAAATAATGATATTTGTCTTAAAATATCTCAGACAGATTGGAAATCCTCACATTTTGGGCAAAAATTGCGGTATTTAGACGTGTTGTAGTTTAAAAGCGGATTTTCTTATGATTTGGCGACTTGGCGACAGTTGGCGAAATTCTTGGCGACTTGGCGACGGTTGGCGAGATTTTTGGCGACTTGGCGAGAAATCGATACTTCTGGAAACATTCATCACCTAAGCTCTAGGACCAATATTTTTCGAGATAGCCTAGAAGCTTCCAGAACCTTGGCGAAATTGGGAGATTTCTCCGCCAAGTCAGGTATAAATACCGCAGCCCGACATGGAAGAGTTAGAGTTTTCTGAAGACAGTCAGTGAGTGAAGACGATTAGTTGTGACTGCTAGTTGTTCTCTGTCTGAGGTATTTGAGACCTGTGATTGGAAGCTGTTTCTTATTATATCTGACGAATTGTAGCTGTATAATTGTGACTGTTACAGCGGGAATTTCGTTTATTTAGTGAGGTTCTTACGAATAAAAGTCTTGTGTTCATTAAGTGGTCGCTTTATTCAACTCTCAATCAACACGAACCCGTGGAGCTCGGTACAATATATATATATATATATATATATATATATATATATATATATATATATATATATATATATATATATATATATGTATATATATATATATATATATATATATATATATGAATATATATGAATATTATATATATATATATATATATGAATTGAAACTTATTTTAGGATACTGGTATCGAACTGAGACTATATATATATAAAATTAGATTTGAAAAAACAAATCTGAGAAAAATTACAAAAAAAGGAAGGATATAACCATTTTAAAATTTAAAAGATGTTTTCAACATAAAAAAATAAATAATCGACTCCAGATTTCTGATACATTTTTATTTTATTCTCATTGTGAGACATCTTATCCTTCAAATATACAATAAATTATCCCTAGTAGCCTTAATACCACAGACAACTCATGTTTATTAAGGGATAATTGTAGATTTCTTTTTTTAGGGCAATTTTTCCTCGCAATTTTAAAGCCATGATAAAAATGCTGTTCTAATTGTCAGAAAATACATAATTCCATCCAGTGAAATACCTTTGCATATCAAATACACAATCAGAGTCTAGTGCATATTCATTATTTTTCGTGTAACTTTATTATGTCTCTCCACTCATGAGTTAAAGAAAAGGTGATAAACTAATCTTAATTGTTAATCTTCATTAGTTTTGATTGCGGGTTTGACATACCTAAAGCAAATGTTTTTAACATATATTTAACTGTTTCTCAAAGGGAAGTCATTAACTCTCAGCTTTTCACCCTTGTATTCTTTTACTCAAATACCGTTGAAAGATCTGGGTGTTTACAGATAATAAGTTCTTCTAGTCATATTTGAAAATTGTCTCAGGATGATTTCTAAGAATTTCATTCCATACTATGACTAAAAATACCTCATATAACAAGCAATATATTAACAAGTAGATTTCAAGTGCCAAAAAGTACGATTTTTTTGTAATTACATACAAAAAATCGTATAAAAAATTATGGCAGTTAAGTAGACTTAATTTTTGACCAAGCAAAATACCATTGTGTTGAGAAGGTCTCTCTATATATGTTAAAACACCGAAGAATTTATTACTTTTGTGTCGATGTTGTGCGAACAAAGGATGCCAGCTAATATTCTGGCTGCGTCGCTTGACTGTAGTTCAAAATGAAGGAGAGGTTTGCTAGGCCAGCTTCTGTTTGCTAAAACAGTAAACCAGAAGCAAACGTAATTAAAGGTACGTTAACAATTGATGTGGTTTTGACTTCGTTATTACTAAGGGCATGCAGATTTTTCTGGCTCAATAGATACTTTTAATTTTTTATTATCAGCATCAAAGATACCTAAAAATGCCTCGATGGTACACCGCCTATCACGGCCGCCTTAATGATCACCCCTTCCGGTAAAACTGAAAAGATTTTCACTACTATTGAACAAGATTGATATCTAGTTTCTACTTTCTACATGATTTTGGTTGTGCATTTTACAATTTATCTATACATAATAATTTATGGCATTCCTCATCTGCAGTGCATAAGTACTGCCCACAATCTACGAAAGATCCTACCAAAAAGCAATCCGCTATAGTTTGAAAAACAACAGTCTTCAACTTTTAAGCTATGCACTACGCAATATCAAATTTTGTGTTACCTTTCCATCTCATGATGAATCTCTAATATTCATGCAAATTGGCATTATGCTCACTATAGCCCCACCCTCAACCACAATTTACCGATTTTGCAAAAACAATACAATATTTTACATTTCCATACTTATGTAACACTTCACTTCAATAAAAGTTATTGGCATCTTTTAATCTTTTAATATACTTCTGAAAACTTCTTACTGACATCATTAAATAGATTTGAAATGATATTATTAAAATATGTACTAATGAATTGTAAAATGATATAAATAAAAATTCTGTAATTTCATAAACAGGAAGTAACTGATCGCTATTTACAATTGTGAAAAGAAATTACTTTCTTTTTAATTTTTCGTGGTTAATGACTGAATTTTGACAGTCTAAAAATGAAGCCCATACATAATATTTGCTTCAATAGCATTCAGTATTTCATGTGGAGAAAAATTTCATTCTTAAGTTAAGAACTTAAATACGTTGATGTTGGAAAATGAGAGGGAAAATTCAAGAAAAACATTCGTAATCTTAGAAAAAAACTTCTTTAATCTGTCTACATTTTGTAACAATATTTCGATTAAATCGTACAAAATATTTATTTGTCGGGTGCTTTTGAGAAATAGTTATTATTTCAAAGCTAATCCTGAAGATTTAGAGATTTCTCTTACAGACAAGCTATTATATGACAGATTCCCCTTCTAGTCTGTTTCTATAGCAACCGCCATTGCAAGGTCTTCTGTCTGATTTCCCATATTGAGAAATATCCGGGAGTTATAAGTTGTTTTGTATGTCACTTTTTCATTATTTTCCTTTATGACTTCAATATTATATAAATCATACGGCACTAGTTTAAAAAAATGCTAATTCTTTCATGTGCGTTTCTCTACACTAAAATAAATCTTCGATGCTTTTAAAATTTATAGAGCAGACTGAAAATATTTGGAAATATAGAACAGCTCTGAACTTTCTAAATCATTCTCTTCATTTTAATTATTTGTTATTTTAAATATTTACTCTACAAAAATAATTTTAGCAAAAAAAGAGAACGCATACGGAATTAATTATTTAAATAATATAATGGTTATTAAATTTATGTTTAACTACCACAAACACAAATATATATATATATATATATATATATATATATATATATATATATATATATATATATATATATATATATATATATATATATTCAATTTTGTACTAAGGTCTCACATATTTTGCCGTTTTATGATTTGGTTTGGTTTGTGAGTTTAAAGGTTCAGTTCAAAACTTTCGTCTTTGTGTGTGGCCATAGCAGAAAAGCAATACTTTGTACCAGCATAGTCAACAACCCCTGATGCAGTTGGTTGTGTCGGCATATATATATATATATATATATATATATATATATATATATATATATATATATATATATATATATATATATATATATATACATTTTAAATATAATAACGGCTACCAGTTCTTTTTATAAATAGAAATGTATTTATGCTGGTAATTTATAATACCTGTATTAAAGTTCTGTAAGTTTTGGATTCTTTTTAAAAGCATTAATTGTTGAAACCCTTGGATTTGCGTCGAGACCAAATTGTAAAAGCTCGTCTAGCTGGAAAATGTGTGATAGAAACGTTTATACGTTTTTAGAGGTACGATATCTAAAGTCATAACAGCATACACGCAGAGTGGCAAGATAAACTCGGAACAAAGCAAATTAGTGGACGGAAAGAAAAACTCGGTGAAAGAGACCGATAGGTATTGAAGCGGATTGCAATGTATAAAAAGAGCAAACAGCTGCAGCAAATATGATCGCAGAGCTCAATCAACATCTGATTTCTCCAGCATGTATGATTACATTTAAAAGCCACCTTTATAAGCAGAAAATTTACGACTGAGCAGCAGTTCTTAAGTCACTTTTCAGAAATGTTACTACCAAACGTTGTTTACAGTGTTATCACAGTCACCAAACCTGGTCAACTGACAAGTGAAAGAAAATAATATAATGACTGTTATTTTAGAGCATTCAATACGGAATCAATATTATCCACCGGCACTTCTCCAAAAATTTTCACAATATTTGCACAATAAGACGCGGTGGCCTGGTTGGTTTGGGCATCGATTTCATTATCTGAAGGTAGTGCGTTCGAATCTAGGTTTAACCGAAGAGCCGCCATGTTCACTAAAGGCTGCTGGGGTACCTTAAATAGCTCATAGTCACAATGCCCTCCAAGTGAAATAATACCTTTAGAGGTGGCAAGTCATGTATTATGGCACATTCTGCTTCATTCCTGCTCCAACTTACGAAGAATCCCACCTACTAATTGCACTGACTAGTAGAGCCCAAACCTGGGCTTGGCACATATATATGTGATGCAACAACAATATCTCCATGAAGAAATGGTACAATATTTTTCTAAACACATTTCAGCACTTGTATAAATTGATTTCTTGGTGAATCCAAACTACATTAATTGCCAAAAGCGGTACAATATACTGTACAATAACGGTATACTCTAGCGGTACAATTACAATATATATAGGTGTGTGTGTGGTTATTTTTTATTTTAGTTACTTTTCATAGTATTTTTTAAACATTATTTATTTATATTTATAAGCAAAAATGACATCAACAAGTTAACAGTGAGTGCATTCGTAAATGTTTCAATAATAATTTTTGGATTTATTGCAATCAAATCAACAAAAACTGTCGTCTGATGAAATTTAATTCTGAGTCAGCTAGATAAGTAGTTAAACAGAAAAGTTACAATTCTCAAATTTCAAGCTTCTCCCATCCATAAATATATAAAATAATTATAAAATATATAGAATTAGAGATTCAACAATGATCCAAGTATAAGAAAACGACCTAGAAACTTGTCTTTAGCTCTCATAAATCAATGTGGGATAATAACTCCATCAAAATTTTTGCGTGATAATATTTATTTTTCTTAGTTAAAAACAGATTGTTAATTATTAATCATTAGATTTCTTGTTTAAAATAGATAAAAATAATTAATTAATCATCAAATGTGCATATTAGAAACGTATTATAAATAAAAAGAGTTTATTAAAAAAGTTCCAAAACAAATTATTTTTAACTATAACAAATGTAAGCATATTAGATACCCAAACTTTATTAAGCCATTTTTTTTCAGAGTTTTTATAATCATTTGTTAGACGCCACAATATTTATCACTTTTCTCAATGGAAGCTTAATTCTTCATAAATTATGCTTATCAAATAATAAAATAAAAAAAAAATTACAAAAAACCTAAAAACCGTATCAAGTTAATTATACAATATTCCGACATTATTCATCTATTATTTAAATAACATGAGTTATTATTTAGTATAATGCCAGTGGTTATCAATGTTTAAACAGATTCAAGTCAAGGCAAAATGGAATCATTTTCATGATTTAACGGAAAATAAGTTCCTGAGATTTATTGCCGCCATTTGCATTTCGTAATTGACCTTCAGTAAGCGAACACCAATCAAAACACCAAGATATCTTCCGCTTTCACTTCTGCCGATTTTAAGCATGCGAAATACTTACAAAACAAAATTTGATATCGTTTCCTGAAAAAGTAAGGAAATTTAGAGCTCTCCCAAAACAATTAAACTAAGTGAAACAAATTAAATAGTTGCTTCTCTGTTGAATATATAAAAATTAAATTATAATGTTAGTATAATATTTTAAAAGAGATGATAATTTTTAAAAAATACATTAACAGTATGTAAAAGAAAGTAATTTTTCAACATTTCCAAGACAGATGCGAGTACTTAAAAAGATATGTTTCTTTATTAAAAAATACTTTGATAGAACTTCTAGTTAGTAGTTAGTACATTAATTTCGTACTACAGTAGTAAGCTTTCGATGATTATGAGTGAAATCTTAAGGTACTTTTCTCTCTCTGTCTCTCATATGTTATTTAGTTATACTATTAAAAATATTCTTCTCTTAAGAGGCATGTACAATTAAACATATATAATTCGAGAGAGTTTTTTTTTTCTTTTCCCTATAGCAAATGAGAAATAAATAGATTATTAATTTTTGGGAAAGATAAAAATATCCTATAAAATCATTTTCTTCCAACGGTGGGAGCTTAGGTGACAAACCCTATGCCACAACAAGGCCAGAAACTCATTTGTCGTTACCCAGCGAGCATCTGTGAACCAAGTCACGGAGGCGAGTAGCGTTGCTCACGCCATACCACCACAAAAAACCCATTTATAGGGCGGGCCACGTTCCTACATCATCCCAGAAGAAAGGACAGAGAGACACAGAGAAAGAAAGTAACATCCATGCCCGAACCGGGATTCGAACCCGGGACTCACAGCTCAGGAGCGCTACCCACTCAGCCATCGGTCGACTTCCTATAAAATTATTAAATGTCGAAAATCTAGATAGTTCCGACATCCTATGAATAATATGATATAATTTAATAAGTGTATATATATATATATATATATATATATATATATATATATATATATATATATATATATATATATATATATATATATACACTTCTTTTTTAAATTTGTAGCTAAGTAAGTATGTTGTGTAAGTGTGTAATTTAATTGCTGTGCATTTATACTGTCCCAAAATTACATAAAGAACCAGGACTAACGATACAGGATGCTAACTTCAGAAAATACTCGGAAGCAATCTCAGATACGATTAGAATAATACTGTCAATATGCACACCACGTCATTTCTTGAGGAATGATTATCTCATGATCAGCAACACTAAATATAAATACCACGACATTCACAAAGATTCAACGGAAAAGTAAAATGCTTATCATTATACAAATATTTAAATATCTGGTCCAGATCACTGATTACAGGACGTGATAACAGGTTAAAAAACTGCTAAATCTATTATTTTATCATAAAATTTAGTTAACGCGTTTAATATCTTCTATATCACTTCGTTCAAAAATGTCACAAGATGACCATATTTTTAAACTGGAAATATTTGTTCACACTGTACAATTCTCTATCGATATACTAAATTAATTTACATTACTATCGGTGATTGTTTGTTTGTTTGTTGCTGAACGGTCATTTTTTGCACACGAGGGCTAATTAGACCGGGACCTACGGTTTAAAGTGGATTCCGAACCACTACAAACATCCATACCCAAGGTGGGATTCGAGCCCCGAATTGTTGAACTGATGGCAAGAGCACTAACCATTCGGCTGCCAGCTCGGCAACATTATCGGTGAGCGAAACAAACGAAGATTTAAAAGCACACAAGTGGTTGATAAGAAAATTCACTATTCCTGCACTATGTCGCATAACTTCTCTTATCATTTAAAATTTATTATCGGATTTTTGCTTAAAATTTCACCATGATAATCATTAGTAGCTGATCTTATAACAATATGACGACATCAATGTAAAATCTACTTCAAAAATTCTATCACGGTATTTTTAATAAAAAATATAATTTTCTAGTGCCCGCGCATCTGTCTTGAGGATACTGAAAACGTTTTTTTTTTTTTTTTGATATTTTGATTTTAAAAGTGTGAACAGGACCATTATGAAAGACCCCCTGAAATGTAATTATATGCTGATGGACCATGTTTACTTTAGGGTGTCAATCTATAACTTCATCCAATATTTAACAAGTTCCGATAGATGATACATGAATTCCGCTTTTTTTACTAGACATTATCAACTGCAAATTAGACCTGTAACCATTAAGCTTGGAATCAGAATTCTAAATCAATATTAAACCAGTGATAACTCACATATACCTGCGCATGATCAAAAGACATTTTAATACGCATTAGCTGAAAATCTATATCTGTGATTTTATATAATGTATATATAGCTTTAAACTGTTTCATAATAGTAAAAATTGTGGTTGTTGTTGTTGTCTTGTGCCAGCTAGGTAATATGGGATGCCTTGCTCCACTTTTACAGCTGAACCGTAATTTAATGTGGTGTCCGACTTCTTCAGTACACACATGCCATAGGTACCCGTTTATAAGGTAGATAACCACTCATACAAGAAAAGGACAAAGACAGGGAAGAGAGAGAGAAAGTACATCCGTGCCCGAACCGGGATTCGAACCCAAGACCTCTCTCTCCGCAGTCAGGCACGCTGACCACTAGACAGGATGAGCGGTATAATTGTAAAGTATAGGCAACAAAATAATTTTACTGAAGAACGTGATTTTAAAGATCTTTTACTCATGCTGGTCTCCCTCTTTGCCACACGTAAAAACGGCCCACTGTCAATGAAATATCCTTATTAAAGCAGTAAATACTTTAAATTGCCTTAAGCCATTAGGCATTCGACTACCCTCTGTCAATTCTTATTAGCTTATGGGTGTGTGTGACCGACTTAAATATTCTATTTAACTCTTCACCAGTAAGTGGTCTCTCTAGTACGCTGAATATTATTCGTGTGTAAAATGAAATAAACATAAAGGGGAAAATCCAAAATATAATAACGAAATGAAAAAAGTTTTGCAATTCAATAAAATTCATTGATATTATAACTAGTTGAAATTGAGAGTATAAACTTCACGTTAAAATAGCTTTCACCATTGAAATCAGTTAACTTATAATAATTAAAAATCAAGTGCTTTCACTTTATTTTGTTCTGTCAGATGAAATTTTTAATTGTTCTTACTCAGAAAAAGAGCGCTGAAATTCAGTTTTACTTGAACGGCAGACACTACGCTAGATTTAATACACTTGCTTTTTTGCCATTTATTTTTTATATCATAATGAATCTTCTATCTTTCATTATGATAAAAATAGAATAATTTCTATCTTAATCATTAAAAAATATCCCTTTTACGAAAAAATGAATACAATAAATGTTCATATAGCCAACTGCTTCGCAATTTTAAACCAATTTCAAAGGACGTCATCGACACCTGACCTGGCATTCCCATCTCCACGCCACGATACACGAGAGAAACCTTAAAACGATCGAATTAGTAAAAAACTTCTCCAGTTCAATAAAATTTTGGTTACTCGATAAATGGAATAGGGAATAAATAGATGTTATCACAAAGTATAAAATTTCCAAGATACATACTGAAACTATACTAAGATAAAGATAATTAATTTACCATCTTTAGAACGAAATTCGAACCAAGGAAATCCATCAAAATCCGAACAAGTAATTTGTTAATACAATATTTATAACTAGGACACATCTTATACACTTAGTAGTATTTCACAATTTAATAATAGAAATATTTTTTATGTGGAACAAGCCTGTTAAGGAAATATATATATACTATTTGCACTCTTCTTAAATAGAAAGTTTTAGTGACCTGTAACTATTCTTTATTACACATGAAATTTTAGTTACGATTTTAATTAATATTAGGTCAATATTAATATATTTATTTTAAATCTAGTTGACTAAAATAAAAAAACATACTATTGCGAAATATAGTATTAATTTTAAATTTAAATTTCATACTATTTCTTGGTATTTGTGTGATTAATAAATTGTATGATTATGAAGAAATTTTGGAATTTCAATAAGATATTTTAACAGGATGGATATATATATATATATATATATATATATATATATATATATATATATAACAAAACTATAGAATTTAAATTCGTAGAATTGTGTAAACTGTGTTCGATAAACTTCCTATTATAAAATGAAATATTTTGGTGGATTTGATATTTTCTTATTCCTTTATGCAATTTAAAAAGAGGGTAATACATAAAAAATTGTTTCACTCTTCAAAAAAATTACACAAGAAATGAAATCATGTGAACTAATAATTATTATTTAGCCTCTTTTATTTACTTCCAGAATTGTTTCTTGAATTTTAGGAACAATCGAAGCAGCTTTTTAAGTAAATTGCGAAAAACTTTAAACGAGCAGTATTATTTTTAAAACAGCTTTTACTTTAACTATGTTCATTTTTAATTATGGTAGCATGCTAGAATAAAACAATATATCATAAATTATACAAATCATCTAATTCATACAGATTTTTTATGCTTCTGATGACAAATTTTCATTGAATTATTTTGACAACTCATAAACAATAGTACATAAGCATAATAATTTTTAAAAAAAAATTATTATGCTTATGTATATGTCAAAAATAATCCCTCTTCTACTTACTTTTTTTTTTCATTTTCTTTTAGCAATGAAACATATGTTACTGTAAATATAAATAATATTTTAATTACAAGTATTAGAAAGGAAATTAGAACTGAAAATGAAATTAAAGCGAAAAAATATCTTTGCGCAAAATTTCACGAAATATCTGTTACATAAAACAAACTTTTATATAACAAATAGATCACTACTTGCATAACAAGATTTTCAGGAAAATCGATAACATAGGGTGCTTTCATTAAAACACGTGCTGCTTTTAAGATTTATATAAGAAAAACTTTTTACTACTTCGCTTTACAGGGGCCGTTCTTAAATTATTGATCGTTCTCTTTTCTTAATAATGACAACATTTATATTTTTCGATGCAAGTCGCGTAGCAAATGTAAATAAAGAAAATAAATCTCAAACCCGGTGATACATACGTAACGTCTACCGAAGAGGGGGAATGGCTTGCAGAGGCCAATAAACCTGAATTCTCCATTATAAGATACACACGCTGAGGAGTTTGTGACGTAGCACGCTGAAATACGTTATGTAACTATTTTTAAAAAATACTGACACATTGGGGGCGCCACTTACAAATACTAACAAAAACTGTCAAACGTATTCTTTACTCCGAGTGTTACCAGATGACTTTCTGTGCTCCTAACTTTGTATACATGTGTGCTATATCTATGTTTTGTAAACACCTATTTGTCTGTGTCCCTGTTGATATGAATCCAGAAATGTGTCTTTTAAAAATGAAATCTGAACCTAAATCTGAACGTAAATTTATTCTTGATATAATTCTAAGACAATTGTCATTTTAAAGTATGGGAGAATCAGATTCTCGAGTTGGTAAAAATAAATACAGCACGAAATGCACCGAAAATGTTGGTGGTTTTTCGAACGAAAAAAATAATTCTATTCATGAACGCATAAAAAGTCTCCAGGAAAAATTAAATAGTGATGAGGTATCGGAAAGCTTGACTTTTTACTATAAAGTATTTCATACTTTCTGCTCTGATTTCCTGGATTTTGAATGCTTAGAAGCATTTATTAATTCCATGATTGAAAACGCGAGAAAAGCTGTCGCCCAAAATATATTCAATATAAATTATTTCCTCTGTGGTATATGTGGTGAGATAATGAAAGAACCCATTACCCTCAAATGCGGGCATACATTTTCAAAAAAATGTGTGCTTTCTGGAATAAAATCTGGTTCTTTTGAATGTGTAAAATGTGGTAAGAGTTACAGTCAATCATATGTAACCCAATTAAAAACAAGTGTTTTGATTTCTGCTTTAATAGAGAAGTTTTGGGCGTATATTCCTGATATTCCTCATGTCGCTAAAGTATGCAACTTGCTAGAAAATTCGGGTAAGTTTTAAAGTTATCCTTTCAAAATTCTAAATTAATTTGTTTGATATATTGATTGTGCTTCACAAAAACTTATAAAATTGTGTGATTTTATTTAACAATACATATCTTTCTGATATTGAAATATATGATATTAATAAAGCAAATTTGTCTGTATAATCTGTTTATTTTGCTAAGTATTCAATTGTACTGCAGCATTAATCCTTTAGAATTATAGATATTGCTTCAAAACATTATAAAATTAGATGTTGAATTGAAGTTATAAAATATAGTTTTTATTTGTGATATTTTAATTGCATGCATATTTTACAAATGTGTAACATTATTTACATAATAATTTAACAGCTTTACTGTGCATTTGTCCTAAATTGAAATCATGATCTGTTGTGGAAAAAGATAAATCACATTTTTGTATTCCTTTTTTTATATGAATTTGTTATTTATTGCTATCCCAAAATATAAGTAACTTTTTTAAATAAATCAATCAGCTTATTATATGATATCTGTCTAATTTATTAGTTTTCAGTTGGATACAATTTATAACCTCATGACTTATGTGTGTATGATTGTGTAAAGTATATTTTCTTTGAAATGCTATTTATATTTTTATTCTCTTAAATATGTATTTTTAAACAATTCCAAAAAATGAATCATAAATTTTTTATGGTAAAACTGAAATATAAGTTAATACTTCAGTAATGTTTTTGATTTTTAATTATTGCATAAATTTTTTGTATAATTTTATCATACTTATATTGCTTAATCAACTAAATATTTAACATAAATAAATCTAGGATAGTTGAGAATATTTGTAAATCACATCTTTGAATTATGACATTTTTACCTAAAATGATTATATTGAGCCTTTTCTTTATATTAAAGGAAAAATATTAAGCTTTATAGAGCTAGATTAATATAAATTTTTCTTTCATGTAATGCAGCATATATCATAGCTTATTATATAATCTGTCTAATTTATGAGTTTTCAGTTGGATATAATTTATAACTCCATGACTTATGTGTGTGTGATCGTAACTTGAAAATAGTTTATTTTATAGGAAATTGAAAATGCTTATTGAAAAAAATTCATGCTCTGTGTTGCATTGTTAAAGTAATTATGGTGCAAAATTACATTTGGGCTAACTATTTCTGTCTAAGCTTGCTACGTGCACTAAATTCTAGAAATAAGCATCAGCTTGACATTTAAATACAAAGAATTCCAAGAACTAGTGCTGTTACTACAATTTGAAAAATGTGTTGACACTAAAAAATTTTAAAAAATTGTATGTTACTAAGCTTTATAACAACTCAAAAAAGATACATTGCCAAGGTCAAAGCAATGCATGTTATATCTAGTTTACAAATTGTTCAAAATGATTGAAATGTTTCTGTGTCCAATATAAAAAATTTTACATGATAATCCTATTCTATTTGAACTCATTATTCATACATACATTTATATTGTTTAAATAGTGCATGCTTGCTTCATTAAATTAGCTGGTTTTAAACTGAGTGCAATTTTTAATTTCACAAAGCTATCAACTTGTTATTAGATATAATTATCAAAACAAGTGTGATATTCTGCCATTATCATGCTATTATTTTTTGCAATCACTTGTTAGCATTCTGCTTTTTTATTTGTTCTTGTCTGCATTATTAAAAATGATAATTTGCAATTGATTCTATGGCTCAGATATCACAAATATTAACCTTATAGTATAACTAGATATTACTTATGTCTAAAAATTGTTCTGGAGAAAATATCTAGATATGAATATTCATTAAAAATTAGAATTCTAAATAAAAACAAAAACTACCAATTGAATTACTCATTTTATATATCTTTAAATTTTAAATTATATCTGTATCAATGTATTTGCAACTTGAATAAAATCACTTAACACTGGACATTGACAAAACTGACTAGAATTTACAAATTTGAAACATTTTAGTAAACATTCAGCTGAACTAAGAAAAAATTAATGACACTAAAAGTAATCATATTTTGAGGAATTGTTTATGAAGACTTTGTTTTATTTACTATTTAAGTATTTAGCTTTCGAGAATTTGTTGATATATTTCACAATTTTCATATCTGCTGTATGTTAGTTTACTATAGTTTAGTATATACGATTTGATAATTAAAAAAATGCTGTCTTTTAATTTGAGCATTGTTTTAATTGTTTCTTGCTAAGTATGAATAAGTTTTTGCCTTTGCACAGAATTCCAAAATATATTTTGAATGCAAATAACACTCTGGATTAATTAGTATTGTTCATAGTAAAATTCAGTAGAAAGAAAAAATAATCCTATGTTTATAAAATGACTATGTTGTTTACAAAAAAATTAATGTAGACTCGTAACACTTTCACTGTTCCATTTGTTCTTAATAATTCATTAAAATTTATCTGACTTTCACATATTTCTGCAAATGATCTTCCTGGTTGGTTGTCAGCATTTACCTCTTCAGTTCACAAGTTAGGGTTCAACTCTTACCTCAAAGAAATGAGTTTACTACTGAATGAGTGCTTTGGCCTTCAACACAGTAGTTTATTGATTCCATTTCAGACATATGTTTGTATTTACTTAAAATCCACTTTTTGCACAGTTAGTCCCATTTGAATTTGTCCTCGTGTGTAAAAAGTGGTTGTATGGCAACAAATCAATTAAACCAATCTTAAGTTGATATATTTGTAGTTGCAACCTACTTTAAACCTCAGGTCCCACTTAAATTTGTCCTTATGAAAAAAAATCTTAGAGAAGCCTACTGATTTTATACATTTTCATGGAAATTGGTTTAAAGAAATAAAATGTTTCCTTAAACTCAAAATTATTTTGCATGTTTACTATTGTGTATGTGATGTCTATTTCCATTATTTAAAAAATGCATTGTTTAAAGATCAAATATAAATAAAAGGTAAATTTAGAGGTCAGACAAATTTTACACTATTTAAATAACTATCAAGATATTTTGTTACATTTAAGTCTTCAGAATTGTAAATTATTAATACATAAGAATATTGTAAATAAGTAACACAGTAACACATAATAAAAATTATTAAATTAGTAATACTTGGATGAAAAAGTAAATGTGTTCATGTTTATATTAATAATATAGCTCTATTTTGTAATTGTTTTTAAATGAAGCATTAGAAATATTCATCTTATACCTAATTGATTTACAGGTTGTTTAGCCATGAATTTTTTACAAAACATTTTGCTGCTCATTCAATATTATGATCCTCAATTGCTAATATTTCATATAATTTGAAATTTACCAATGTTGAAAGATTTTAAATGTGTTGATGAATATTTTATATTTTTGTAACAAATTAATCTCAGTTGCATGTGTATATTATGTTTGACTATTTGTATTAGTTAAATATAGTATGTATTTGGTGAAAGTTTCATTATTTTCAATACTGATATATGCACATGATTAAAAATATCCTTTAAAATTTTTTTTTAAATTCTATCAGAAATTGCTTATAAATGTTTGACAAAATATTCACCACTGATGAATGTATGTCCTGTATTAAAAGTATTTGCATTTACAAATGTAACTATATTGAGATTTTATGCTTCACCTTATTTTAATAAGTTTCCTTTAAAACTTAAATATTTTACTGCAACATTTTGCTTTATATTTTCAATTGGTCTTAGTATTATTTCTGTTATTCAGTGTAATTTCAAGTAAAATGGATATGTTTTTTTATAATTTCATCAAATTTATTTGGTAGCTATCTAGAACAATAATTTATTCAATAATTTTAAGGTGATGAAAAAGTTAATCTTCATTTATATTTAAAGTACAGCTTCTCCTTTATTTGGACTTTACCCCATAAAACTCAATTAACTATCATTAATGTTTAAATATTTAATATATACCGTTTGATAAGTTCAAAATTGTTTGCTTATATTTCCTACTGGCAGAAAATGTTAAAGATGAATTATTTTTTCTATTTAAACGAGCTAAATTCATAAATTATTTTTATATTTTTTTGGCCATTAGAAGAATAAATATTCTGAGAACTTTTAAGAGGCAATTTGTAAAATCTATATTTATGTTATACGGTTATATTATGTTCCAAATTCTTAGAATTCTTTCTTATATGAAAATAAAACAACTCTGAGATAGAATGTAGCTTGTTTGGCCTTTTTCATTCTTCGAAAAAAATTACCATTCCAAATGAGCAGTCTTTCAGAATTGTTTTCCTTTTCTTTCGGCTTTCATCAAAATAATCACATGACTTGCTTTCTTTAGAATTTGCTACTTCAGGATTTCTACCTCGGGTAGAAACTTCCTTCTGTGTTGCATAATGTCAAAATAAAACTAGAGATAAACCTCATTTTACGATTACATTAGTTTTAATCGCAGTCTGATTTTATATTTTAAGTTTCTAATTTCAATCATATTTAGTTGATATCGATGTATTTTTAATTTTATTTGTTATTTTAAATTACAATTAGTTCTTAGTCTTAATGGTAATGAATCTGAAAAGTATTCAATCTGTCCATTTGTTAAGCAAATCGTAGGACAAATTATAAACTGAGAAAAATTAATTATAACTACTTGTATCTCGATAGTTTTTGTAAATAAATTTTACTATATATCATATGTGATGGGTAAATTAAAAAATACAGTAGATCACTTTTATGGTTATGTAATTATCTTAGAAATTCAGCGTTGTTTGTGTTGATAAAAGTTATTTCGCGCGCCGGAATTTGTTTTTTTTTTGTGATTAATAACTTAAAATATAATTAAAGGCGTTTGTGGAGATAAAAGCAATTTTGTTTGTAAAAATTAGAAAAAGCTGGAAATTTGTTGCATTTTATTTATTTATTTTTTTCGCATTTTATGTATTTGTTCAAAATACTTTTAAATGTGAAAATATTTCAAAAAGTTATGAACGCGATGTTTATTAAACATTCGTTAATTTTTGCTAATATTGTTTTATAATTATGAAATCAGGATTAGTTTTAAATAATGCTGTTATCGTTTTTTTTTTTCATTTTGTTTTATTGAGCTTTATATCAGTTTTAAGCATATTTTATAATTATTTTTGGTTGTTAAATATTTGGAAATACATTGATAAATTTTTTGAGAAAACGATATTATTATTACTCGCACAATATTCCTGCTATGGAGATAAATTTCCCTATTAAGGACGTTAATATTCACGGTTTTCGTTCTGCTGCAGTTTTTATGGTATATTATGTAACTATTTACTGAAGCACGCGTATCCATATTGACTCAATGGTAAACTTAAAATTCAGTACAGTGTCTTACGCAACAGCAATTGACATTTCGATTCTTTATTTCGTGTACATCGTATTGGCAACGGGAAAGGAAAACAATTGTCTTGTTTTTGTACGTATCCTCGCATCTCTTGCGTAATGAAAGGGTTTGTAATTTGAACTGTTTGGTACAGGAACGTTTATTTTTTTTTTAATTACTTTCATTTTTCTAAAAATCAATTCGTGTGTTCTTTATAGTTTTTATCGATTTTATTCAGATAAAATCATTTGGTTCTTGAAGAGATGCTTTTTAGTTTTCAGATTTACTTGTTTCTGTGGTTAATACGTTTAATATGCAGTAAATATATTTTTAATTTTTACTTTAAGTTGTGATAAATTGCTTGCAACTATACTTTCACTAAAACTGTCTGATTTAACTTTTTCATACAAATTTTTGATTTCATTATTTATTAACCTTTAAATCAGTAAATTTAATGTTAAAAAATGAACACTTCATTAAAAGCAGTTTTATATTGTGTTTTGTACTTTTGTAATAGAAGAGGCCATCGTCTGAGTTGACAACTTCGTCTCATGACTGCAGTTCATAATTTACGATAATGTTGCTGAAAATGTTATACAGCCAATTATTCACTTCTAATCGTAAATTAATTCACAAAGTGCGTTTTTAATATCTAGATTCTAGATGAGAGTAAGTTAGACCAAATGAAAATGCTTTTATGGCTACTTTCAATAACTATAGTTATGTTCTTTACCTGCTAACATTTTTTCGTTAAAAAAATATTTTCCAAAAGAAAACAAATAGTATGCATGTATGATGTATCTAATATTAAATTCCTTTGTTGTCTTAAAAAGATAAAGTGTTCGTGGGTTCGAATCCCACCTTGGGCATGCCGAGCTGGCAGCCGAATGGTTAGCGCTCTTGCCTTCGGTTCAACAGTTCGTGGGTTCGAATCCCATCTTGGGCATGGATGTTTGTAGTGGTTCGGAATCCACTTTAAACCGTAAGTCCCGGTCTAATTAGCCCTCGTGTGCAAAAAATGACCGTTGAGCGACAAACAAACAAACATAAAAAGATAAAGTAATTCGGTAGCATCAGTGTTTTTATTTATCCCCCCCCCCTCTTACAGAAAATTTTAAAATAAGTTAGCCATTTTTTAGTATAAACTATCTTTTTGAGTAATTTTTGTGAAAAGTGTTTAGAATGTTCGTAGAAAAATTTCTATTGCGATATACAATGACAACGCTTAAATTCTCCTGGAAATAGTATCGCATTTTACTTTCTTCGATTTGACCGTGTTTTCCAGTGTCTACTTCCTATCATAATTGAGTATCATGAATGCGAAATTCTGTCACGCATAATTTTTTCGAAATTCATAAACAAATATCTCCGCTTTGTACGCAATGAAACTGCCTTCTCTTGAGGTAGTATTATATATTCACCCATGATATTAAAAGACGATGTGTGTTTATTGAAAAAAATATTGCTCATCAATAAGAAAGTCTGAATAATAAGTATAAAACATAAGTATTGCTTATTACTGGAATTTTCCCACGGTGATGTGCGTATTCCGAGGCAGCAACATAAATTTAGGATTGTTCTAAGAAAGTATAATGTTTGACAAAGGCTAAAGGTGTACTATATACATTTACCCAGAAAATGCTGAATAGGCTAGAATGTATTGCTGATTTATTGGTTATGAGATGCAATATATCATTCCTCATCCAGTCATTTATTTTTCGTACCCGTTTTTGAGGGAATGGAAATTCGGTTAAATTGGTTTTCCGTTATTCTTATTTGTTAAATTGTTTTTAGATTGGATAATTTTTCTCTTATGCAAAAAATAAAAAAAACTAATTTTTAACACAATTATTAAAAATTGCTAAGATAATTTTTGTTTCCGATTTGCAATAAGATTAAAGTTAGAAAGAACGCGCGAGTTATTTTTATATTTTTCATTTTATGAGTTGGAAGCAAATGGTAGTTAATCTTAACGTCTGCATTTTTTCCTGTCTTAATTTTCCTCGAAAATCATTAATCTTTATGGAATATTGAGTCAGTTGTCACATGACAAAAGTGCGCCGAATACGTGAAGATTTTAGATTGCGCAACAGTATACATTACACGTTCAGTGTCAACCTGGATTAAATAACTGATTTGTTGCAGTAACCGAATGGCGGAAAACTAAAAATTTTCATTTCCTTGGTTCATGTAGAACGAACGGATTCACAAAAAGATTAAAATTTTTGAAATTCATCGATTAGTGGGTTATTTACTTTTACATGTTTGAAGAGTATTCTGCTGTTTTAAGTCTTAAATAACCATTTTTGCTGTCTTGCCAATTTTCTGTTGTAAAATCTGAAACCAGTCTTTCAAATTGCGTTTTTGAATCTTAATTTCATTTTTCTAAGATGTATCATTCCACTCACTATTTTCCACTCACTAACTATCCACTCACTGATTTTCAGCTTCCATGCGCTTTCAAGGTTTCTTGGAATGTAGTTCAACTCTATAATTGCATCGAGTTGCAAGGATAATGTGCGCACGTGCCGTCAAAAAGCAGTACTACTTAATCTCAGTGATGAAAAAAAATGTTCTTAAGCATTTTATTTGTGTTACATTATGATAATTTTATAAGTATCTTTTCTTAATTATTTTCATGATCTTTTTCGTTACGTAAGCGTTAGCAATTATTGCAGTGAAAATTGTTCTAGGACACACTAAAAACCTATTCATTTCAAATAATTCCTTTTAAAGATGCATAATTAAAGAGTTCAATTATTCAAGCGAACTAAGTCCGTTTTCCCATATTGTGTTGTATTGGTTGCCAGATGGTCTTAAAATTTACGAACGAATATAATATTTTTGAAAATTAAGCGAATTAAAATATTTCATTTTGAACCATTTTTTTCCCTCAAAACAAGTATAAAGCGCGGGGAAATTCTCTTAGGGTTGCAGAAATGCCCGCCTTTTATAAACATGCGCGCGCAAATTTCAGTGAATGAAATTCTACTTTTTAAGAAAAAATACTGCGTCCATAATCCTCTAGTTTTGATTTATAACTATATCGATCGGGAACACGCACTCTCAGATGGCGCTGCGAACGTTTCTGTAGTATTAGTTAACGTTTCCTGAGAATTGATTTTTCCGGGTATACATGTTTGAGAATTACTAAAGAAAAATCTTCAGCTTCGGATTAATTTTTTCCCTTTGAAATTAGAAAATTGTTAAATTCACCAATGCTGTGCATCTAGTTTAATCTACCGTCATTTATTTTATATTATAGTTTGTTTGTTTTTTCTTCACAATACATTTAAGAATTTGCATTAAAAATGGTATGATAATGTTATTTTAAAAAACCAGTTTTTTAAGCTTATCCTATATATTCTATTTCTCACGGGTGAGGATGTATTTAGTAGTTCAGTGTCCACTTGATGGGGATTTCGTTTACTAAATCTCCATCATATGTGCAAAAAATAATGGTGCATCGACGAACAAACTGTCCATCCATTATATTTTCCTAAATCCTATATATATCGGCATATTATAATGTTGTAAATAAAATCTAATAAAGTTAACTATCTTTGAAGCGGAAAAAATTATTAGAAATTAATGATTTAAAATTTTTTTACATGAATCCGATTCTAATTTTTTAACCTCGAAGCAATGTTTAAAAATTGATAAAAAGAATATGTATACCAATAAAAAGTACCGATATGTTTTTAGTGTTTCAGTGGATTTAATACCAAATTTCCCTCCCCCCTTCAAGAATAAACCACTGCTGCTTACTTAGAGCAACTTTTACGCGCATGTCGTTACATGGGTGCAGATGAAGACGCGCTGCGCTCTGCCGGAAACTCCCCACCTTATGCCCCGGTTACTCGAAGCACTGTTTACGTCCATCGCCAGCTGCGTCGATAATTTTAAACTCCGCTTTGTAGCTGTATAAAACACCCCAGACTGGTTTGTCACACCAACCTCCGCTTGAATTGAAACTGTTGAAATTAGCTTACAAGATGAATTTTAATGAATTATTGTCTGTGATCTTGAAGCAAACAAAAGTTTCAGAAATTTAATTTGGAACAAATTTTTATGGGCGATTCGAAACTTTATTGTGCGATTTTTTTCCTTTGCCGTTTTCATATTTTCAACAATATGAAAATTGTTTTCATGTTCACTTACTATTAAGCTTTGATCAATTCATTCATTCGTTTTAATACGATAAATTATTTGGAAACCGAATTTCTAGATTTGCAGACCTAAGTTTTTGAACCAAGCACTTAGCAAAATATCTTATGCCTGTACGTATCTGATTGGAAGGGTAGAGGAATTAAAACAGCTGTGGAAAGTTCTATAACAAACGTTGACAATTTATAAAAATCTAAAAATGTCAACCGAGTTTTTTTTTTTTTTATTTTTAATGTTTAGCGCTTTGGACTTCGATTCAAGTTTAATTTCGATTCCCACTTGGAATGTCCCCTCATGGGGCTCACCTTTAGGTGTGTACGGGTGTCCCAATCTGGAGGTACCCAGCGATCTATATTCTCTGTTTTTCCTCTCCTAATCTTTTCCTATTACCATCCCTTGATGGCAATTGAGGCAGCCCTCCATGAGTAGCTGTAGTCGCTGTTTGCTTCTTGCTTCTCATGGACAGTTAAGATCTCCACGTATTGGGAAGTCTTTGAAAGAATGGTACACTGTGGTCCCCAGTGTATCAATCGGCGGACATCTAGCTGCTGTCGTGACTAGTCAACTAAGGATCAAGCGAAGGGTCACATCCTTGGCCTTGCCGTTTAGGGTGGTAGCTGTCTCCAAGGGTGACTCTCAGCGTATGAGTGTTGACTAGTACTATGGTAAAGCGATGATTCTGGAAATGTCCAGAGCTGGTGGCTCCGTGGTGGCCGGTGCTGTCGAACCTGAACTTTTGCGAATATCTTATGGCTTCTCTAATTCTCACGTCAATGAAGCCAATTCATCTACTCGTTACATGTTGATAAGCACACCAGTCACTTTTCATGCAGTATCGCCTTTTCAGAAACTTTTCACATTTATTGATAACATATAAAGTGTTAAGAAATTACGATCACACACATACACACAGAGATCTTCAAGCAGTATCAAAAAGTATTAAAAGAACAATTGATATATCCTCTTCTGAAACATATGGAAATGGATTCCTCCTGTCAGACTGTTTCAAAATGTAGAAATGGCAAGCACAAAAAAAATCAAATAAAACCTGCGCTGGATGACATTAATTTCTTGAAATTGTCGTGGTTTTCGGAAAACATTGGAAATTTTTTTATAACATATGTCTCATATCTCTGATTTTAATGAATCTTTTTTAATGCCTTTTGAGTTATTCATCCTCAATTAGTAGTTCTTATCCAATGATTTACTCAAGCACATAACTATTTAACATTTTGTTTTCGGCGCAGCTTATCCCAACTGAGGATCATACGCCAGTAAAATCAAACCCACTTGGAACAGAGATTTTTTTAATGGCCCGGGATCTCCTCTTGAATCGGTAGGTCCCTCCCTATCTGATTAACTCCAGGGTGTAAAAAATGGCCATTCAGCGACAAACTTAAAAATAATGGCTGCCGATAAACAGTTTCATAAATTGTTAGAGTATATATAATAAGAAAAAAAATTTCGACGACATTTGATGTAAAATGTTGCGCGCGCGCGATAATAAGAAGTTTCGCTTAAAAAATCAATTTTAATGCACTGTAAGTTGAACGTAATAGCAAAATCTCATTTAATGCTTGCCAGAATTCAGTGTACTTTTGTGCCTGACTCGACTTATAACTAGTTTCTAACCAATTATTATAATTACCCCACATCCTGTTTTTACGATGAAGATTATGATAGCCTTATTATTTGAAAAAAATAGTTTTCCTTTCTATGATGTGTTTAAAATTTTAAATAATGTGAAAAACAGACTGATAGAGTAAAATAGAAAGTAATATGTTAAATACAGCTATTAATATTTTTCTTTATTTTATATTTTAGCTACATTTGTTTCAGTAGATTTTATTGTATAAAATTGTCTGAAAGAAAATCATTAAAAAATGCTAATATTTAATTGTTTTATGGATAAATATAAATATGAGTACGATTTTTATGTATGTGTTGTCTTGGAATAACAATTCATTTTTTTAGAATATAAAGCTTTTAAGTTGTATAATCACTTTTTAATTCATTTAATTTTTATTGAATACTCTATCCTGTACAATGGTTTCAAAATTTGTTTTAAATTTTTATTATATGTATGATGTAGTTTTCATGAAATATGCAACATTTAATTCCCTGCAAAGGAATTAATTATCTATCAATGTTCAAAAAGGATTTTTTTGACGAATGCAGCATTGAAAGACATTTATATTGCAGTTCATTCCCATGGAAACTAATGAAATTAAATAGGTGAAAACCATTAAAAAATGTAAAATATCCAAATAATTTGAATGTATCTTTTATCGAAACTTTTAATATTTATATATAAGAAAATACTAAATAAAAAATCATTATCAGTATTGTCAAAATAAAGTGCAATTCTGAAAAAAATCAAAATCAAATCCATTGACGAAATATTTTTCAAATTAGTTTTTTAAAAGTAACTTAATCATTGATACTTTCAATATATCCATGCATTTGTTCAATTAGAGATTTAAAATAATTTCATTTTGTTGTAGCTCATTTACCACAGAAGAGAAAAAATTAACGTGACAGGGGTTTTTGAGTAGCAAAATTTATAATAAAGTTTTTTATTCTAAGGTTCAAAGCTGCAAATTAATTTCTCATTAAGTTTATTTTTTAAAAATAAATGTGTGTAGTATCACTAAATATGTGTTAGTTTAATTTCAAAATTTGTTGTGTGGAAAATAAAAACATTTATAATTGCAGAACTATATATGTATTAACCTTTGTTTTTTTTTTATTTGACATTTAAGAATAATTATATGTGTGTATTTTTAATGAAAGTCATTTCCAATCCGATAATGTTACTCCTAGATTATAAATGTGCTGATTTTTCGAAACTGATTTATGATAATGCATCTGAGTGTCGAAACAATGTATTTTTACATTGAGTTTGCGATAGCGGAAGCTGCGTGCATGGCAAACAAGTCATTCCTTTGATAACATAGGGAGCGTCGAATAAGTTTAGGAAAATGGGGGGGGGGGATTTTTGAAAATATTTGTGGATAAGATATGAAGCGAAAAATAAAAATCGGGTTATGTAAAACGATTTTCTGAGTGTGTTTAGTTTTTGCACGCGTGTGAAGAAGTTTGTGGAGCGTGCATCTGCGTTTTAACAAAAGGGAACTTAGATTATCGAAACTTCTCTCACCGAATCCTAGTTTAATCGTAGTGGTTTAAATTTAACGCGATTCAATTTTATGAAGATGCAACGATGAAGAATCATTAGAAAAAAAAAAGAAAAACTTAAAATTATACAAATTTCATGACTTTTTTGAAGAAATCCGTCGATAGAAAAGTAGATGTAATTTATTTTAATGCGCATATTTTTCTTATTTAATCATCCTCTAGAAATTGTGAAATAATTTATAGAAAATAATAACTGCAAATATCCCTCCATATTTTTGTTATTTCTTCAAAAAACTTTCTGAAACGACATAAAGATTTCATATATGCAAGATAATGGTTATTCGCTGCATTTTATTAAATAAAGAGAATAATTATGACGTTAATTGCATAGTAAAATTTAACTGTTCCACAATATTTAGAGTCGATTTTTTGTTCAATTCACTTTTGGCGAGGATGGTTTTTCATCTTAAATTGCAATTTTAACTACGTTCGTGCTTATTGTAAAATCTAATTCGTGCGTAGACTTCCAGCTCCTTATCGAAATTTAAGTCGGACTTTTATTTTGTGAGGTGTTTTTTGTAGTGTCTAAATTTGAATCTAGACGTATTCCCGGATGTTGGATTCACCATTTGTCGTAAGTAAAAAAAATAAAAGTTGCGTTATAAACGTTAATTTCTCGTGCACATTTTAATTTTCTTGTGACACCGACCTCGTTTAAAGAATTATGCATCACGATATGTGTGCATAGTTTAATTTTAATCCTATTTGCATATCCTCCCATAAATCCACGTGGCATCGATCTGGAATTTGCGGTCGTTTTCTCTCCATTATCGTCTGCTTCCGCCGCGTTTCGTAATGCGGTCCTTATATAAGCAACCTTGCTGAATCAGAGGTTTCGGTTGCTTTGAATAACTAACTTCCCACTTATTTACGTAACTAGTCTAACTAGCAAGTATATATTTTTTTCATTTGGGAATAAAAGTATAAAATGTGTTCCTTTTTTGAATGTTTTTTGCGAGTATTCTATTTTGGATTTAAAATGAATGACATGAAAATACAGCTAAATATTTTAAGTCAAAGAAATTTTTTTTTAATTTTGGTTTTTTTTAATATTTATTTTTAAGTAGTTTGAATAAATCGTAATGTTTTAAAAAAAGAGTAATTATAAAATGAATTCCTTTAATTCTGGGGAACTAGCGTTTCTTAATCTGAATTCGTGTTGTAAATTATCTGAATTATTCTGTTAATTTTATTCTGTCGTGAGAATGTCGTGCTAATTTTGCATCAAGAACTGACTAAAGTTAAAATATTCCTTTAGTAAAAAAATTAGGAAAAGTTGCTTTTTCAAGAATAATGAATATTTTAATACACACTTTATTCCATTTACGTAGTCATTATATATAAATTAATTGAAATGAAGAAATAGTAAATAATTTGAAAAAAAAATAAACTTTATTCTGCATTTCGCTCTTATGTCTCAGTATTTTTTTTCTAATTATATTAATGTATAAGATTTTCGTGTAACATTTTCTATTTGAGTGTCCACAAAAAAGAATTTGAGTATATTACATTTATCTTGATTTCATTTCTTAATAAAAACTATTTTACATCCAGAAATTAAGAATTTGAAATTGCGTGGTTTCTGACTCTTAAGAACTTTTTTTGTCACTTTCTTATGCTTCCTTTCTACTGTTAATTCTCAAAATCTTGTACGTGTTTCTTGTTTCCAAAATTTACAGTTACATTTCGTTGGTATAAATTCTAAGATTTGCGCTAGTAATTCACAAATAAGGAAAATTACGCTAATGTGTTTTATTTTGATGAATAAATGTGTAATGCTAAATACTATTAGTTCACAAATCCATGTTTATTGAATAATAACTTCATAGCAATATTTTCTACCTTGAACTTTATTAAGTTATAAAATTTTTAAGATTTCATAGGGGGTACATTTTATATACTGTAAATCCCGATCTAATTAGCTTTCTTATGCAATAAATGACCAATGAGCGACCAATCAGTCTTAGCTGGTGACATCGTCTGCGAGTCTGCACATTAAATATTCTTAAGATGTAGTATCTTTCTGTAAACATTATAAGTATGGAAATTTTCTAGTTTATAACTTTGACATGTTTGGCTAAGCTGACGGATAAATAAAGAGTCTGGTCTTTATTTCAACAGTTTGCGAATTTGCATCTCACTTTGGGTGATTGATGTTGTTTAAATCTACTTTAAATTTTTAGACCCATTCTAATTAACCCAAGAATCCTAAAATTACCATAGAGTTCTGGAAAAAAAAAACAAGCCTTTTTTTGCTTGATCGTGATTCAAAATTATGATCCGTTTGGTGTTGGCGAGACGTTAACTGCTCATTATTTTTTTCCGGTCCATCTTCATTGTTATACATCTCTCATTCATTACCATACACACACATCCTCATGCATAAGAGTGAATTATTTTCCTTGTATAATAAACCATTATATATTTAATTAGTGCATGTCGTTAAAATCTAAACAAGAGAAATAATTAAAAGTTAGAAAATAAAAAATAAAAATAAGTCATGTTTATTAAAATATAAGTTATGCATATAAATGAAAAAAATTTCTTAGTTTTAGATAAATAATAGAATTGCATTTAGTCTGGAAACAAAAGCATTCAAATATTTTTTAGAATATTGACTGTTCGAGTTTTACCCAAAAAAACTGTGTATGCTTCATATTGTTGCGTTATAAAGTTGATTTATTTATATTTTTTATGTAAGCAAAATTCTTAAACCGCAGAATGTTGCATAGGTTAATAAAACTTAATGAAATTCAGCGAAAAATACTGACTTCACATTCACTTTTCTTTGTTCCGTATGGCTACTGAATAAGAACAAATGTGTGACGAAATTGATGACGTCACGCTTTATTCCAGTTTTAAGTAAAAAAATGAACTCGTTCAACAATGTGATTACTGTTCTCTGACGTATATTAATATGTATTAGTTGTACATGTGTTATAAAAATGATTGAAAAATATTCCTTAATCATTGCATATAAGATGTATTTTCGACTTTTAATCAAATATCTCAGTTGCATGATTTACTTATGACATTTTTCTTAGTCTCTGAATGTATAGATTTATAAATAGTTAGGGATTGATATTCATTTATATTCATACTGCATTTTATTAAATTAACTTTTTTTTAAATATTCTTCATTATGACTAAAAATATTGATAATTTTTCTAGTTTTCTATCATTTTTTAATTCGTTCCATTTTTCTATGCTATTGGCTGTTAATTTAATGTTCCTTTATTTTATTTAAAAATTCAAATTCACCAAATGTTTCATCATGATTCAAAATAAACTTTTGTTTTTAATTTCCTGTTTCTTCATCTATTAAGTTTTATTTGCAATTTTAAAATATGTGATTTTTTATGTAACTGATTTTTTGTTGTAATTAAAGGAATCTCATTTTAAATTTATCTCTATTTATGAATCATATTTTTGAAACAAATTTCGCACAATTTTTTATTAGCTAGATGGCGTTTCTATGAAATTTTATTAGTTAAAAAATCAATTACCTTATTTTTTACAAATAATTCATCCGTTATCATGCTTTTAATTACGATAGTATCGCCATCTAGTGATCTTCCAGCTATTTATTTCAATGTTTGCTTTCTTTATTGAAAGAACAAGAAAATCTTGGCGGTTACATCTATTTCTCTTGGAAAATTTATATATTATATAATTTCTGTTAATGTGTGAAAAATTTATTTTACTAGTAATTAAGTAATGCATAATATTGAACTCGATAGAAAATTATAAAAACATTTTAACTAATTATCATCGATAAACCTAAACCAGATTTAACTTCCAAAGCGAACATTTTTCCTCAGAAAATATGAAAAACAATTTAAATAGCATATTCACTTATACTGTTATAACATTTATACCTGCTGAAACTTGATTTATTCCCCTAACATAATGAGGATATTTATCTTAACATTTAAAATTAAAAATAAAAGAGGAAGTATATTATTTTGTTTCTATTTAATTTTGTCCTTTCTCAGTTTTATTTATTAAAATAGAACATTTAGTTGATTTGTTAAATATTAGAACACTCGCATTTTTTTGGATTGTTTTATTCTCAAGGTTATTTATCAAGGCTAATTTTCTGAGTACGTAAATGAACAAGCAAAATTCTAAATTGATTATGTTTGTAAAAATGTAAAATAGTTTAGAATCTTTTTCCAGTTTTTGTATTGCTTATATTATGGGTAATTAAGTATTTATTGCTCTTTATATATATATATATATATATATATATATATATATATATATAATCTGTGTGTGTGTGTGTTCGTTCGTTCGTGCTCCTTATGCATTTTCATAACATTACTTTTTTATGTTTTTTGAAGTTCATCCTTTTTATGAATCTAATGTAGAAAAATAAGTTAAACTACAAAACATACAAAAATTTTGAAATTTTAGATATTAAAACAAATTGGAAAATTATTCTTTAATATGCATTGTATTTGCTGATTGAAATTTTTAATTAGTTATTAAGTTTATTGAGTAAAAAATTTATTTTTGTTAATGTTTTCTCATTAGTGTCCTAATTTTTTATTCTCTATAGCTTTCATTTGTGATTATATAATTTTCAAAAGTTTTTTAAGGTTGATAAATAGAAATATCCCCATCTACCAAACTTCATAATTAGTGTTTATAAACGTTGTAACCCTATCAGAAGAAGATAATCATACAAAAATTTTCATTTATTTTTAAAAAAGTAACTATATATGTCCCTAGATAGCCAAAAAGTATTATAAAAATTAAATGTTAAGTGAATGAAGTTGTATTTTTTAAAAATCTTCAATATATTTTTGATTTTATAACAAATATTTATCTTCTCAGCCTTTAGTAAGATAATCATGCCTTGAGGTGATTTTAATTATTAAAGTTGACTTTTAATTTGCTTTTATATTCTTAATAATATTTCACTAAAAATTTAAAAAGGTTCTTTGGATATTGTTTTTACAATATGCAATTTTCTAGTAGTATTTTTTTTATGTTCAATGATTTCTTGGATTCTAACCATTTATTGCTTTTTAAGCATTTTTTATCTCAAATAATTTTTATGTTTTTAACTAATTTTGAATATTATTTTTTATTTACGTTTGTGTTTCATTTACGCTGCTGTTACTATAATATTCGGAGCAGATGTATTCTAAAAAATTTGCACTCACTTTCTTATTTTAGAAAATTTTTTCCCAATAATTTTAGAATTTGATTTCTCCAATTCTAAAAGTGTTAGTCCTATTTTTTTATTTTTTAATTTAGTTTCTAATTTTATACATGATTTATTTATGCTTATATTCTTTCCATTTTGATGTTTAGGAATTTTTTCCAAGTATTACTGAAATAAAATATTCTGTGGGCTAAAGTTATTATCACTTCTAAGTATTTAAAGATAGGAATTTGTATTCATGAATTTCACTAAAAGAAATTTAATTATATTAATCATTACAATATATTTTTAATATAGCAACTGACAGTTACTCTATTAAAGTATTTCTTTTACATATATTAATTATATACAGCAGAGAATATAAATTTTTTGGTTATTTCAGTCATATATTGGATACTTTTTTTCAGAATTTCTTATCAAGCTTAATTTTGAAATTTATTTTAATTCTGGAACTGATTATTTAATTTTTTTATATATATATACTTAAAATAAAACTTTTTTATTTGTAATAAGAATTGTTTAAAAATACCTGCAAAAACTTTGCATTTTATGCATACGTTTTTTAAATTTTGTTATTTTAAAATACTGTTTTACATTTGCTGGTAAAATCTCTTTTATGTATATTTGTAATGCTTCATTTTTCTCATTCAAAAAAATTAAAAAATATAAATTCCTGTATATGTAATTTTTTGACTTTAGGAAGGAAAAAAGCAGTTGTATACAATGTTGAAATTCAAAGACTCTTTGAACTGTTATCACAATTAACTTGAAATTTTTTTAAAAAATTTTAATTTGATTAGTAGTCTTTTATTTTGTAGATTTATCTGAGATTTCGCTTGCCTATAAAGAGAAGTTTCTGCGAAACTTAGAAGCAAGTTATGAAGCACATACCACAAATAATCACTTTCCAAAGGTGTGCATTTTTGTTTTTGTCATGTATTGTTTAAAATATTATCTTTTAATAAATAAATAAAATATTTGGCTTAAAAAGTTAATTTGTTACTGAATACAAGTGAGTTCAAGAAATTAATTCAGATTTAGCTATATATATATATATATATATATATATATATATATATATATATATATATATATATATATATATATATATATATATATATAATATATATATTATATATATATATATATATAATATATATATAATAAATATATATATATATATATATAATATATATATATATATATATATATATATATATAATATATATATTATATATATATATATATATAATATATATATAATAAATATATATATATATATATATATATATATATATATATATATATATATATATATATATATATATATATATATATAACTGAAAGTATGATTCTAAACATAGATATGAAGAAAATTCTTTCTTGATTGTTATTGAATTTGATGCAATAGATTTGTGTTTTTGAGGAAGTGATAATGAGAATAAAGAGAGGGGTGCAATTATTCATTTTCATTTATTTGTTGTTATGAAAATGAACATCCAATTTAGAGATATATGGCTTATAAGAAATGAAAGTAAAAAAAATTAAAACTCAACTCTGAAAAGCTTTATTCATTAAATGCTTATATAGAAGAAGCAAAATTTAAAAGTAGTGCACTGTGATGTGATGAATATATTTGTATAGGTTTTTCTACCAGACTTGCGTAGCTTGTTACATCTTTAAAAGGTACTGATTTAAATTTATCTTGCTCATAAAAATCTAAGAAATAAAGTTGTTTTTTAAGTATTTCCATGTGTATTTTCTTTATTTTTAAATTTTATTATATTGTGTTTATTTTATTCAAGGATCTTCTAACAAAAGGTGATATCCTAGTCAACTCTGGAAAATATAAAGAAGCTATACTAGTTTATTTAGTTGGTTACACTTTTGATTCCAGTGCAGCTCAAGCAAAAATTCAAGCCCTTGAGGTATGTAAATGTTGATGTCTGCTGTTTTATATGCAAATATTTGGAATTTCTTCATATTTTTTTATTTTGTTTTTAGTATTATAGTTGTATGCATAATTTCATGTGAAATGTATATGAGATTGAAAAATATTTTAGAATTTTTTGAAAGTGGGAAATATGGTTCTTCCCTGATTTCTTTCTATGGGTGGATATTCAGATGTTTATATATATAAACATTATCTTAATAACATACACTCATTTCAATGTTTACAATTTTATTTATGTATTTTTTTTAACTTTGAATTCTAAATATACAATTTATAATAGTTTTCTTTTTTATAATAACAAACTTTAACAGATAAATAAGTTTAGTTAAAAGTAAAATGGAAAAGTTACATATGTAAAATCTCGTTAACATGGAAATTGATATAAATTTCATCAGATTGACAATCATTTGTTTCATGTTCCCTTGTGCATATTCACTAAGGCTTTAACAATGTTAATTTTTTAAGAATAATTTGAAATTAGTATTTTAAAATATATGGTTATAAAAAAATTGTAGCACCATTTATTTTCAAAAAGTAAATAAGCATAAGGGTAGCAATAAAACATAATTTTAACAATAACAGAAATTAAACTATTACCTCCTAAAAGAAAAAATTTAAACTTTTTTATTATTTGTGACGTGAAGCCGAGAAATAATTTAGAAAAACTCATAGTTAATCAAAATAAAACATTAATGAAAAAATAGAAACCAACATACCAATAACAACATAGTTCGTATATTTTTAGTTAGTGAAGAATTCTGTTTGGTGACATTTTTTGCTGATTGACTGGGTTTTCCAAGTGTTCCAAGAAAATTTTAAATTAATAGTTTTAGTTAAATTTGTCCAAACAAAATGTCAAAATTTAAATCTGTCTTTAAGGAATTTCTTGGCAGGTGGGATTTTACACACACATAGATTATTATATTTCACTAAAAACTAGACATTCACTTGATGTAGATTCCCTAAAACCTCTCCATAAATTTCTTTTTTATGTATTTAATTTTATATTAATCTCAAGTGAAAATTTATCTTATTTATGTCATTTTCAAATTTAAAGTGTATCTCCACAAATAAAATTGCAAAAACATGATTATTTTTCTGGGCATTCTAATTGTAATATAAAATTAATTATCTATAATTATGCATGTTTGCATACTATTTGGATTATATATCGTTTATTACTTTTAGGTTAGATTTTCACTCACTTTTTTTAGTTCAATTCTTATTAAAATAATTTAACAAGTTTTTCATGAAAAACATTTACTGAACTACTTAAATTATCTACTTTTAGATACTTAATATAAAAAAAAGTTTTCTATTTTCAATTAAGAATTCATTTTTAATTTGTAAATTTAAATGAAAGTTGATATATTTAATCGATATGAATATTAGAGCTATATTCACCAAATATCATGACTTAAGTCTGAAAACCTTCCAGTGGTACTCTTTGTTGATAGTTGATTTCTCTTTTTAGCATGTGATTACTGATGTAATAATCATTATTAATGGTTAATCAATTTAGCTATAGATATCATCAAAAATCATTGCTTTTGATAAAATGAATTTGTACATCTTCAAAATATGTTATTTATAGATTTTATTACTTTATTATGTGTTTGTATTAATGTTCATTATTACTCTCAATACAGTAGTTATTTTTCTCTTATTTTAGCTTCTGCATAAACTCTTGCTTAAATGTCCAACAATGGAATCAAAACATAATGATTTTAGCCTTCCCTTAAGTTCTTCCATAGATCAAAAAGAAAATGCAGACAAAAATAATTATCAAATTGAGGTAAATTTTTCATTTTTAAATGTTTTTATGAATAAAATGTTTATGTATTTTTATGAAAAGAATATCATTTGATAAAATGATATTTTCTCATGGAATGAGTTTAATATATCCCCATTCATAATGATTTACTAGTTTTGTGCTTTTCTTTACTGTTTATTATTTCAAAACTATTTAAATTTTTTTCCATTATTTTTTCTTCTGTAGAATTATAGTTTACTATACTGAGACAGTTGTCTTGTATTGAATTTTCTCAATACAAATAAATTTTCTCAACATTTCATCCACCATCTTATTCTGATATTTTATATAATTTTTTACCATGTTATTAATCAATTTTACTTGATATCTTCTCTTTTCTGTTACACACGTTTTAGAGAAAATCATATTTTTATGCAATTGCTTCTAGAAAAATGTCCTATAGCATTTAATAGTTTTGAGTTTTTAAAATGTGGTTCTTTTTCTTGTGCTTAATTTAATGTAACATAACATAAATTATGAATTACATGATTTTTTCTATTGATGTGCTATAAAATTGTGTCTAAAGAATTCTGCTTAAAGATTGTTATTTTACAAAATAAATTATGGCAGATAATTAATAAGAACATTTTGAGAAGCAATAGTCCAGGTAAAATTTAGATTCAAAACAATTCATATTGCACATTATTTCGAAATTCTTAATGTACTTAATATTTAAAATGTAATAATTTTTTTAATAAAATTTTAAACTTACTACACAATGTCAAATGTATATTAGACTTCAAAGTTTGAATAAAAATTTTCTTTCATGTTATCTAATTTAAAAAATTTTAATGTTTTTCTTTTTTGAATAGTTTATTTTAATGTAAATTATTCAATGCAATATTATCAATTTTTATATCATTTTGCATTATGCATATTTTGATTTCATAATAGAACTGTTGGTGAGGCTGGAGCATTTTCTAAGGAGTCAGCTCAATTACATTAATATTATGATTCAATTATCCATTAATGGAGTGCAAATTTCAATGTACACTGGCAGTAAGTTATGAAAATGGTGCAAAATTATCATGCAGGTAAAACAAAATTGCTGCATTCTCATGCAGCTGAAGTAAGATAAGAAAAGCAATATACAGGAACAATATTCATATTGCTCCATCGGGAAATGGAAGCATTACAGAACATCAGAGATCAACAAGCAAGATTCTTCCAGCAAATAGAAAAGTAAACCAGAATTATAGTTATCAGGCTGAGAAGACCAGGTTGGTTTCTTTTCCAAACTGTAGGGAACAAACTCCGATGATCCTACATTTTTGATTGTCTGGTTCAGTTAAGGCTTACATGAAGTAGAACTTATTTGCTTGAATTTAGTGACCCATTTACAACCATTTATTTAAAATCAAATGCTATTACATTGGCATTTTTCAGGATAACAGCTAATATTGCTCTAAGTTGATTTGATTGACACTGTCATTATCCCAGTGCGTGAGCTGACCTGTTTGTTGACATTTGAAAGTTTGTGTTGAGTGTGTTGGAATATATTCTAAAAAGTAATGTTAATAAAAAGTGACTGCATCTCAAATACCTAATTATAGGAAACTGTCATTATAATTTCTAAAGTTACTTCTCAATGCCTTTGAAGACTTGTTGAATCTAATTGAGTCAAAATGTGAATTTTCGCAATTTTATAGATTTTTCACTAAGTATTACTAAATATCCCATGGCTTAAATCATGTCAGTAAATTTCTCTTGACAAAAGGCTTAGAAAAATTTAATGAATCCAATTTATTCATATATAAAAATAGTCATTATTATGAAAATTTTGAATTGGAAGAGATAAAGTTATGGGAATTATAGACTTTATTGTGTGAAAGATAAAGAGAAATTATTTTGCATGCTAAATGGCTGATGAATAAATTTTAAGATATCATATTGGTATTAAAAGCATTCATAATCAAAAGACAATTTTATCTAAATGGTAAGTTAATCATCTAAATTCTAAACAAATGGTTTTCTTTATTGGTTCTGTGTTTATATGCATTAAAAATTGGAAGTTGTTAATTTAAAAAAATTACTCTGTTAAAGTGATCTTATAACAATTTGAAATTTAATGTTTGTAACTTGTGTAAATATTTATTTGAAATAAATCTTTATTATGTTCTGTTTTAAAATGTTAAAAGATATTTTTAATATATTACAACTGTGTAGTATCAATAAAGTGTTATTATATTAGTTAATGTAAAAGATTTTAATATTTATGAAAAACAAAAAAATTTATAAATATGTGTGGGATTAATAATATTGAATGATAAATAGTAAAATAACTTATTGTAATTATTCTGGATTAAAGCAAGGTTAAACTATTTCAAATTTTTTAATTTTCCTTTTTATGCAGATTATATTATGATAATCAATTCATATTTTCTGCTGTAAAATGTTTTTTTAATGCTTTTTTTCCAGAATTTGAATTCCGTAAAAGTTATTGAATCTAAAGAAAAACAAGAATTAACATTTCTGATCAAATCATTTTGCTGTATTATTCTAAAACTAGGTAAGTTCAAAATTAATTACATTTTATTAAATTATGAATATTAAAATTTGATCTTTAATATAAATTACTATTTAAATTATAATTATTAGCTCATTGAATATTTGGTACTTTTTAAAAAATCTCATAGCTTATTCATATATTTTTTAAATAAGTATTTTGAATTCAAATAACTAATTACACATGCATTATAATACACTCTTCCAATGTATCTATTGTTTTTTCTCAACATTATCACAGTAACATTTTGCATTTCAACTAAAAAAATGTTGAGCTCAAATGTGTTATTCAATCTACATAAACAAAAACAAGAAAGCAAATATAAATACTATATATAAAATTGTCATGAATTCTTAATACAAGTATACATTATAAAGACAATTTGCAATAACTAAAACTGTTCTGTGTATTATTTTTCTGACAGTAACATGAAAATGATCATAGCTGTAGCAATGATTCAGTAATAAAAAATAAACCCATATAAAATTTGAAACTACATTTGTCACCTAGCTAAACAGTTACAAAACTTTAAAAAGACATTGCAAAGAGTGATTCAATGGCTGAAAAGATATTAAACACTTTCCCTTTGATATTTATTCTCTTACCACAGCAATGTTTTTAAAAAAATCCCCTGTATTTGAATTTTTATAGCTTACCCCTGTGTTTTCTTTTTTTGCTTTATAGGAGAAAAATTTTTGAAAAATAGAATTCAGACTCCTGTTTTTGACAAACGTGACTTTGAGTGCCCATTGTGCATACGGTAACTATTTTTTACTCCTTAACATAAACTAATCTCAATTTATTTAAATGTTTCCACTGTGTGTTGAGTTAAAATTAGAGTTTTATTATATGATTTTGATGGGAAATTTCCATAATTTATTTATTCATTTTTTCATTTCAGGAAATTTTCATAATTTATTCTAATATTAATTTTGAACTTGCCTTGCTTCCAATTTATCAAAGACAATGAAATTATTAATGGTCCAGTTTCCAAAACTTCATAATTTATCATAGAATATATTTAATGGAGTGTACGTAACACAATGAGAATATTTTTATAGCTTGAATTTCAAATATTTCATTTTGAGATACTTGGTGAATTCTGAAATTTTATAGAGTAAAGCACTTTTACTTTTTAATAGGAATTTGATCACAAGTACAATGCTGGGAGCAACATTAAATTAAATTAAAATGATAATATTGTATATTTTGAATAATTTATGTTTTGTAGATACAACAAATGAATAAAAAACAATAATATTGTGTTTGTAAGCCATTGCATAGCAACTGCACTATGTCAATAAAATTATTAGCATTTATTCAGAAATAATAAAAATTCAGAATTTTTTTTTTTTTTTTACTGTAATAAATTTTGTATCCAAATTTAATTTTCATAAAATTTTATGTGTTTGTAGTAAAGTAAAAATATTTTATTTCAACCCTAAAAATATTTAATACACTGTTAACCATTAAAATTACAATACCAAGGTGGTGACGTGCTGCACATATTAAATTTAAACAATATAGGGAAAATATGCTGTGAGTGTGAATGATGAACTTTCCACTGGATTCATAAAACATGCAGTAACAGTTGTACATAGGCATGCCATCTAATTTGTTTGATTTTATACTTTGACAACTTTGCTACCATGTGTAGTTATTCTGGGGATTTATTTCTAAGAGTATGCTTCCAAATTTCTTAAAAATTTAATCATCTCTTTTGTTTCCAATATTTGATCACTAAATATGTTATTTGTATCTCTTTCTGGTTTAAACATTTTACTGGCCAATAATGTAATTGTTGAAATATATGTATTTATGCAAAACTGATTTTATTTCAATTGCACAGTAAAATACATTTTTATCACTTAGCTATGAAATATAAAGTATAATTTAGGTAAATCATTTGTGTGCATGCATGCTATCCAATAAATTTAAAATAAGAGCAACATTGTAAACCATGTTCTTGTTACTCTCTGAAAGTACCTATGACAAAGTATTTTTCGCAAATAGAAAAACTTTGAATTCATCAAAAATTCTGTTTTGGAAAACAGTTCAAATGCTATAAAAGAAATTTCTTTTGCTATGCACTGTTGATATGATCATCTTTGTTGAAGTGGTGGCAAGCAAACTTAGGAAATTCACTGCAGTGTTGGATTAACTTGTTCAACAATATATGTATGTGATTTATATTCATCTACACATTCACTTCTGTTTAAATTAAATGCATGTATATCTCTTTAGTTCTTGTTAAGATTAGAAATCATTCTTAACTATGGAATCAGCATTTTCTTTTCTGATTTAAAAATAAATTTTTTAGTTACACATTTGTATTTAATTTTTTGGGTTCAGTGTAGAATTGGGTACCATTCGTTTGGTGAAAAATTTGGAAATAAATTTTAATTTATATTAGTTTATAGATTTTTTTACCTGTGACCATCTTGTTAGTCATATCTTGGCATCAAAAAATATCATCCAAAATCAAATGTTACCCGACTGTAAACTTTTACCAATTTTTTAAATAAGTTATTGTATTCATTTATGAACATTGATTACAATAAAATATCAAAATAAATCTATTTCATTGGTATGTAATAAACTTTTTTATATTGAGGTTAAAATTTTACATGTTTTAGACTAAATAAATTTCTTAATGATTTTTCATTTAAATGATATAATTTTAAGTTCATCTTCTAGTGATCTTTAGTACTGGTCACAGCAGAAATTGTAAATATAAATGAGACTGGGAACATCATTTTAACTTTTTTAAATTAAGGATAAAATTTTTAGTTTATTCTAAATTTAAAATTTGGAACATTGCAAATTTATGAAATGGCAATAAACTGTAAGTATTGAATAAAATTTTAAAATAAATTTTTTTTCTAAGTAACAAAATCAATGCTCTGTACATATTACTTTCTAAATACTTATTTATTGTTAAGATTATATTTATTATCATAAAAATTTAATTTAGCTTTACAAAGATTATTTTTGCACACCTTGTATGTAAATGTATTTGATACCAGTAAATCTTACTTAATATTCAGCTATATTTCCAATTTTTTTCCATGTTGGAATTGTGTTATTATTTTTAGATAAGTTTTTATTAAGTATTACAAATATAAATGTGCTAAATTAAATATACTGTAGTATTGAAATTGCCTATATATTGTGTTAAGGATCTACTGGTGTTATTGATATCTGGAAATTACCTTACACATAAGTTATTTTTTTGCTGTTAAAATGTGTAGTCTTTGGGATTCATTACATTATAATAAAATTTAGTGTAAAGAAGATACTTCTTCCCTTTCTGTTCAATTATATGAATTAATATTAAAACTCATTTTGTGAGATTTAAATATTAGAACACTTAATTTATTATATGTAGTATTAAGTGAATTTAATTTCACTATATAATTAAAATGAAGAGCAATCTTGTGGAATTGTCATGTTATTACTTTATTTTTAGGGTATTATGGGAACCCATAACAACTCCATGTGGTCATACATTTTGCAGGCCTTGTTTATATCGTTGTTTTGATCATCAACCTGCATGTCCTCTTTGCAAAACTAATCTCACCGGTGTAAGTAATTAAGTTAATAGCAAAACTATAAAAAAAAAAATTTAAACTGCTTAATTCTGTATATTTGATATAAATTTTAGAATAATTAGCTCACAAATTTTTATGATTTGAAAGTTTTTTTCAATTTTGTTGTAATATGTTTGATTTATAAGAAATAACTTGGACTAATTTGTTATACTGAATGAATTTTAGGAATTTCTTATTAATAAAAAAACCTCAGATATTATTTAACAGATATCTTTAAGCAATTTTATAGTTCAATTATTAATTGGGGGTTTTTATGTAGTTTTTGTTACTGCATGTGATGCTATAATTATCATATTAAATATTTTATATAATAATTATAGTATGATATACTTAAATTACATACAATATTTGAATTATAATATTAAATATTGCTTACAATTAATAGAAACACCACTTGAGCCTGATAAAGTGCGTTTTAAATTGTTCCTGTTCCCAACTGATTATTTACAGCACCTCAGTATGCTTTAAGTTTGAATCGTTTTATTTATTTGAGTTTTTTCTATAGTATAAATAGAGCATTGTGTACTAATAAATTTTTAATGAAGCATAACTATAGTTTTTATAATGGTTATTTATGTCAATTTTTATATGTATTTTCTCTGAAATTAGCAGCTAGAAAATGTGAAAGATTACATATTTTCTTCCTCTTCTATTAATATTCATCCTATCCTATTAACTTTTGTACAACAAGCTTACTTCCATAGTGATAAATTTATATTTGTTAGTTGTTCCAAATCACCATTAACCAATCATTTGTTATAAGTTAGTTGATAATTGAGAATAATGTCATAAAACAATCTAACTAGTTTCTATTTGAAATAATTTTAGAATGCATTATATGTATTTCTAAAATTTATTTTAATATCCTTTTTACAAGGAAATATGTTTCTCAAAAATGTTCATGAAGCATATGATTTTATCAAAATTATGCTCGTGACATTGGGAAAAAGGCAAATACCAAAAATTGTGACAATGCGCACATTTTTCCCTGACTTAGTTGTGTATTCTATTTTTTGGCTTTTGTTTTGCAAAAGGAAAATTCCATGAGAGTCTGATATATGCCTTCTATGCTTTCATATATTATTGGGAAGCTTGATTACAAACACATAAGTGTAGTGGATGTTGTTAAATTGTTATTCAATGTGGTGGGGAATTGTTGACATTGGCAACACTACTCACTCTAAAGAGTTTCTTTAGAGAACAGGTCAAATGATGTCAAGCCAAATTCGTTTTAGACTGTTTGTCGTGCTTAATGGGCTGTTACACATAAACTCTAGTTTGAAGTATTTACATTATTTAAACTTGTATTATAAATATTAAAAAGTAAGAAATTCGAAATTAAAAAAAAAAACTACTATATATATATATTCACTATTTAAGAACCCTGTCACTGTACAGAAGGCCAGTAATTAGATGTTAAGCCATAAATCAAATGTATCAAAGTATGAATACTGTTTTATATTTTTCCTAGGCATTTTATATGACAGAAAGACTTATATATAATTTATTACTATTGTAATTATTTTGTTAAATCGGCATCCAAAAGACAAAGTAACTAGTTTTTAAAAAGTATATCATAGTGCATTTTTATAATTCATTAAATAATGATTACTTATAAATTGCCTTTAATTTTTCATGGTAAATTAATTTTTTCAGGCAACAAATTATGATTTATGTTGTAATTTACAATATATATTTATTACTCTTATATTAGTGGTAAACTATGTTTTTCTTTCTATTCAATATTAAATTTTGGTATCTTATTGTATTTCATGCCATAGATATTTTCCTCTTTAAATTTAGTGACATAGTTGAAATTCTGTAGCAAGACTGTCAATTGTATAAGTTTTTATAATTAATTTATTTCTGTTTTTAAATATGTTCATCTTATATATAAGCTTTCCATTTTCATTTATTTACTAGACTGTTTTGATTGAAAAAAAAAAAACTATTTTATTTAAAATCTTCTATTTTAGTGTTTAGCTGAAAGAGTTCGAAGTACTACAGAATTTATTGAAGCTGCAAGTAAAAGTTTAATTCCTGATGATTTTGCTGAAAGACAGGCTTTGTATTGTGCAGAAATGGAAGAGTTTTACAAGTAAGATATGCTAAATTTTGTTTTGTTTGATTAGGATAAATTAAACTTTGAAATGGGAAAAAATTTTTAAAAACATTCAACATAATTTTTCACTTTCAATTGATGATTTATGTGGTTTTTAAAAATAAGGAAGATAAAAAAATAGTTGATAAAATGTTTTTTTTATTTAGAGATTTTATCTACATACTTAAAACTATTCAATCAAACTTAAATTTAAAAGGAGCACTGCTTATATTTGTTAAGTTTGTAATTACCATAAACATTTTTTAGTTGTTATTTGAGTTACCATTGTCTATGTGAAATGGTACTTTCAAAGTATAATTTCTGTTTCCTTTTAATTTATTTCCATAAGATGAAATTTCTATTTGTATGGTAAGTTCATAGAATCTTTACTTACCTTGATGCATTTTTTTTTAAAGAAAATATAATTTTTTTTGAGTTTTATGTTTTAATATTTTAAAATTTTGAATGAAATTGTCCGAAAAACTAATTGAGTATTAGTTTTTAATGTTACCAATAGATGACGGTATATTCGGTATTACATTGCTGTATTCTTAACTGCTTAACATCTAGTTCAGCTATCGTAAATTCATAATCCAGTTTAATAATACATGTATGTGAAATGAAGTGATCACCGAAACAAGTTCTTCATGTTGTACAATCAGACAGGTGATTTTAATTTATTCTTTTTCTATTTATTTATGTTTTCTTTATATTTGTATAAAATTCAACAAATATCAATATATAAATATAAAATTTTTGTGTTAAAATATACTTTCGATATCTTCCTTGTTGAAAGTTGCATATAATATCAGTGATTCTGTATGAATTTGTTTATCAATAAAATAAAGGCTGAAATAAATTATTTAATGTGTCTGGAGGAACGTGTCTTTTCAATGACTAGTGAACTCTAGAAAAGCCATATATATATATATATATATATATATATATATATATATATATATATATATGTATATATATATATATATATATGTATATATATGTATATATATATATATATGTGTGTGTGTGAAAATATATTGAATGATAAAAGAAATAGCAAAGCTTATTTTATACCATTTATAATCCAGTAATATAAAAATTTATCTAAATAAATTTTTTCTGTTATAGCTGTAAATTCATAGAAGCTTTTTGAAGTAATCATTAAATGTAATTCTAACTTAAATATATTCTCATTAATTTTTGCAATTATTTATTTCTATTATTTACAGATATAATTGAGAAATATTCATGTGTATAATTATAATCATATTTGTGGTTAAGAACAATTTTTAAAATAAAATAAAAAATTATTTAACTTGAGCCTGGAAGTTTTTGTTTTGTCTCCTGGAAAACTGAAATGCTGCATCCATTTTTACACCAAAGCATCCTTGAACTTTTCGATGTTTTTGAAGCTAGTCTTCAAGCGGCAGTTGAGCCTCCAGGGGCATCCCAAATATGCTCGATGGTATTAAGGTCAATGGCATGACAGGCCACTCAAATGGTTGAATATGCTTTGACTGGAAGTAGTCATCCAACATGTGACCATTCACTATTGTCTTCAAAAGACGAAATATGCCCATATGCTCCAAAAAAGTCTTACATTGGGTGCAAGGATTTGTCCCTGTACCACTGACCTGTCAGAGTACCTCTAACAAATACATGAAGGTTGGTACTTCTACCATAGTGGTCATTTTCAACAGTGTTAGAGGGACGATATTGACTCCATATTTTCTTCAGATGAGAACGTGTCTTGAGTCATTCTTTAGACTGAGTCACTATCAACTCATCGCTGAACAAAACCTCCTTCCAATCATTCTTGGTCCAAGACAGGTGTTCTCAGCACCATGCTAGACTACCATTTTTTGCTTCTAGGACAAAGGTATGCTGACTACAGGACACCTGGCATACTAGCCACCTTCTTTAAGTCTCTGGGTGACAGATATCCATGAAATATGTTTCTATTGCATTATACAGGTTGCAAGACTTTTGTGTTGCTGTCACCTATACACTTTGGCTAGGAGTCTCAAATAATGGTCTTTAGCCAGCATTGTTGTAGCTTTGTGGTCTTGACCAAGTTGGTGGGCCAACATTCTTGTCTCTGTGAATTGTTTCCACAGAGTTGACCCTACATTTCTCAAAACACTGAGGTCTGTACAACAGGAAGCTTCTGATTGGCCTGTTTCTATTCGGCTAATATCAACCATCTTGTGGCATTGTCTAGAAGATGGTGATTAGTCCTATATATGATGGAAAGGGGTTTATGTTACAAGTTTCTATGAACAAATAAGGTATCTCTACACAAATTCCAATCACAGCATCACTGCTTTATAACAGAGGTTACCGAGTGCCGCGATGGGTCCACAAAGAACTTAGCTATCTTAAGATATTATATTTGCATATATGTGTTACTTATTTAGGCCTTTAAAAAAACATTTTCCTCTTTAATTGTATTTATCAGTAATTCCTTTTGTATACATTTAGTAGTTCATAGACATGATCATTCTTTATTATATTTTTGTAATTTTCGTGCAAGTAAAATTCATAAATAATTAGCATTAAAAACAGTGTAAAATAACTTTACTGAAAGCTAAATGTAAGTATCAAAAGTGGATACCTTGTCAAAAAGTAATTATCTGTATTTGCATTAATTATTATTTTTAGAGTTATTATATAAAATTTATGTCCAGATTTATTTTTTCATTCATCTGATTAATTTTATTCAAATTTATCTGAGAAGGTGCGCTAGTCTAAAATTGCATATATTTAATTTTTTGTTTTTGACGACTTCTTAAAAGTATACCATTGTCATGAACTGGATGTAATTTATGATTGCAGTGTTCTTTAAAATTATATTAATTTTCAGTATTTCTTTCTAGTGCTGGGAAAGATCCAAACCATGTTGTTCCTCTCTTTATATGTACCATAGCTTTTCCCTCTGTGCCTTGCCCTCTTCATATTTTTGAACCTCGCTATAGATTAATGATAAGACAATGCATGGAATCTGGCAGCCGTAAATTTGGAATGTGTGCCTCTATTGATGACAAGTAATATTTTGAGTTTTTATTATAAAATGAACTTTTTATGTGGTATGACTAATATATTAAATCCAAAGAAATCTATTGACAGTATCTAACAAATGATCAAATTTTGAGAATGTCTGGATGGAGTTTTCATTTTAATCTTACTGAAGTTTTCTTTATTTTTATGCATTTATTTGCATAAAAATAAAAGAAAACTTATTTATGAGAAAAAAGCTTTGATATTAGAATTAATATTAAATGTAATATTCATTTTTAAGTTTATTATTCTATTAATAGGCTATTTTATTTTCTGGTTCTCCTTCTATTTATTAATTATTTAATAAATATTATAATTTTCTTGTTAAGATTATATTTTTTAATATTAAATGTAACTGAAAAATGTATTATCATAAAACAATAATTGTTATAATATTATTAAAGGAAACATCAATATATGACATAAAAATGCTCTATAAAATATATATTAAATTACTTTTTGACATAAAAAGGATTCATAAAAAAATTTTAAATGCCGTGAATTGATAATTATAAAATTTTTCTCTTAACAAATTGGATTTCTGTAGGTTTTGTTTTTAAATATTTAATGTTTTAAACTGCAATATACTTTTCTTATGTTTGATGTAAACTTTCTCATGTTTTTGGTTTAGTTATTGCAAAGTTTTAATGCAAGCGATTATATTGAAGTAAATATATCATTACAAATTTTTTTTTACTATGAACTCAAATAGAAAAAATGAACTTCTCACTTAAAATTCTAAGTAGAGATAATCTAACAAAATACATCTAGTACTCAATAAGCCATAAAATTCCTATATATATAAACTATCTGAAGTAAATAATTATGTTCCAGAATGTTGCAATTAAAATGTTACAGGATATTTATTTTTGTAAGTGGATTACACATAGTATTATTTAGTTTAGTGTTATATTTCTAAACTAAAGCAATTTTAAAATTCATTCAAATTCAAAATATATAATAAGTTTGAAAATCGCTATTCATGTAATGTTTATTGCTTGGTAAAACTTATATGTGCAGGTAATAGTATCACTAAATAAGTCAGCTGAAGAAACTAGATAAGCTGGAATGTGTAAACAGTAAGCAGAAGTTGAGAAATGGGAGAACTATTCCTATTATAAAAATTTGAATTCAAGATTTTTTGAAATTATATACTCGAATTTCTTATTTTATATCTGTTATTTTAAATATTTTCTTTTTATGAATGTGCATATGAAAAAGTAACTACATTAATATTGTTAAAAAGTATTATGTTCAAATTTAAGTATCTGCATCCTCCAACAATTTGGCTTATAATCCGCTGAATGATTATTGCTTTGTTCTGTTGAAAGGTTCGTGGATTTGATTCTTTTCTCAGTTTGGAAGTCTGTAGTGATTTCAGATAGATTTTAAACTGTTGGGCCTGATCTGTGCCAAACAAGCAAAAATCCCAATTCAATCCCAATCAAAAATCCCAATTAGAAGTTCAGCCATTCATTTGCCTTTAATCATTAGTTTAAAAAATTCCGTAGTTACGGATTTAATTTTTTAATAGACTGTTTTTAATAAGCATTAATTACTTGTGAAACCAAATTAATACAATAATGTACTTAGCATACTGTTTTATTAAAGTAAATTGAGATTTGTGGTATGTCAGATTCTGTTGTTAAATTTAACCATAGAAGTTCTGAGAATTTCTGAATATCAAAAATAAATCTCCTTGCCTCTAATATTGAGTTCTAAGACAGTTAAAAATTTAAACAAATTTGTAAAATAAAGCCACTGTAATTAGTGCAAATTCCTTATAAAGTCATTACCCATAATTAGGCCAGTCTTTACACCAGGAAAATTTGCATAATATATTTGAAGCAAAGTTTACATCATATTTTTTTCAACATTTAAATCTAAAATTTCTTGATGTAAGTAAAGCTATTAAAATTTTATTTAAATACAACAATTGATATAACACTTTAAGAACTTAAACAAATGACTGTATTATATTCATTGTTAAAAACAGAAAAATAAACTCACATTAAAAGTCTTGCAATCTTACTTTTTACTGATTAAGTTTGTCATCTGAAAGCTAAATAATCATATACTAAAGTTACTGATTTATATATCACCCATTGTTAATGTATTGTTTTCTTACTTTTAAATAATCTCCAAATAATATTCAACTACTTCAAAATTGCCATTAAAAAAGAGAGGGTCAGAAAGGAAAAATAAATTACATCATTAAAGATTTTGTGAAATTCTAAAAATATTTGTTTTAATTTGTATTCATTGCATTCTATATAATCGTTCTATGAAAAACTTCACACCTGTGTGTTAGTTGGTTTATTCTTGTACTAATTTTCAGAAGGCAGTGCAAGTTAAACTATAGGCCCTGGCATAATTGGCATTTTATAAAAATTATCATTGGTTCCAAACAAAACAGAAACAAATTGTGATGTTAGAAGGCCACACTGACATAAATTGTGGAAGGTTGCAAACTTTTGATTCATATAAATAATATGTGATGAAAATTACTCAAAAATAAATCATGGGAAATGTTGAAAATTTTCCGTCATGAATGATTTTACTGATTTACGTGCTAAAAAATTAATGGGCATAGTTATAATAAGCAATAAGAATGATTCATATTTGCATTATTTTACGCGCCTTATTTTTGCAAATGATTTTATTAAATTACACTTTTTATAACTTAAGTGTTTATTTCAAAATTTAATTCAGTTTATGTTCTTTTATGCTAAATTTTCTTATATTTCAGTATTTCTGATTATGGAACAATGTTAGAAATCAAAGATGTTAGATACTTTCCTGATGGAAGATGTGTTGTTGATACTGTTGGCAGCAGGCGATTTCATATATTGAAGAAAGGTGAACGTGATGGATATAATACTGGTTCTGTTGAATATTTGCAAGATAATGTATTAACAAGTGATGCTCTTCAAGGTTAGGAAACTATTTGATGAATATTTTAATTTAATGAAGTTTGATTTTGTTAATATGTTCTTACTAAATTTTCTTGCCCAGCATTCCATTTGTGAAATGTTTGTACTTGTTGATTTCAATATTTATGCTGTCTCTTGTAGAAATGTAAAAACTATAATAAATATTTAAGAATATCGCGTCAACATTATTTTCTAAATTGAAAATTTTGAAAATATAATAGTACAATGTATGGTTTACTACCAGCTTAAATATTTAATTTTTATGGAGGTATGAAAATTCACTTTAGTTATGATGAAAATTATCTTAATTTTTTGGCGTGCATTTTAATTTCTATGTTTCAAATTCATAAGGAAGTTTTTACAATCTATAATTTTCATGATCATTTTATTTTATTCAGCATGAAAATATGTGTTCCATTCACAACTTGCATTTCTGCAACCATTTGTAATGAATATGTACCTGGAAATGCATTTCAAATGTTTTAAATTTCTTTTCTGAAGTTAACTTTAAATCAGAAAATACTTTTCTACACAAAATCTGAAAATTAACCATTCAATGATTTTTTGTGGCATCTGAATTCATGTCAAATTTAATTTAAAAAGCTTATTTTTCCTTGCAAATTTATAATTATTACGTACTATTATAAAATTGTTTTTTTTTTTAAATTACGTCCTTATATAAGCTCTTTCGAGCATCATAAGTCTTGCAGTCCAATAGAGAAATGAAGCTTATCCAGGAAAGGAGAGAGTCTTGAAGTGTGAAGAATCGCGGGCCTCCTGGAGGGCAGAATTATAAAATTGTGCACTACTTCATAAAATAGTGTGTATATAAAATTATGCGTCAAAAGTGAAATGGCATTCTTTCGTAAAGGTTTAAAAGAAGTCTGTAACTTCAATGATCTAGACATTTAATATTTCTCAGCTTTATGTCAACTTTTATGTTTGATGTCCAAATGACTATGATGATTTTGAAAGAATTGACTGAAGAGTGATGCTCATTTATAAATCTACAAAATAATATTGAGAGGTATTTGTTTTCATTGTCCAAAACAGTGGTTCATGTGTATATGATTTCCAGAAATGAATAGATTATAATTATCATGAATCTTCATTGTAAAATAATAATGACCTTTAATCTATGTTTTGTGAAAAGTTGAAATATTAAGTACGTTGAAATGTTTCAACTATTTTCTGCAAGTCATCTTTTTGGACAGTAACTGTAGCCTTTGCCTTATCTATTATAAGTTAATTGTTATATAGAGGAGGAATGCAAAAAACAAATTTGTAATATTTTAAATGTGTGAAATCAAACAAAAAGTTGGCATTTTTTCATTTCTTTGTATTATATATATCTTATAACATCAATGTTGTAGTGATGTATTAGTATGAAGGTTCTTATCGGGAAAAGTATAGTAAAAATATTTTAATGTTTTTTTTTGTGAATCTTTAATTATAGAGACTAAGAATAAGAGGAGATAAAATGTTATAACTAATTTAGGAAAATGCACTAATCATGATTGATATTTTGCTGAAACAAAATAATAAAAGGTCCAAATTATATTGAAGTAGAAAAACAAAAAAGAAAAGTTGAAATTCATTTTTTAATTTTTTGTACTACATTAAAACTGTTTGAAAACTTAGTTTTATGAATGATTCAAAATTTCATGAAGAGAATTCTTTGCTTTTGAGGTTATCTGTGTATAGCAATATGAATGAAGAATAAAATTATTAAGATAATAAGTAAAGTAATTGTTAAGGGCTTCCTAGTAAAATATTTTTACAGGCAGTTAAAAAACCATAAAATTATGCACCTAAAATGTTTGTCCAAAGTTCGTATATTATAATTTACTATCATGTTTAAGCATTTGTGTGTAAAGTTTTTTTTTTCTTATGATTTAAAACTTGTAAAGACTACAAATTAAAAAAATATATCTAATTTCCATTCTGCTGAATAACATACACAGTTAAAGTTTATTAATTTTTCTTGTTTCTTGATACAAATGCATCGTTATAAAGTACTGATTTTATAATGTCGATAGCTGTGCTGACGATTTCATTAAGAAAAGACTTAATTATTTTATTTGCAATTCTCTAATAATTTAAAACTAATTTTTCCATAGTTATTTTTGTGTGCTATTTCAAAGTTAATGTTACGCTTTGTGATTAATGATTGCTTTATTTTACAACCAGTTTTTTTTATTACTGTATTTTCCTGTATATAATCTGTGGATTATATGTTAATATTTCATGTTTCATTAAGCAAATTATATGACACCGAAGATAATATCATAAAAACGTTCTTCATCAGAAAACTTCAATATAGTTTTGAAAAATATGATATTTATGTATTATGAAATCACAGGTGGTGCCACAATTCGGCTGATATATTTCAGCTATAATCTGTTTTGTTCAAGTATGTTCAGAATGAATTCTGTTGCTTGGAGAGAGACTACAATTGCTATTCCCTATCTTCATTTTGCATTTTGTCTTGACCTGAGTCGTTTCATTCTGAAATATTTTATTTCATGTATCATCATGTGTAAGTAAATGCTTATAAAATAGACAGCAGATTTTAAACTAAAAGCTTCAGTGAAGGCATATAATAAAAATGGCGACAAACATGTTAATATAACATGAAAATCAAAGCATATGCAATGCAAACAAAAAATATATATCCCATGTGCAGTTCTAAAATAATTTCTTTCATTTAATTATTAATGAAATAATATATTTTATTGTTAATGTGTGTCTAACCTAGTTTTTAAAAGTTATAAAAAACTTATAAGCAATAAATTTTTCTCATAATTATCAATCTTGTAATGGATTTATTGCTTTCATCACAATATCACACTCTTTGATGAAGTGGATCCAGGATTCAATCAGCTGTACAGAAAAAAACATCTATTAGGAAACAAAATTTATATTTTGATTATACTGTGTGCAGACCATCCAGCTTTTATGCAAGATCATTAAGTTTTATGCTTTTGCTGATAACATGGAATATTTTAGGCGTTTCTTTTTATCTCCACAAAGTTAAAAAGAAAAAAAATTTGAAGTTTAATGATATGGCGATTTTTTTCTCATTAACCATAGTGAAAGACAGAAATTAGCACTCTCTTTAAACCATTTGTGGGGGAGATATATCAGAGAATGTGCATTCCTTTCCCCTGATAGATCAGGGGGAAAGCCTGATCTTGTGAAACTGTTAATGGGGACATAAAATGGAAGAGGTACAATCTAGTCATGGATTGAAACTTGGCACCATTCATTTTAACTACTGTGATTGGAAGACTGTTGTTGATGGTGGAATTAACTCTGAGGCTTTCTTGGCTGAAAGCATAAAGCAGGCATTTTCTCTTTGTCATAATTCGCATGATTGTTGGTATTTTGTGAAAAATGGTTAATAATAAACTTAATAAATCTTGTTTTCAATCTTTTAAAAATAGTTGCAGTGTAGAATTTCCATGTATTAAAGCGTCATCTAAAGGAAGTAAGTTCACTCATTGTGTAGTTTGCAATTGTGATTTTTCTAAATCGGAAATTTATTTTAAAAATGATACTTAAGAAGAAGTCATTCAGTTGGAATCATATTTTACTTCATTCTTGATTGAGGACAACATGCTTATCAGTATTGCTTATCATGTTAGCCCCCTTTTCATAAAAATGCTTCTTAAAAGTGAAATTTCAAAGCAT
>CM075859.1:77492938-77500438 GCA_037975125.1 Latrodectus hesperus | reverse complement strand
ACCCACCTAATATTAGTCTGTGTTAAAGTTTTTTGAAAATGTATTCAAAAAGCTTTGGGAAATCGCTAATTTAATGTGTTTCTAGTTTTATTATATATGCAATGTATTCTTATATTTTATTGTATTTATTTAGTGATAAAAGTATTGGTAACATTGTTCTTGCGCTATAAATGTGTTATTTATTTTCTTACTGTATCTGTTATTCTTATCAGGTTCTAAAGATTTGTCATTAATTTTATCTTAAGGTATTTAGAAAGTTCATTTTTTTGTGTAAAATTAAAATATATTTTGTATTGGAAATTTTTGAATGTGGTTATATTCAAAATTTATTTTATATTTTGCTGTAACAAAATATATTTTAAACACATTGGTAACAATTATGTCTAAATTTACAAAAAATTAAAAATTTCAAAACCACAAAAACTCACAAGTATTAGAATTTTATTTCAGTTAATTTTCTTCAATCATAGAAACATTTAATAAAAAAGTACTTTTTCATTCGTAAACTATAAAATTACAGCAATAAATTTTTCATGTCTTACTTATTTTGTAACTTCAGCTGTCAGAAAAAATAAGAGTTATCTTGCTTTATAAATAAGACAATTTTCTTTAATGTCAGATTGAGTGAAATACTCAACATGTGTAGCTTAGCTGTTTATAAATTATTCTATTTTTTTCTGTTGCATGCAATGACTTTTATAAGTATATATGTAATTTCAAGTGGTTATTTCATTATCCACTATAGTAAAGGTTCAAATAAACTTCAAGATAAGGAGTTTGCGCAATATTTAAACTACATCTGCCTTAGAAAACTTAAACATGTAAAATTATGTAGTATTTAGCTTTTTTAGATTTTAAGTTAATTATATTTAATGAAATTTCAGTTTAAATTGTTTATTGATAAGTCATAATGTCTCATAAAAATAAGTACATGTGAAATACTGTCTTGAAACTTAGAATTATTTAAGATAACTTTTGAATTGTTGCTAACTGGTAAATTTCCCACTTGGCTCCAAAAATGCATTAAAACAAGTAATGCTAAAATTTGCATACTCCTTTATCTTCTATGCAATTCCAAAAGAAATCTTTGTAAGTGCCTATGTGCCATTTAGAAATTTTCAATTAAAATTATTATGGAAAGATATTCAACTAGTGGATTTTTCTATCAAATTGATAAACATTCCTCTAGTTTTGAAATATTTTTTTAATCTTATATTACCTGTTTGTAAATAAAATGTACATAGCAATAGTACTTTTTAAATTATTTAATTACTAAAATACTCGAAATTTTAACTTTTAGAAGGAAATGTTAATTTAAATCTGTATGCACATCATTTGAATTTGATATGAGGCAGTTTAAAATATCTTTCATGGATTTTATTTTTCATGCAAATTTATTTTTATTCAACTGCATTCTTAAAGTTTAATATTTCCAAAAAATTCAATTTTACACCAACCCCTGTTAATTAATTGGCAATAAAAATTTTAATTTATTTAATTTTTATCTAAAATTATGGAGGGTCGTATAATTGCAGGATGAATCGATAAAAAAAGGAAATAGTTTATTAATATTACTTATTTTTCAAAAAAAAAAAAATTACGCTAAAACTATGCAGTTTTCCTAATAACTATTGTGAATATAATAATGCATTGTATTGATAATTATTCCAGTTACTTGTTCTAGTTGCCTTAACGATATAGTGATTCTTTTTAGCTAATTGATAGGAAAAAAGAAAACGCTCTTTGTAAACATAAAAATACGCAAAATTGTTACTTTTCCTAATAAATGTTTCAAAAGGAAATAAAGCATTCCCTCATCGGCCATTTTGCGAATTTATGGATTGTGATAGTTGAACTCAATGTTGTTCTTAAATTCAAGCAAGCAATGTTGTGATTGGATACAATGACAAGGTACTTACATTTTGCTTCAGCTTGCTGTTTATTGAAATACTCATCCTCATAGAATGTCCATGATCACATAAAGTAAATTCAATCTGTCTTATCTATGCAACAAACCAAAGTTACTTGAATAATATTCCATTGTTCCTAATGAATACTAGAATTTCTTTATAGGGAAAAATTCTACAAGTTAATTATTTTAATGTGTATTAATAATGGGTTAAAATAAAGGTGTGGAATGTTAAATATGTCTTTTCCATGACATTTCTAAGTATTGTAGTCTTCAAATGTTTATGTGCCTGCAAATACATTAATATATTCGTTAAGTGTACTTTTATACAACGTTTAAATCATTTAAACAACTCCTTCAAATCAGTGCAGGGTATTTGCAGATGCAAAAAATATATGAATGTATTTTTATAATATTTTATTTATTTGAAATATGACTAGTTTTGAAATACCATTTTCTACTATTTTTGATGTTCATTATATGTTTCTTTAAATATATACCTTTTAAAAAATTTCTAATGTAGTTGTATGCATATCTTTAAAGTTATAATTTTTTATTGTTTAAGAGCCATTTTTTGCTTTTATTGATATAAAAGCTTATTTGTATTTTTCAATGTTCAATTACTGTTGATGTGTATAGTTATGCCTGTTATTTGTCAGAGGTTCTATTAAAGCTTAAATTTATCTTCTAAATCATTATTTTTAGGAAAAATCAGGCTGAGAAACATTACATATTGTTATAAGTACTTCTTGGAGTTAAGAACAAAATTTCCTTTGATATAAATTCAAAAGTGTTTATATTCTTAATTTATATTATGTGCTTATGAAATATCTACCTGTTAAAACGGTTATATTTAATTTTGTAAATTTTTATATATATTTGAAATAGCTCTTTTATTTTCACAGTTTTAGAATCACATGTCTTCTAACTTCAAGCAAAATACAAAAATTAATATATAGATATGTTTTTACCAACACTCTGTTTCAATTAAACATTACTTTATTTTAAATTTATAAATTTGAAATATATTTCAAGAAAGATTCTGTACTACACAATTTGTTTCTATCTGGAAAAGGTTGAATAATTTTGTCTGTAGTATGGATAACTATTTTAAAACATGTAGATTCAATTAAATATAATCATACTCCTTGTTTTCAAAACAAAAGTACTGCAATATTCTTGAAATATTTTTACGGAACTAAGTATTTTATTGGTACTTGTAATTTTGTTTTTTGAAAACCTTTGTTATCAAATTAGTTGAAATACATTTTATAACTATTATGCTATATTTTACTAGGAAGTTTTTCGTTCAATTTTATGTACTTTAACGAAGTAAATTTATGAAGTTTAAAGAAGGTCCACACACTTCTAATCATTTAAATTTATTTTAAGTGATAAAAAGTAATTTTATTTTTTATTCTAAATATTTATCCGAATTAAAAATAAAAGCCACATTGATTACTATGCAAGCAATAAAAAATTTTTTTAAAAAATACGAATTACACTAAGTGCTCTCAAATAATAATTTACTTCTGTAAACATCGTTAAAGGTACTGAAATAATAATACATACTTTTGCTAATGAACTATTTTGTATAGAATTAAATAATAAAATGCAGTGTTTGAAAATTCAAATTGTCTCTAATGCTATTTTTATTGAACTCGCCTTGCTATCAGTAATACCTGAAAAATACAAATATTATAAAGTTTCCTAATATAACTGCAAGAATTGTTCAAGTACTTTTTTGTATCTTAATATTCTTTTCAAAATTATGGAAGTATTCAGAATGCCCAAAACTATTACATATAAAGATTTATTACGCAAATATTTGATGACAAAGATGTGAAAAATATTAATTACTATTCATGTAAAACATTTTCCAATTAAATATTTTCTAAAATTTTGCTATATAGTAACTATTGAAACAATTTTCTCAGGTATGTCATATCCAGCTAAAATGTTTGCCGAGCTGGCAGCCGAATGGTTAGCGCTCTTGCCTTCGGTTCAACAGTTCGTGGGTTCGAATCCCACCTTGGGCATGGATGTTTGTAGTGGTTCGGAATCCACTTTAAACCGTAAGTCCCGGTCTAATTAGCCCTCGTGTGCAAAAAATGACCGTTGAGCGACAAACAAACAAACCAAACCGGCTAAAATGTTATATACCTTTTCTTTATTTCATCTTAGATCTGAAGGTTCTAATGAAAGAACATGCTTTCCATGTGGCCCCATAAATTAAAATCTATTTGCACAATAAAAGGACTAGTAATGAATATTTGTAATATTTTTAATAATCAAATAGACTAAAATTCTTCCAACATTGAATGTTTGAGAACTTGTGCTATCAATCTATGAGAAAACTTAAATTGGGCTTGAGTGGAATAAATATTTATTTCAGCGAGATCTTAATCTTTTCTAGAAGAATGATCTATCATTACCATCTCATGAAAGGTAACACTTCACTCACTCTTTTTATAGACCAAGTGTGTTCAGCAGTTTGAGAGTTCAATTTCCAGTTCAGTGTTTGCCGAGCTGGCAGCCGGATGGTTAGCGCTCTTGCCTTCGGTTCAACAGTTCGTGGGTTCGAATCCCATCTTGGGCATGGATGTTTGTAGTGGTTCGGAATCCACTTTAAACCGTAGGTCCCGGTCTAATTAGCCCTCGTGTGCAAAAAATGACCGTTGAGCGACAAACAAACCAATCCATTTCAGTGTTGGATGTTTGTAGGGGTTTGGAATCTACTTGTACTGTAGATCTAATCCTGGTTAAAAATTACCATTAAGAGACAAATATCAAACCAGTCTATGTTTAGACTTGAAGCTACTGCAATATTTAAATTTTCTGATAAATGCTCTAATTACTAAGCATTTGTATCAGACCTCAAAAAATAGAAACAGGTCTATTTAATAATATGCCTTAATGTCACATAAAATATATGCTTAAAAAGTTCGGCCATTTAATGATGTTATTTATAAAAATGCTTCAAAATTATCTAAAAATCTTAATGTTGTACCGGAAAATAAGAGAATTATTTAAATGAAAATGCTGTTAAAGGTGCCATTTTTTTCTACTGTGGGGTAAATCTTATTAGCTGAGTCACTATGAATATTCAAAACTTGTGGTGGAAATAGGTTCTCAACTCTAGTATTTTTTTGTTATAAAACATATGAAAGCTTAATTAGATAATCAGGATTTTCTCTTTACATCAGATTAACTAGTTTTATCTCTCTTTGTAAAAGTCTTATTTTTGTCAGCTCCAATTCTTAATTTTCTTAACTTAATTTTTTGTCAATCTGTATTTAGCAAAAATATAATGTATATTTTACAAAAAATGTAAGTTCGTGTACTTATATCTTTAATGCTTAATTTCGTAAAAAAACACCTTTTCAAAATTCATGCAGCAGCTTATACGTTCTATATCAAAATTTTACGCGCCATCTCGTTACTTTTTATTTGAATGCTGCAACAATTTGGTAATCTAATGTTTAAGCCTCTTATTTTGTCGATTATAATTGGTACAAAAACTTTATTTCAATATGGTTTCCTGTATTAAAAATATATTTAACAATGTACTTTATTCCTTAAATTTAAATTTTCTCATCGCAATTAAAAAAAGTCAGTGGCACAGCAGATCCCATGATGTCAATACCTACACTGCCTAAATCTTGCCTTAACTAAGGGACCTGGTGTGCGAAGCTTGTTATAGTTAAATGGTCATTCTAACTCAAAATCCTTAATGTTTAGTTCCCAAGCATGTTTGGTACTAAGTTTTATTGACCCACAAAAGGAATGAATCATTACAATTTTCCCTTTATAGTGAAATACTTATTAAATCTTTTGAGATAGACAAAAAACTGACCACCTACGAATAATTCGTTATTAATTGTAGGTCATTAAACCATAAGCTGATTGACATATGAAAGTATTGTCATAAGTGAAATATATTTTTGTATTGCAATGATGGATTTAAAAAATGTGATTTATGATTTCTAAAGTGAGAGCAGAATTATATTTAATGTTAAAATCTGACATTGCTTAAAGTTATTTTATGTTTTAATTCAAAGTACCTTATTTTAATCCAGAAGTCTATTCCTGTTATGTATGTGATATCATGTACTATTACTTCTTTAATCAACAAATTTCATATTTGTGAATATGCTAGAAATACATACTAGGAGAAAAATTAAGGGGACCAGACATAAAAATTTATAAACTGAAAAGGTTATTTTGTTAAATATTAAGTCTTGTTTATGCTAGTTTATTTTGCCTGTTTGTATTTTAGAAGTAAAAAAAAATGTGTATTTTGAAATTGTTATAGAAGAATGTGTGAATTTATATGATTGACAATTTTAAACAGAATCTACTTTGTAAAGAAACCTTTTTCTCCATTTCTTCTATGTATAAATCAATTTACTGTATTACTTTTAATTTTTTAACCATTTTTACAGAAGGTGAAAACAAAGTTATCAGTTATAAACCTATTTCTTTTATTTCAAATTTTACCCGTTAATGGCTTCAATGATTGGTCTTTGACTTCAAATATTTTCACCTAATATTTTATAATTTAATTTCTGTTATTTATTTTTTTCTTTTACTTATTCTCAAAAATTTGCTTAGCAGTAAAAGGATATTTAACAAAACAAATATATTTCAAAAACTGATATATGAATGATGTATTCATTTGAAACAATCAATTAGAATTGCCTCCCACCCTGTCTAGTGGTCAGAGTGCCTAATTGCGGATAAGGAAATCATGGGTTCGAATCCCAGTTCGGTCATGGATGTACTTTCTCTCTCTGTCTATCCTGTCTTTATCCTTTCTTTGTAGGATTGGATTGTGTATGGTTTCCTAATCTATAAATGGGTACCTATGGCATGTGTGTACTGAGGAAGTCGGACTCCACACCAAAATATGGTTTAGTTAGAAAAGTGGAGCAGCACATCCCATAATGCCAGCTTAGCTGGCACAAGACAACATCAACAACCAATTAGAATTAAATATTCAAAAAATAATTTTTAAAAATATTAGAAATGAGATGTGCAAGTTTTTTCTTACATCATTTTGCTTTGTATCATCTATTAATAAAACAATTATACTTGATGCAATAAATAAAAAAAAAAATCTAGAATTTAAAATTTGTCAAATGTAATTATTAAAGATTTTTCTCAGAAGTCTGCATGTCAAAGAAATTTCATGCAATATGTTTCCTGCATATATTTTTTTGATATGAAATTTTAGATTTTTCTTTTTAAAAAAATGCATTTTTGAATAAAAATTTGTTTTTTCCAAAATTTTTAGCATGGAGTAAATTTGTTATGAAGCATAAAATAAAAATTTGAAAATTTCATGTTAAGGTATTGTGTAGCATCTAAGAAAGTTACGCAAAATTGAGTTCAAAATGTATAAAACTTAATTCCTGGTCCCCTTTACATTATTTATAAAAATGGTATTAAACTTGCATAAATACTGATTTTATTTTTCAATTTATTTTGTATTTCTTTAATGTACATAAGATTTTATCTAATAGAAAGTATTTCAAGAGTTTTTGGTAGTAAAAAAATTTTAGCATCTCTAAAGAAAAAATGAAATAAAT